>JAFBJQ010000699.1:0-61896 GCA_016785345.1 Trinectes maculatus | reverse complement strand
GGTGTGTCAAGAGGGTCAAGAGGGACAAAAGGCAATTCACCACAGTAAACTCTTATTGTAGGGTGGTGTTATAGCGACATCTAGTGGCACAACTTTGTAACTACCTTACCTATGAATGTATGTTCCGACTTACGTCGAAATTCGGTTACAACACATTCTCAGGAACGGATCTCCGTCGTAACTCGAGGACCCCCTGTACTTTAAAAATTGACAATATGCTTGGGAAATATTTCTCTTCAATTGAAATTTTCATACTGCTAATTTGCACTTTGCTCATCAAAATGAACAAATTTAATGATGAAAAATGAAACTCTAATATAAATAATTTCTGGATTATTTAATATTTAGTTTATATTTCAGTACTTATTAAATTCTTATTAGCTATCATTTGGATCAATATATTTTGTGTTTACGTAAAATGTGATGGAAAACATGTTTCATTTAATGACATGTTTCTCCAGTATTTTAATCAGTAATTAGGGTTTAATAAACCTCCAAATTTTAGATAGCGATACCAATACCAGATGATAGAGGTACTGATCTGTTGCTGTCAGTAAAGGGTTAACAATGTGAGATCTGTTCAACCGATGAAGCGTACACAAATTTATCGTCATTCCTGTTGTGTCACTAGGTGGTATGGCCAAGAGAAGGACTACAATGTCCTAGTCATGGATCTGCTTGGACCCAGTCTGGAGGATCTGTTCAACTTCTGCTCTCGCCGCTTTACTATGAAAACAGTCCTTATGCTGGCAGACCAGGTAGCCAATGCATACACACATCCTCTTTGTGCAGTATACAAATGCACTGAATGCACAGTGACTTGGCTCCAGCTAAGGCTGCTGCAGTAGTCAGTGTGTTATCGATTACACAATCTGCATACTAGTTTGTTTCAGTCTTCATAAAACCTACTTAGTTGATTTTTGAGCGTCAGCTATGTGCTCATGTTGTTTCCCACAGGACAGACACCATGCCTAACTGTATTTACCACTTGTCATAGTGGGAAAGCACATTAAAGTTGTTCATTTTATTACCTCATCAAACTGTCCAGTGTGAAACAACTAACTATGGCCTTCTTTTCTGTCTTTAGATGATTAGCAGAATTGAGTACGTACACACAAAGAACTTCATCCACAGAGACATAAAACCAGACAACTTTCTCATGGGCATTGGCCGTCACTGTAATAAGGTAAGTCCTGTGCGGGTCCTAGATATTGTAGGATAGATTCACAGTCTTAAAATTAAGTTGACCTACACATTTAGTTTTAATAATAGTGATCTCTTTGAAGATTTAATCTATAACAGACTTGACCAACCATCATTGCGGTTTCAGCATGCCCCTGTTAATTAAGTCCCTAAAGGAGAGAGGACATAACTGGGGGTGTTATCAGTCTGCTCTTTTAGCCATCCAGTTAATCTTAAACCAGTGCGAGGTGTACAGTTTTTTGTTTTCTTGGAAGACCAGTATAGTGGTGATAATGAATGATAGGGCTGTCCAAATGCAGATAGTGGTATCAGACCCAGCATCTTACCTGCTGCAGTCAAATTTTTGATGCGGGATGGCTGCATCAGTTGTAGAATGTTTCAGGTTGTTTTTGAACGTCATCTGTAATTCTTAATACAGGGGTTGTCTACTTTTTTCATTCTGAGGACCTCTTGACTGAGAAATACACTGAACACAGACTCCCCACCCCACCTCAACCCATTCAGGCCTAATTTTCATGTCTTTATCTTAAAGTCTCTCTCTTACATACACACCCACCTACACGCAGCTACTGCAATTCTCTACTGCAATCCCCTACACACGTGCAAATAGAATGATGAATTATAAGTAACAGAACTAAGTAAACTCATTTAGATTAATGTTGATAATTTTTACCATTTATTGTTTTTATTGTTTATCTTTCTTACAATTACTAGGTATTGGTAAAAATATCAATTCATCAATGCATTGCAGTATATTTCTTATATTTTTCCAATTCAATATCGATTCAGAAAATCCTCTGAATGCTGCTAAACATTGGTTTTGCTGTTGTTTCACACGGACGTTTATTGTGACGCACATGATGACAGGATCGCCACAAACAACATGTAGTGAAGCTCAGAAAAGACAAGGAGAAAAGTGTTTGTGTGTTGGCACTTTAAAATGAAAAAAAAAAACCCCAGTACATCCAGTGTGGTACAGAGCACGACTTCAATGATGGAGCAGCAAGCCTGCATTACTGCTTAGAGCAGAGCAGACACAAAGGCAAATACAATTAAAGTTAATGCTAATGGTATTACGTTCGATTTAATACGTGAGTGAACGTAGCGGTCGCTAGTTATGTCATTAACTTTTGCTCAAGAAAAAAATTAATGTTTGTCAAATATCAATATCTATAAATCTGTAGATATTTTCACATTTTTATAGTTATTGTTTTATACAATGTTAATGTAATGTATACCATGGCTTTTCATATGGGCAGGAAAATAAATAAATAAATAATTATTTTAAAAGATATCAACAGGTACTATTTGTTTACTTCTACTTATTACTAAATCAATATCAAACCATTTGAATCAATATCGAATCGTTATCAAACTGAATTGTGAGGGACTTAACAATACCCAGCCCTAACAGTTACCCACCACAATTAGGCATGTTTTATTTATTTTTTGTAGTATTAGATTTGTCAACATTGTCTGCCGAAAAATGCCTCAGATGAAATATTTTTGTGGACCCCTTGCTGTGCAGGGGTTGTGGACCCCCTGTTGAAGACTATTGTCTTAATGGATTTATCTAAGGCAAGCCTGTCGTTGTGTCCTTTATTTCCAATTTCACAGTTTGGGACACTCCAGTTAGGTTGTTGTTGGCTCTGTCCTCCCTGCACCATAGCCACAAAGCCACTGAGATACTGGGATCCAGACAATGGACAGAATTTCGTAACAGAAATGCTGTAGTTTGCAATAGGCAAAGTAATTATCAATATGTTTGTTTATTTTGTGTAGTTAAAAAGTGTAGGTAAACATGTAGAAGAACTCTAGATTCAACTGTTTGATCAGCAGTCTGTCAACATGTATTATATAATGGCACTGTGCTGGTGTGGGTAAGAGGGAGTATTTATAGAGAAACTAAAACAAAAGCTGTCTGTTTGAAAACCAAGACTGCTTTCAGTCCATTAATGGCGTATAAAAATGGATGAATTTTCTGTGTCCCAAAAACAGTATTGTCTTTAAATGCTAACAGGAGGCAGTGCCATTGGTTGCAAAAATAAGTCTATTAGTATGGAAGTCGGTGAGAAAATTACCATGAGTCTTGTTATGGAAATAATGAGGTTTTTAGGACAACAAGCAGAGAGGCACAGAACCAGGACGAAATATCACCTTTACTGAGTACTCAGGAAAAGCAACGGTAGTATCAGGCAAGGTGCATCGCAGTCAGTTCTCCCCTTTTATAATACGGTTTGGGATTATATTGTTTTCTGTCCATTTTCTGAATTATGGTAGATAAGTAAATTATAATAAAGCTTGTATATACTGGTTCTTGGTTACCATATGATGGACAGTTTGTGACCTGTCAGTCACAAGAGAGAGAAGAGAATGGGATATATCTCAATACCTGTTGTAAACGTTGTTGAGGTTCATAGTAACATTTTATCTGCATTAAAGCATATTGTACAGCAATTGGGGGATATGGAAGACATTCACAAGAGTAGCAAGTAATTTTTTTCTGGTAAGTACATTTTGTCTATTTTTCAAAAGCCAATTAGCATCTAGATAAACGGTGTGCTTAATGCAAAATATAGTCAAGTTTAGGGCTGCACGATATAGCCCAAAACCAATATCTCCCTATTTTTATGCTATTTCGCAATACTCAATATATGTCTCTGTATCCTGATTTCCCCTTTAAATCACTGTATAAACGTTAAATTCCTTTAAACACTGCAAAACTGCCGCCACCTTTTGCGGTGCATTTGGGTGCATTATGTAAATTCCGAATGCACCACAAAACTGTCAACGTTTTGTGGCATGTTTTGCAGATAACTGTATTTTGTTCCACGTCATCCTGGCGAAACCCGAATCACTGCCAGATAATGGAGCCAGTGCTGTGTTTCTTCTGAATCAAATTGTTTTCTCTGTCTTCAGTTAGTCTGTTGCTAGTAACTCGTAAAGTCGATTGGGCTTTTAATTTTTTTACACTCTTTCCATGCTCTCCCCCCATCTCTCCGAATTCAAAATCACGAATCCGTGCAGGAGAGTTTTCTGGGTGGGCAGGGGAGTGTGCCGCTTACTGTGAGAAGAGCACCAGTGACAGAAACGAAACTCCAAAGAGAATTACCAACTTCTTAAAACATTTACATGAGAATTTGTACTCAATGGTCGCGATATAGTCATTTCATTCATCTCACGTGGAACAAGCTGGAATGTATCAATAGCTCTAGTGCAGTTTGCAAACCAAGGAACTGGTGCTAACAAGTACAGGTGTAAACTTGTTATGTAAGAGTTTATTAATATTATATTTTAAGTTTATAGACAAAAGTCTGTAAGAATATTTTGTGATCCTCTGTGACTTAACTACAGACCTTAATGCTTGCTGTACTTTGTATTAGGTATCCGTACTTGGAGAATGGAATGTCTATCAAATTGAGAGAAGACCTCATTTGTAGAGCTTGTTTTGGGTGCACATTAATTTGTCCCTGTGGAGCAGGGACGTTGCATGACAGCATTCCTAGTTTTCTCATGGGATTTGATGATAACAGAAAGCTGTCCCCAGCTCACTCTCTTGATTAAGTAGCATCCATTTTTTTGGAGTGTACTTTTATCTGTCCTTAATCTGTCCTGTAATGACAGGTTCCCCTTCTAACATTTGACTTAATTCACTAAGTCAAATGTTAGGTGATAGTATTAGCATAAATGAACATTTTTAACTGAGGTATAGATCAGCTTCAACACAATCACCACTTTTGTAGGTGAAGGTCATGTGACATTAAGAGTCATCAGTAGAAAATAGCTGGAACTGGCCAGAAATTCAGGAGTTAAATGCTGTAAAAGATGCATACTGTTGTTACCACTTCATAAATATGTATTACACATACACACTCTTTACTGTGCAGTAAAGATAATAGGAAGTTTTCAGTGTAGTAAAGCTTGTATATATTATTTCAATTTGAACTTAAAATTGAACAATATGAAGTGTGCCCTTGCATTTTGATAATTTTTGTTAAACTGTATTTTAAATAAACCTAGAACACTAACATAATTCTTGTAGTTTCTCTTGTAATTTTTTTGCCACGTCTTTGTTTCTGTCATAATGAATCAAACCGGACTATTTGAATTACTGTTGAATGACTGGTGTCATACTGTATATTGCTTGGGTCAAAATGTATATTTGGTTTCAGATTTACATATGTTCTCCATGTACATGTACATATTACTCATTTTTTAGATTTGCATGTGTGTATCCTCATTTCTTACCACGTCCTATTGAGTGTCTATTTTTTCTTAACTGTGGCTGCTGAACCGTTAATTTCCTCACTGTGGGACCAGTAAATGATTATCTTATCTTACAAGATGTAAAGGAAGGCACAATCTAATTCTTAAATACAGGGGGTACTCGAGTTACGACGGAGATCCGTTCCTGAGAATGTGTCTTAACCGAATTTCGACGTAAGTCGGAACATACCTGTGTAATATGTCGGGTAGATACTAAGTTGTGCCACTAGATGTCGCTATAACACCATTCTAAAATAAGAGTTTACTGTGGTGAATTGCCTTTTGTCCCTCTTGACACACCGTAGGGGTTGATATCGCGAGTGTAATGAAATGAACATTTCCTTTAGATTTCTGATATCAACCTTGTAGACCCTGTGTTGTGAATAAACCTACGGTATTGCCACGATCCCGAACCCATCTGTGTCCGTGTGCATCTCCTTGCCGGCTGCTGCTGCACCCCCCGCCAGCCATCCATTTCACATAAGTAAACACAACGCAGAGTAGCCTAGCTGTGGAGGTGTTGGAGAGTCGGCACCAACTAGTTCCCGTGCGAAGTCTGTACGTATTTACTGGGCAAACCGCTTAAGCCGAAACAAGGAAGTTCATGGGAGATGTGTCCCACGAAAACGTCGTATCTCGAGACCGTCGTAACTCGAGGACCCCCTGTATTTTGATCCTTCATTGTTTATTTGATAATAATATTTACTAATCATTTCTAATATTCAAGTTGCAGATTAAAGCTAAAATGTGGACATGGGGCAGAGTGTTAAAGACTAAGAATTTAAAACATTAGGATTGGAGAAGGTGTAGGAAAGTGTGTTACAATATTAATATTTAATAAAGTCAGTTTGTCAAGGTGAAATTAGGTCAATCATGCAAAAGTACCACGGCTGTCAAATTTTATGTCAGGTTGAACACACAAACCTGTAGCTTATCAACATTTAAATGGATAGCTGGTTATTAACACCCACATTTAATTGTAGAATATGTACATACTTTATTTAACCATTACATTTTTTTCCAGTAACAGGGTATTATGTCAGCAAGTTACATTTTACCGTGTTGTGTAATGACGTATGAAAAATGAAATGAGTTTAAGGTAAGGTTATACTGTAGGATTTGATAAGTGATGTCCCAGGGTGATCTCTATAGCTTTAGAGCTCTTATTACTCTCAGCTAGAGTCCAGTTGATACTGGCAGCAAATCTTTTAAGTAAATTGACAATTAGTTTCTGTTCATTTCTAGGGGTGGGCCTTAATTATTTTTTATTAGTGGTGGGCATAGGTTAATTTTGTTTAATCTAGATTAATATCACTGTAATTTTGGAATTAATCTAGATTAATCTAGATTAATTCCAAATTTGAATCATTTGAATTCTGCCAAAGGCATTCATGATATGTGTGTGCTACCTAAATAATGACTAAAAGTAAGTCTTTGAGAATGGGTTTCTCAAGGCAGGTGGTGCATTAGACCAGGGGCCACGTAACGTTTGATGTGGTTATTTCTCAGTAGGCCTACACAGGTTCGGTGTCTAGGTAGCTTTAAAACAGCTAAGGGCAAATGTTTTGAATCATTTGAATTCTGCCAAAGGCATTCATGATATGTGTGTGCTACCTAAATAATGACTAAAAGTAAGTCTTTGAGAATGGGTTTCTCAAGGCAGGTGGTGCATTAGACCAGGGGCCACGTAACGTTTGATGTGGTTATTTCTCAGTAGGCCTACACAGGTTCGGTGTCTGACCCGTTCTCGCCCCCTACAGTGCAATTCGGCCAGGTATACATCCGTACAAAAATATCAAGGTGAAAGTCATCATAGCTTGCTTAGTATAGACACGGCTCCCAACCCAACTTTGAGAATAGATTAATGGCGATATTTTTTTTATCGCCCGATAAGAGTCTCGCGTTAACGCAGCACGTTAATGCCGATAACGGCCCACCACTCTTTTTTATATATATGTCTTTCTTTAAAACAGCTAAGGGCAAATGTTAACCTTGAAATAATATCACAATGATTGCAGTATCATGAGTAAAGAGCAGGGCTACCAAATCATTTTAACATTTACCAAGCAAATCATCTTCAGAAAGGGAGATTGAATACCAAAGTGGTGAAAAAGTTTCCAAACAACAACTGCAAGCTATCAGCACGAATCTAACCAAGATGCTGTGCAAAGACCTTAAGTGGGAAGTCCATCTCCAATACAATATAATTAATTAAACTGTCTCATAATTTGTTCTCAATGCCTACAGTATACAGGGGGTCCTCGAGTTACGTCGGTCGCGAATTACGTCATTTTCGTTGTTACGACACATCTCCCGTGAACTTTCTTGTTTCGGATTAAGCGGTTTGCCCCGTAAATATGTACAGACTTCACACGAGAACGAGTTGCCTAGCACTCGCTCTGTCTCTCAGCGCTGCAGAGAGACAGAGAGACGTGCTGCAGAGCCTGCCGGCACCTCCACAGCTGTGTTTACTTATGAGAAATGGCCGGCCGGCGGGGGAAGGGGGGGGGGCGGAAATGCTCATTACACTCGTGATCTCAACCCCTACGGTGTGTCAAGAGGGACAAGAGGGACAAAACGCAATTCACCATAATAAACTCTTATTTTAGCGTGGTGTTATAGCGACATCTGGTGGCACAATGTATGCACAATGGCACAATGAAGGTATGGTCCGATTTACGTCGAAATTCGCTTACGACATATTCTCAGGAACGGATCTCCGACGTAACTCGAGGACCCCTGTATACAGGCACAGACATACACACAGCTCAAAATTCACATATCAGATCATTTTAAATAAATAATTCAAGATGAAAATATTTACTGATGTATAATTTAATTGAAAGCATGGGCTGAGCCAACTTCTGTCAAGAATGACGTCGATATCATGATAAATTATAATCTGAGGATTTGCTCTCAGGACATTGTTGAGCTCCTGATTTGTTAATGTGGTCCATACACATCAAATTTGATTTGATTTAACATACGCCTGTGTGTTGTTCAGTGCTATCTGATTGTAATTTGGTCTTCCAGTATGCCAGGTGTAAATGGAGCATAAGTTTACAGTAATTTGAGAATAACTAATAATACATAATTAATGCATAATAAATCTTATTGAATTGTTTCTATGTTGCACAACCTGACATTTATATGACATGGAACATGTTATTAATAATTACACCACATTTCAATTTAGCACCAGCATCTATTAATAATCGTTGATTTATTTAGAAAGTGTAAACAGCGAAACCTTAGGGAGCGTTACAGGGGTTCCCACAGTATGCACAGAGGTGCAGTAGATTCTGCACATACAAACATGTTAAGATTAGAATAATATTGAGAGAGAAGGCAGAGGAGTAATGAAGCACCATCAGACTGCTTATAATGTTGAAAAAATCCTTAATTGTAATAGTGTTACTAATGATAGAAATGTTTTCAGATTCTTAGCGACGCAGTAACTATAACAACAATGCTGCTGCTGCTACTACTAATGAATGAATGAATGAATTTTATTTTTAGGACAGACAGTACAGAGCCATTAGACATTTCAACATGGAACATGCGAAGATGGTTGTACATAACAGGCTTAGCAGAACTGCTATATTTCACCCGGCTGTCCGTGGAGTACATATATACATGTATACAGACATTTTATAAATGATAGCACTTTGCTTTGTGCTCTATATTATTTTTTCTATTGGTGTTTTGGTCCTGAGTAAATTCTCATATTTCTATTAAGACGAGTCTCTAGTTGAAAGACAAGGTGCACGCCTAGCCGTGCGCAGGATTGGTGTCTCTTGATTACTTATATATTTCTGAACCTTTGGGGCCTAGTTAAAACTACTACTACTACTGGTTTTACTACTGTGACACATCTGGATCCTGCAGGTTTGCAGTCAGAGATATCTTGATAGTATTGTATTTACTTCTGTTGCATGATTGACTGTATTTAGTTTTGGACCGATAGCTGACAGTGTGATGAATTTTAGGGAAAGCTAAACTAAAAAGTGCTTTAGAATTACATGGAGGCTGCTTGCAAGTCTCAGATTGTAGTTTAATCAGCTATTTAACATTTACTGCAGAACCTCAACATTTGTTGTGCATCATTAGTAATGCTTCGACTGAAAAGATAACCAAGAAAACTTGGCAAAACCAATTGTTTGCACTAACATTACAGTTGGACCACTTACTTCCAGTGGTACTCGTTCTGCCTGATGGACAATGATGCCAGCTGTCTTGGTGCCCGTAAATACCATAAATAAGTAATTTTGTCTTCTTGAGATGTCAGTGATCACTTTGAAGAAAGAACCAAATTGGACACCATTTAAATTTAAGATATTTTATATTTTTGAGCCCTTGAAGACATTTGGTTAAGTTAAAGCATGGGGCAAATATTCACAAGTCTGCTACAGAGGAGGTAGGCAACCTAGGGCAAATTCATTAATACATGACAGTAACACATACGCATTATCTTCCATTTTTAGCAAGGATTTCAGGATTTGCAGCAGTGTTAAAGCTTTTTTTTTGGACAGAAAAGGACAATTTTAGAGTGCAACATCTTTTGTAGAGGGAATTTTGGGCCTGCTGTTTTGTAAGTAGCCTATGTAATTACAAAAAGCTGCATATCTTGTAATGTAATTTACATTATTTACAGCATCTACCTTTTTCATTTGCTGTTTTCATAAGTACTGATCTTAGCAAGAACGGTCATATTATTTTATAGCTGTCTGTCTGTAGTTTTTGTCAATCTGAATGATCGAAAGAGTTCAGTGTATCGGTTGTCATAATGCAATACTCGCTATTGCAAATTGAACAGTCAATTGCACTATAGCTTGTTGTCATCTCCTCTTTTCCAGTACAAACCCAAATAAATATGTATATTTTTTGCTGAAAACAATTCAGTTTTTTCATGAGACAGGAACTCTGTTCATCCAAGTGGTAGTAACCGTAAAGCACTAACACTTGAGAGGCTTCTAAATGGGCTCATTTCTGCTAGTGTAGAATAGACAACCACGGGCTTCTTACCATCTAATGCTGGTCCCCCATGTCTTCTCTAAGTGATGCATGCCTGCACTAGCTTCTTACTGTACAGAATTGATCTGTCCACAGTTCGCCTGTCAGAAGAAAATCACAGGCATGTGATTTTTTTCTAGACTCATGGCAGAATGATCAGGGGGAATGGGGATTTCTTTGTCCTTTTAAGTCCAATCTGGGAAGGAATCCCACTCTAGCCTCACGGGACATTGCTAGCACTATTTGTAAGGGAGCAAATCACATGGGTGCAACCAGAAATGTCTGTTGTACTCATGCTAACTGTTACTGAAGGTGGATAGAGGCTGTGTGATTTTGACCCGTGCCCCTCTACTGTCTGCCCTAGTGTTTAGACTCGTCAGTGGGGAAGAGGAAAAGAAGCTTGGCTGTTAGCTCTTCTCAGGACCCATCTTTCTCAGGATTAAACCAGGTGTGACTTTTACCACAACACCAGCTGCCTCACAACAGCAGTTGTCGCTTTATAATCATGTCTGAATACACTGGTTTAAAGTAAATCAGACCACCAGCAACCATCTTGCACTCTAACTGAGCACAGCTAACATTACATTAGCACTGTCCTTGTCCCTGTGTTGTAATAATGGTCCCAGTCCCTCTTAAACAGATGGCTTTTTCTGCTACTGCTGTGTAAATTGGGTCCGCAATGACATTGAAACTCGGTAAACTGTGTGAAAATCCTGCTTGTGAATATCTTTTTACCTTATCCTTGTATAAAGAAAAGTATTCATCGTATATTGAATAATATACCACCAGTCCACCAAAACACAAAATATACAAAAAAAGTAAACTATTTGTATAAGAGTGGTTACTGGTTTCTGCCACATTTTTAAAAAAATATTAAAAACATTTTAGCTGTGTTTTTCTCCAGTATCTCGATGTACAGCTCTAAGTTTCCATGGTATTGCCAATATTTCAACTACTACTGCTAATAATAGAAATAAAAGTAATACAAATAAGTTTTGTCATTTAAATGTCGTGTCATATCTGGATCCTGTAGCCGTAGAACAAGAGAGATTTGCAGTCAAATTGCAGATAGAAAGGGGACAGAGAAGAACTTTCAAATGTGGGAGAGACAGAGCAAAATGTTCTTATCTCTTTAAGGTGGAACCTGATCAGTAAGTGCTTTGTAGGAGGATTTCAAATAATACATTTTACAGGGAGCCATTGTAGAGAGGTTAACACAGGAATAATATGATCTGTTTTTCTGGTACCTGGCAGTACTCAAGCTGCAGCACTTTGCACTAACTAACTTGAGACCTTTTACAGACTTACTGGAACACTTTGACAATAGTGAAATTACAATATTCCAGTCTAGAAGTGAGAAATGCATGGACGAGTTTTTCAGCAGTCGTTTTGAGACAAGATATTTTTTAAATTTCAGTACATTTAATTATTTTCCTGCTCAAGGTTCTCAAGCCAATGTAGTCTGTTAAATATGAACTGGATACTTATTTTTAAATTATTGTTTTGTTATTGTTATTTATGTTGTCCATAATAAGTTGGTGAAAATGTGCAAGCAAAAACACTTTATTTTTTTAACAAACCTCATTGCACAAACTGGGCTTGAAACTAACTATGCATGTGTATTTAAAATTATCATTCGCACCCATAGTATGTCTGACTTAACCAGGAATCAAAAAATGTCTTAAGTTCTAAATTGTCTGATATGGTAAACTGACTTCTTATGAAATGCTGTATTGAATGTGGCTGTAAAATATGAGCGTCAGTATGTGAAAACCTTTTTCCGTAATAGTTCATAGTGTTTTGGGGAAGTGAGTATTTAACTAAGTTGAATTCCATTTGGGATTTCACAGCTTTCTCCACATACCTAGATATTTGTTGTCTTCAGATTATGATGATGAAAATATTTTATATTTTTCTTCTAGACCTTACAATACTTTATATTATTTAGACCTTATATTTATAAGGAACAGTTTTTGAGTAACACTCAACAGCATAAAAGGAAGGAAGGTGGTTTGTGACACAGTTGATTTGAAACATAAATCGTAGGTGCTGGCTCCTTACAATGACAGCATATGTCTTTTTTGGGTGGTGGTGGCAGACATGCATGTGTATACTGTATCTTGTTTGACTCCATTAACTTCCAACACAAGGTATGTTGAGGTTGGTCAGTTTGGTGTTTCCTGTTCAGTTTGATGTTTATTATTGACACTACTGTGTCAAAGAGATGAAAAAAGAATTATATAATTGAGAGATTTTGTGAAGGTCTAACAAATGCAGGCTGGTCAGCAGAATACCTTTTGGACAACAGCTTCCCAACTGGACAATTTTGTCATAAGGGAATTAAACTTAATTGATGTTGCATGTGGAACTTCACAGTCAGTTGTAGAATGGATCAACATTGTGCTAACTGTTTCACTGAATCACTTATTCAGTAATAACCAAGTTGACAGCTATAAATATATTAGTTCATACTTGGCATTAGAATATGTCTTAAGCACAAGCCAAGTGAATTAAAGCACTGCATTTCAATATAATGACCATACATTTGCTATGTTTTTACAAATGCTTTTTACAAACAGTCATGTTGTCCTTGCTTAGGTGAAACCTGTCTGATGCCATCTTCATTTATGGTGTAACATTCAGTTGTTACATTGAAATTACTTCTGAGACATAGTTGATGAAATAACATGTTATCAATATGACAGTTTTGTTGTGAAGTCTTGTCAGTTGATGCAAAAATGTTTCACAGCAGAATTCAGATATTTTCTATTGACACCAAAGAAAAAAATCCAACAAATTTTTATTCATACTATGATTTATGAGTTTATAAGTTTTGTACTGTTATTGTTATTAACGATATCTCTGACTCATAACCACCATGTTCTTCCTTTGTCTGCCAGTTGTTCCTTATTGACTTTGGCTTGGCGAAGAAGTACAGAGACAACCGCACACGACAGCATATTCCCTACAGAGAAGACAAGAATCTGACTGGCACAGCACGTTATGCCTCAATCAACGCACATTTGGGCATTGAACAGAGGTCTGTGAAAATTTGATTCTCAAAGATGATTTCTGAGGAAAATCTCAAGTCTATGTTTGGTCTTAGTACTGTAAAACATGTGAAATGGTTCTTTCATTGAGCAAGACAATCTCCGACTTAAGTCAAACGTTTTCAAGGACAACTTGCAATGCATTATAATTACTCTCAAAGAGTGTGATGACCAACAAATAACATCTTGTCTCCAGTCGTCGTGATGACATGGAGTCACTAGGCTATGTGCTGATGTACTTCAACAGAACCAGTCTGCCATGGCAGGGACTAAAGGTATGAGTGCATTACACACACACTGCATATATACAGTGCTCAGCATAGATGAGAACACCCCGTGTGAAAGCCAAGCACAGAGCACAAGTTCAATTGCCAACATCACGTGGACATGTGTCTCATGAATAATTACTCACCTGTGGTTGAATTCTTTTTAATTAGAACATTTTACTCTAAAATGTAGCTTTGCTTGTAAGACTTTCATTTGGCTTAGGGTTTTGTTAGGGTTTGTGCAACATGGTCTCACTGGCAAATCTGTTGGTGTACTCATTTACGCTGAGCACTGTATAGTGGATATATGTGCATGTGCTTGTACGTGTGCATGTGCTTGTACGTGTGCGCGTGTGTGTGTATAGAAATATAGATAGATAGATAAAAATATAGATAGGTAGCAGAGATACAGATTCATCGGGCACCGCATTAACAATTAAAAATGAACTTATTATTATTATTATTATTATTATTTTTTAACCCTGTAAGTTTTATTTTGGGGTGGGTGGACATGACCACACCACCCTCACCTCCCTCCGTGGAAATGTCCCTCGCGTTGCTAGGTTATCGACCCAGTGCGCCTGCTATGATGTTTTTTAGGGGCCTGTCTGTTTACTCATTTAATGTCTCTACATTGGAGTTTCTTTGGGAGTCTCTTGAATGCCTAAGTTTAAAGAAAATAAAGAAGACCCATTATTCTGAAACATTCAGTCCATTCATAGATGTCCTGTAAGAAAGAAGAGTTTTAACAGCATTTTTTGTAAAAACATTTTTAAAGGATATCGTCAGATTATTGTTATCAATTCTTTTTAATAATCAAGATATTTTTTCCCACATCTTCCGCCCCTAATGATAATGTATTTTGCTTCACAGAATACCACCAGGGCTAATAAACACCTGGAATAATCAAAACAATTGTTATTTGTACCCTTTAAACTGTTATTACACAGCCAACACACACTAGTATTAAAAACATGTCACATATTGAAATTTGAAGTTGTCGTTCAAAAAAGGGTTAGGAGAACCCATCAATTACACATCAATTTTTGACCCTTCTCCCTTTTTTAAACGCCTGACAGCCCTAATATACACAGACACACACACGTGTGTCTGTATATATCGAGTGCTCAAAATATATGAGTACACCTTATGTGTGAAAGCCAAGCACAGAGCGCAAGTTCAAGATACAACTCTCTGCTGGACATGTGTCTAATTAATAATTAGACTCACCTGTGGGTGAATTCTTAATTCGAATATTTTACTCAAAAATGTAGCTTCTCTTGTAACATTTTCATTGGGGTGAGGATTTGTGCAACATTGTCTTGAATGAATCTGTCAGGGAAATTACTTATTTAATTATTTACTTACTTATTAAATTCACTCAAAACAAATGTAGTAGTATAGTATAGTATAGTATAGTATAGTATAGTATAGTGTAGTTTGATTCTGGAAGGAAACAAATCTTGACAAATTTGTTGGTGTGTACTTATTTACGTGTGCGCACACACACGCACACTGAGCACTCGTGTGCTGAGCAACTGAGCACTCGTGTTAATGGAAACCGTTACAAATGCAGCTGGGAAGCTGTGTTGTCACAGACACTAGTAGCACTGTTATTATTTTCTTGTTTTTCAAAGGCTGCCACAAAGAAGCAGAAGTATGAGAAGATCTCAGAGAAGAAGATGTCAACCCCTGTTGAGGTACTCTGTAAGGTAAGACATAAAACTAGACAAGTGGTTTAGCTTTTCTTTTCACTCCATATCCACATGACTGACCTGGATGAATTTGCGTTTCCAGGGTTTCCCAGCAGAGTTTGCCATGTATCTGAACTACTGCCGTGGCTTGCGCTTTGAGGAGGCTCCCGATTATATGTACCTGCGCCAACTGTTCCGCATCCTCTTCAGGTATGCACACAAAAACATGTCCTGCATCAAACTGCACTTGGTATTTGCTGAAAACTGATTGTGTCTTTTCCAGGACTCTGAACCACCAGTATGACTACACATTTGACTGGACCATGCTGAAACAGAAAGCTGCCCAGCAGGGAGCCTCCTCCGGGGGCCAGGGCCAGCAGGCACAAACCCCCACAGGCAAGCAAACTGACAAACCCAAGCCTAACATGAAAGGTTAGTAGCAAACAGCCAAGCGACGTTTTTTTACAGACACCAATTGCTCATATATTTTTAAGTGCTGAATTTAGGGTTATTAGATCATATATAATATTCCCTAACCCACAGCCTAGTGCCCCTTTTTAAAAAAGAATTCAAGCACCGAATTGGAAAAAAAGACTTAAAAAAGACTCCTGCTAGAATGAAGCCAAACAACATTATAAGTTTGAGAGGGCACAGTAAAAGAACAGAAAATCCAAAATGATCATCCAATGATCTTCATACAATTGGTCTGTCTTGCAAAAGCAAAGACGTCCTTGGAAATTTGACTACTAACTTTGCTGCAATGCTATTCTGTTTCTCCGAGGCTGGATGATGGGTTCTCACTGTTGTGACACTGTTTTAATGCTGATTGATGGTGCTCTCCATCACCTGCCTCTGACTCCTGTACAGTCTATCTTTTATTAACATTCCCTCTCCAAACTGGATAATGTTTGTTTTTCCCTCTTTATTTAATCTAATGTTGTACAGTTGTGGCTCTTTTTTGTAGTTTTTATAGCAAACAAACCTGAAATATATTGGTCCCTCAGGACTGGAATAAGGCTGGCACATGTGATGCACTGTCAGGGTTACACTCCTGAGTAGCAAGCATTAAGTTATTTACATGGAAAAAGCTGGAAAAGACACATTGTGTGATTGGCTGCACGAAGCAACATCTTATATAAATGAACAGTAAAATAGTTTCTGCTGGTTAAAGGCTTGAAAAAGTTCAAGAAACTTACCATGTTGCTCAAAATCTGTAAAAGTATTTGTGATGTAAATCGAGGGAAAAAGGAGTGATAGATAGTTAAGGGTCACTATTCATATCTGTTTGTTGTATACGTAACTACAGGGTCAGTCTATTGAAAATGGTAAAGTCATTACCTAGATTTACTCTTCAAGCAACTAGTTGACAAGATAGATTCAAAGAAGAGGAGTCTGATAACTGAATGCTCTGCCTCACATTGTACTCATAGAGATATAGAGAGCCACATGTAGGTCTACATTTTGAGAACAAAGTGAATTATTTGATATATAAAGTTAATTTGTAAAGAAGCATATGAAATCATTACTATTCAGGGTCAAAGGGATCGATTTCATGCACAGGCTAAGCCCAGTTATACTGCTGGAGAGGGACCTGTGGTTCTTATTTTCTTCAACTGTTGATGTGTAATAGGATGTTCAAGCATTATTACAGAGGTCTTTCATGTATATTATTAGACCAGGCTTCTTAAAATTCTTGTCAATTTGAAGAATGCTGCTTCTTGTCCACCTTGTGTGACACTTGTTGTGCATGTGGTTGTGACCGATACCATAGAATGAAACCTCTGAATAATTGTTTTCATTTTTAGAGGGTTGACTGAGTCCAGTATAGCCCTCTGCAGTATCAACAAGACAAATTTTTCTGGGTGTAAAGTTGAGATATCCGTACTAGACACGTGGCAGTGAAGTAAATGCCGATGGAATCCTGTCATTCAAATGAATAGCAACTGTAAAGATTTTCCCCCAAATACATTGTAGGTCATTGTGATAAATCCAGACATATCTAAACTGTTTTAATAATAAAGTCACTAGCTCAGACACAAATACACAGTGAGACACATGTCTCACACATACGGACATACACAGATTTAATCAATAACAAAAACACGTGCATTTTAATGAACTTGAGAATGCAAAAGCAAACCTTTTTATTTAAAAAGGTTTGCTTTTGCATGTTTGTGAGGGCAACTGTGTTTACAGATAAGTCAGTATCTCACCAAACATACACACAGGCAAGCATATGCACATTTACATTTAGCCAGACACATATACATCTACTGTGAGACACACAGACAGACATACACAGATTTAAACAAACAGAATCTTACACAATTTATATAATTTTCTAAACCTTGTTTGTTGAACGATTGCAGTTACCCACAAGACATTATACACAAAAACACATGCCTTAGCAAAGTCAGACACATTGAAACATTGAGAGACAAATGTGCAGCAGCATCACACACAATGGCTCTACATTGGAATTCCGTTGGGTGTCTCTTGAATGCTTAAGCAGGGTTTCCCGCAGAGCAGGAAGCAATTTGTGGCATGGTCGGAGGCGTGGTGGTGGGGACACCTCCCCTTTGAGGGGAGCTGCCTTTTAAGTTTCATGTTGAGATTTACTCACCAAAATTGAAGTTAAGTTTTTACTTTAATTGTTTCTATTGTAGTGGCAATATTTAGATTCTGTGACAGTCAAGGAATAAGTTGCCAAAAACATCTCAAACTGAAAGTTTTTATTTCAAATGAAAATAATTTAAATTATAATATATCTTTTATAATTTAAGAATTTAAATAAAATAGTAACAAATAAAATTAATTAAATACTATATTAGATGTAAGAAACTACTAACGGTAACGCTAAGGCAACTATCTAAAATAATGAAACCGTATTAATTGATGCAAAGCCTGCATGCCCTATCAGAACACCTAATTCTACATGGCTTCCTGAAAAATAACTCAGTGTGTGTGCATGTAACAATGATGCGCTGGTTGATCCACATTTAGTGGTTGTGAGTCACCAATAAAGCTAATAAAGACGTTTCTAAAATAAGTGGTCGGGAGGCGGCTCCGGTACATTATTTTAATATTAATACTTGCGGTCCGAGTCACTGTTTGCGTGATTACGGTAGCACGCAGCTTAAAGGGAACGTTGCTCATATACAATCGCAGTAGCTTGGACGCAGTTTCGAGGGAATATTGGTCCAAGTGTACCTGCACACCACTGGCGCCTCTCTCTCGCTCTCTCTCGCTCGCTCGCTCACTCTTTCTCTCTCTCTGTGAATCTGTGGCGCTTGGAGTTGAATGTGTGGCGCTGCGCCACACAATCATCTATGTGTGGAAACCCTGTTAAGTTTAATGAAAATAAACAAGACATAACAGCATTATCTGTGAAGAAAATTAAAGCACACCATCAGATGATTGTGTGTGTATATTTTTTTTAAATAGCTGAGAGAATTTGTTGCCCATATCGCCCTAGTGGCAGTATTTCTATGAGAATTCAGCAGGATCAGACCCACTCAAAAATTCTGCTCACTTATTTGGCCCTCAAACAGTCATATGTCGTAGAAACTATGTTCAGATGTCATAACACAACTTGATCTAGAGATACTGGCTTTTGCTTTTCTGAGAAATATGTCTTTTTAAATCCCCAATTTCTCATAAATGTTTTTTGGAAGATTTTCCCACTTGGACAAATAGGAACTCAAGCTCACAGATCAATACTAAAAGACCATGTGGCATTGTAGTACATGAGCACACTGATGTAATTAAACTTAAATTAAAAATTGAAAAAGAGCATTGCCATGGTTTTAGTAATTTGTGATTAGTAACTACTAAGGTATTTTTGATTTGTTTCAGAGTTTATAGTTGGTGTGAACTATGTGAGTGATTTCATTACCAGAAATAAGAAGGGAAGGAAAAGTTCCCCAAACGTCCAAAAAAAATATTTTTGTATGTAGGTAGCAGTGGTTAACTAGTTGTTAACTGTCATTACTAACTACTCAATGCACTGTTGATGCTTACCATTAGTAACATTGCAGTTGTCAAGAATACGAGTAGTTCTGTAAATTCTTCTTATGTTGTAAGTGGAGTTAGTGGAGTGAGTAAAAAAATCATAAATTTTAAATCTGTGTGTGTGTGTGAGTGTAATAGCAGCCAGCAACACAAAAATATAAATAGTCAATGCATTTTCTGGACAAATTGGATTGGCAAGTTATATTTTTAATGTATGCCATTTCAGACCAGTAAACTGTTCTACCATTTCTCCATCAGTCCCTGCTGATGTAACCCACTGCAAGTAGACAAAAACATTTCTGTGTACACCAGAATGCACGTGACCAGTGTATATAAAAATGGTCATATTTTAGCCAAGCATTATCATGCTGCACGATGAGGTAATGGAATTGAATGAATAGCACAACAGTAGGTCTTTAAAATGTTACAGTTCCATTAAAAAAATCATGACCACCATGGTCACTATAATCGTTGATGTCAGCAAACCCTTATTACCTATGTGACACCTTACAAGCTGTCTGCCATCTACTCATTACAGTGGTAACTATAATTGTTGTAATGCACAGATGAAAACTGGGATTCATCTGTGAAGAGAACACTTGTCCAAGTTGCCCATATCAAAGGTAATTGATTCTCGCTCAAGGTGGTCACAATTTTGAACTACAGTCAGGTCAAGGCCCCATCTGAGGACAGTGAGCATGTTGATGAGCTTCCTGAGACAGTTTGTGCAAAAAAATTTATTATACCAGCCAACTGATGCATCACCTGTTTGGAGGTTGGTCTCAGGCGATCTTGCAGGTGAAGATGCTGGATGTGGAAGGCCTGGGCTGGGGTTGTTACTCATGGCCTGCTGTCATGGGGCTGATTGGACGAACTGCCTAATTCTCTGAAATGATTTTCGAGACAGTTTATGGTAATTAAATGAACATTCGGTTCACAGGCATCAGCTTAGTGGACGTTCCTGCAATTAGCATGCCAATTGCACACTCCCTCAAAACTTGACTCATCTGTGGCATTGTGCTGTAAGATTAAACCTGCAAATTTAGATCAGCATCTTGATATACTACACCTTTCAGGTGGATGGATTATCTCAGCAAAGGAGAAGTTCTCATTATCACAGATTTAAACATTTGAGAAAGAAATAGTCCCTGTAAAAAGTATTAGTTCTTTGACTTCAGCTGATGAAAAATTGAAGCAAAAACACAGGCAGAGAGAGAGATGCCTCTCACACCCAGGAGAAATGCAGCAACTCTTGAAGTCAACCTTCAAAACATCCATCCCTTTACCCTTCAGTTGTGCACTTTCACACAACGGGCTTGTCTGTGGGATGTGTGTGCAAGTAAACATGTTCAGTGGACAATCAATACACAAAAAGACCAAGTCTACCTATGTAACATGTCCATGCATTTGTCAAGGTTCTTACTGTATTAAGTATTTAGTATCAAGTCTCTCAGTCAGTAGAGCAAGTCAGAATCTCAGTGGCCCCCAGTCCAATCCAAACAGTCTGAACCTTTGTTCATTTTGGTGTGAGATCATTAAAGACGATGTAAAATGTTACTAGAAAGTAGCATTACAGAGAGTGGACATCATCCCACTCGGTGTAGACAACTTGTTGTTTACCAAAGCTGTCAGCCCTTAAAGCTGCAGTATGTAAGATGGAGAAGAGAGCAGACTAGGCTTGAAAATTTGAACCAACACTTTCAGTTTCACGTGAGCCCCCTCGCTCTCCGCGGAACTCATGATCTGCCGTCCCTGCAGCACTGAGTGGCAGTCGGCAGCATGAGCGGAGGGATGGGGCAGTTCGCAGTGTGTGTGTGTGTGTGAGTAGTCTTTGACAGATGTCAGACACTTCGTCAGGTGCTTCTCTGGCTCCGATTGGTTGTTTTGTTGGGCACGGTGGATTCTTGCAAATCGCAGTAGCAGCAGTAGGTGAAACCAATGGTTTTTTCACAGATTACATGTCTCATGTACTGCTGTCTGTTTTAGCAAATATGACAAAAATACTTTTATAAAAGTTACATACTGCAGCTTTAAAACACAGGTATACAGACCTTCATAGAGATTCTTTAAATCACATCACTACTTGTATGGTAGTCATTTTATTCCTGTGTAATAATTCTGAAATTATGTTTTAACAGCAAGACCAGACCAGAGTATGTATTTAAGATACTGAGATGTGTTTTTGGATGTGTCATAATGTGAATGGTAATTTCAGGAGTTTAATGTCTGTTCTTCCCACCTGTCATTTTCTGAGCTTCATTGCTGACCTGCTTTCAGACACTAATCTGCTCCGTGGTACTTTGGCCAATGTTCGTCTGTCTTTTCTTTGCATCTCTATGAACACTTTGCTAATGATACACTTTGTTTCTGTGTGACTCTAGGTTTCTGAGTGTGCTCTGCGCAGACCAGATCTGCAGAAGCATTGGTGACCAGGACCAACAAGAGTCTCTTCCTGGATAAGCGACAAACAGAAATTCTGTCTCTCCTTCCATAATACCCATCTATCTAATGGAAATGTATAGATTTACGCATGCCTTTGTTGGCTGTGTTATATATACATTCATGTGTATATAAAAAATAAATCTCTCCACTTAGAAAGAAAAACAGGTTTTATGAATATGGAGGCTGTAGCCCCTTACCCCTGCCCCCAAACAATCCATCTCACTTCTGTCTGTCCTCCTTTCAGTGTTGACTTTTTGTAAGGTTTCTTTGGAAACTTGAGTTATTAATTTGATCAGCTGACCCTGTTTTTCTCTCCTAGTGGAAACATCTCGGCATCTCTCCTTCTTTCACTCCTTGATTATTTCACTCCCAACTTTTAACGAGAAGATGTTAAAACATGTAAACCTGAAAATTGTTCTCCCTCTTTCTTTCTGAAATAATTGAATGATGCAAACCTGGATGTTATTTACTTAAAAACACATTTTTCCTTGTTTTCTTTATTTTATTATGGTGATTAGGAGTTTGCCTGTTGAAAAAAATACACAGATAATGGCAACAGTCAGTGGTAGAATGAAACTCTGACGCTCTCCATTTCTTTAGAGCTCTGATTAAATCTGTTGTACAACCTATGGTCTTCTTCAAAAATACCAATAAAAACCTTACATAACTCGGACTTCCAAGCACAAGTCATTACTACTGTATATCTGAATATTAAGCTCTGTCAGAAGAAAATGTGTAGCGTGTCATGTCTGTTTTCTCTCCCAACATCTGATCTGTCCATATTATTCCAAAAAATAATATATCAACACAATGATTATTTTCGTATGCTCACGCTGTTTAAACTTAAAGTATTTACAGCTAACTCTTTAAAATAACTTAAAAATAACTACAGTATATATAGGTGTCTGTGTGTGTGTGTATATAATATGCATACACACACACACAAACACACACGCACACACACACACGAGACAGAGAACCCCAATTACTGTTAAACACAAAATGAATGCATGTTTGTAAATATATGGGTAGGTGGGGTTTACTGGTTTACACCTTGAAGTGAGCTTGCCAAAATCACCAGTTTTCTCATATTTTGAATTTTCTAAAAAAGAGCACCCTCTAAATGGCGGTGGGAGCACACAGCCTCTTTTGCTATCACACAGGCATCCAGGATTCCTTTAATAGCTTTGATTCCACAAAAAAGCTGATACACTGTAAATGAAGTCAGAATACAATGACATGCAGATCCTTTTTGAGAAAAGGTTGATTCAAAATTCAGAGACATCATGTTAAAAGTTCAAATGTAAATGTCCAAACTAATAGCTTTATGTTCCGGCATAGCAGGTTGTCATCATCTATAAATATGTATGCAAAATACTTTAAAGCATGGAAATACTTGTTTACTATGTTACTTCGGGTGTTATTTCAAGATTATTAATTGAAACTGATTTGTGAAGTGGCAGCATGAACGATAAGTTCATGATAAGTGCACATAGCAAAAATATATAAGCTGAGTGTCCACTAAGTTCTGCCAGCCTTCTGGAAATGGCAAAAACGTATGGATATTTGTATGTCAATAAGCAGAGAGAGTTACCAGCAGGGTGGGACTGACATATCAGGCTTTACCCCAGTGGGCTGCTACACCTTGAGCCATTATGTTTGCTGCTTGCCTAAAAGGCAGGGGCACAGGCCAATGGGTAATTCTCTACATTGACATGGGGCTTCCTGAATCACTTCTCTTACAAGGCTTTAATCGCGTTTTTTATGGTAGATGCTGAGACTCAGGGCCTGAGTTAAACCTGTTAAACCGAGGTGTTTTATTTTTACTTTATCAACAATTCTTCCATCAAAAACACTGGTGGTCAGTGTTTCCAGTTTATACTTTATAATTTAGTCTAAACTGTAACTAAGGATGGGAGTCAGGTATTTCATCTGTCAGCAGGTTCTCCCTCTGTTGTTTAATGGTGACTGGCCAATATCTCTTAGGTGCATCCAAATCACATTACATCACATATTACGTTTTATTACAACTGACCACATTTCTACATTAGATGTTCTCGTTTCCTCTTGACAGATTTTCCAAATAATCTTTGTTAATTGCAAATAAATTATTTATGAAATAAAAATTCAAGCTGTCATTTTGATTGACTGCTTGGATTTTTGTTCGTGCTGCTTTGGTGGCTTGCAGGTCATCCAAGTCTGCTTGTGAAAATTCAGCCTTGCTTTAAGGACCTGAATGCCTTTCGAGATATGCAGTACATTGTCAACAAGGTTGTCCATTCAGGCACACATAGCGTCAGCAGTCACTTGTTGGCAAGATTTGTAGCTCTTTACTTGTTGCTTGAGTATTTCCTTGTAAAATGTCCTTGATCCAACAGCTGATGGAGCAGAGACACAATGACAAAGCCTCCTCTCATTTTTAGGCATATGAATTCATCAGGAACTTGAAGACCTGGGTCCTTTGAGAAGATTGACGGTTAAGTCAGGTTATATGGAAGATCAAGCAGGCCCAGACTGTCAATCCATCAAAAACCTATTTCAACTTTCTCCATCCACATTTCAGCTACTCAACTGTGTATGCAACTTCTATACATTCATGTAGAACCTGACTACATGCTCTCAGTGCCTGCGTAGCATTATAAGTAAAAACACGAATACCTAACGCTATGAAACAGTCTCTGCATTAGCATGATTTGCCCAACTAGCTGACATATGCATACAATAAACAAAATTAAAACATAACATTGGAACTACCTGAATGTTACACATGCTTTTAAAGTACTTAACATTGTATAACAGCTGAAGTACAGTGAGCAATGTAGCTCCCAAACAAGTGGCCAGCAGCAGATCCTGAAGTCATTCTATCCTCCTAATCACCAAGCTGTGATGCTTTATGAGTTTGTTTGTTAGAAGCCTATTTGAAATAAAATCCCATTGACTCTTATTTAATATGTTCTATTTCAAAACCAACCTGAATTTCATCACAACTCACCAGGAGAAACGAACTTTACCAACATAAGGACAACTTGTAGCACTTATAGCTCCACCCTTTAAAAATAAGTGTACAGTAAATATTTCTTTTGAATGTTTATTAATCAAAGAACAGTTCCTACACTTTACATGAAATAATACATTGGGCCTCCATGAGGAGAACAGGAGCATCACATCTGACTGAAATAACAATGGTTTGTGTCCTAAAGCAGTGCAACATGCACCACAAGGGACATGGTAAAATATATGGTAATTGTTGACAGGCCCCACCCCTAAGAACAGTATTTCCAGGAATCCCCCTGTCTGATAGGTCAAGGGATTCCTGGGAAAACTGGACCCCAGGAGAGAGGAGGAAAAAAAATGTTATAGATGGTCTTCTTATTTTTACTAGAGGGTCATCAGTATTATTACAACAGTAACAGCAAATCCATTCCTCACATTCCACTGTGGAATGCATTTTAGAAGCTCATGTCCATGTTTTACTTGCATTCCTCTGTTGCTGCAATGTCTAAGACAAGATAAGATCTCCGTACATCCTCCTGCCCCTGAGTGATGGAAATCAGATGCCTGGAGGCCGGATGCTGGTACATGACTGCAGACATGCACAAATAGTTATTCCTGTCCTCTGTCCCGAGCTACAGTGCTTCATCTCAGACTACCAACTGACCAGAGATGCAGCACTGCACCGTGGGCCACAGGGAAGAACTCACTGTTGACTTGAGGAAACCACATGGACTTAAAAAACAAAGCCGAGACAGAGAAGGTAATTTGATGTGCTAAACACAGAGCCATCCCTGAACATTTTGATTTTCAGACATGTGTGACATTACACTGGTGCTTTGCAATTATTTATTTCAATTGTAACTATTTCAAATATTATATTTTACTCTGGTTTTAATCATGTTCTGGAAGTCCAAGATTATTTATCTTCCTGTATGTGTTAGGTTGTTCATCATCAGTAGTCTCTGGCATTTTATCTTGCTGACCATATAATATAATGCATTATTTATTGACAGGTTTGTCCTGCACTGTTTACCGCCACTGCTGATAATTTAATAATAACACAAATATTCTTGTTGAGATAAAAAGGAAATGACATCAACACCTGAGGGCACCCCTGCCTTGTCCAGCTGCTCCAGCTCACATTTTTCACAAACAAAATGTATGTGTCTGTCTGTGCAAGTGTGTCTTTCTTGAGTTATGAGGACAAATATTATGTGTAAAACAATAGGTTTTGAGCATAAGGAATATTTAAGTGATCTCTCTTTTCTCTCTCTCTCGCTCTCTCTCCCTCCTCCCTCTTTCATTGTGTGTGTGTGTGTGTGTGTGTGTGTGTGTGTGCGTGTGAGATACTCACTTGCTCATCACAGACATCTGAAAGCCAACACATATACCGTATTAAAGAAGAAATATAGAACTGGACATTTAATACCCTCCACACATACATAACTTCTGAGGGAAACCATTATGCCCCACTGTATTTTAATTGGCAAGTGGAACCACTAAATACTTTGATAGTATTAACTTAACATTTACATTCAGATATACTGTAACTTTTGAAGTTGACCCAGAAGGCTGGGGTTCACAACCACTTTGTCTTGACCAGACAAGTCATTTACATACATACAGTGAACCCTCACTATAACACGATTCACCTTTTGCGGCTTTGCTGTTTCACAGATTTTTTTAGTGCAGTTTGTTATGCTTTGTTTTTTTACAGTATATGAACGTGCATTGTGTTCTGCGTCCTGATTGGCTAAGGGACTGTAGGCCAATGTCAATCAGTCTCCTCCGTGCCTCGTCTCTGTCCAGTACAGAATGCGTTCGTCTTGGCAAATTTACACGTTTGCATATTGTCTCCACGACAAAACCCACAATGTCGATGAAACGTTCTGCACCGACAAAAGCACCTGCACCACGGCCTTCAGTAAAAAAAGACGCTACAGCGGAGCGGAGTCAGCACGAAGAGGCACAGTCAGAGGAACTGTGAAATACGCGTCAGTCACAATGTGTCCAACCGCGTAGGTTGATTATAAAAATGATTACTTTACAGTATTTCTAAAAACTATCATAGTTATTTGTTAGAAAACGCTTCTATTTGTATTTCTTAAACAAATGCTTGGGCCTGAAAACAGGTTTTGATCTTTGGTTTTGTTCTATAGTACTGTATAATAATTGTAAAAAATAAAGCTGACTCTTTTTGGAACGTAACCCCCGCGATAAACGAGGGTTCACTACATTGCTATCTTTAAACTATTAATTCATACTCAAACAGAGAAGCCATTGGACAATTTCAGTATCAGTATCTTGGCCTAGAACACGTACACACTACGCACAATTAGCACAAACTACACCCAAGTAGCACAACACCTCAGATCATTTGCAAAATGGAAAACTTTAGTCAAAACTATACAACTTCTTATAAAAACCCTATTTTATTGTCATATAAACACATCCATCAAATGGTCTGATTCTGTTTGAATCAGTTCAACACTCCTGTGCTCATCTCAAAACACTTTGAGCATTTACAGAGAAAGTGTTAAAATAAATTCATCAACACTAAATGACACCAATTGTGCAGACTAATGAAAATAGTCTGCACAATTGCTGGATCTGGCCACAGAGCCTCAACATCAACATCACAGGCTACATTTGCCCTGGTACATTGACAATAGCCCTGTGGCTAATGATGTGTCCCCTTCTATATTACAGATAGTTCCGCTCCCTCTTCCTCTTCCTCTAACTTGGTCTCTTCCTTCACCTTCCCCCTCTTCCTCTGACATCATCCATTTGTTGAAGATAGGTGAACTTACCTATTGCCTTTTTATAGTGCTTAAACCTGATTGGTGTGTCTACAATTAGGCACCTGTGTGTGTGGCTGTGTTTAACCAATTGATTTTTATGGGTGTGTTCATTTGAAAGCCTTTGCTTTGAAATTGCAAGGAAATGACATCATGATAAATTTCTGTGTCAAATGTATACACGTGTGTTTAGTGTTTTGCAAATCACTGTGTGTAGTGTTTTGCAGAAAGTGTGAAGCTGACAATTTGCTTACAGTTGTGCAAATCTGGGCCGGTGTTTTTCTTGTTGAGTGTAAGGTTTTGCTAATTGTGGGAAAGTTTTAATTTTAGTGCGTAAGCAGTTGTAAAAAAAAACTGTAACACATGAATATCTAAAGAAGACACATAATAAAATATAATGCAACATAATTAAAGATGTCTGAAAGACAGAAATGAAAAGCTATGAAGTGGAGCTTGTCAGTAGAGATTGGTAGTTTGATCCCAGTTCTTCCTCTCTGAACAGGCAAAAGACAAACCTCCAACCCTTCTCTTTTGGGTGTGCGAGCACTGTGTGAATGGGAGTGACAGGTGAAGTGCCGTATGAGTGTGAAACTGGGAATTTCATCTAAGGTGGAAAGTGCTTGGACTGGTTGCTAAGATTAAAAAAGAAATGTATATTTATTTATATTTTCATAATTCATATTACCACTTACATTGCCAGAAGTGGATTATTGAGATTGTTGACCATCTGTTCTATCGTAGTCCAAACCTGGACTCACAAAACCAAAACTATCTGCTGGCTGGATACCACAAAGGCCAGGAGAGAAAGTAGTTTGATGTGGCTGAACCGACAAACATCTTTTTATAAGCTTCATTAAACAAAGATTTTCTTCTAAGCTGCTAATCATTGCTGATGCATGGGACGGACAAGCACCCTGTTGTTTCTAAACAAAATGAGCATTTATTTTCCTAAAACTGGAGGCTGGACAACACTATGTACACTATGGACATATGTGTCTCTTACCCTTTAAGTGCTGTTGTCCAACTTTGCTCTCCACTGTCTCACGTCTTTAGCAGCACCTGAAAAAAAACTCAGTAAACAAATGATTTCAGATGAACTTTACTATATTAAGTGAAAGAAATAGTTTTTAATGCAACAGTTAGTACAAACTCAGCATGGACATGCGGAGCAGTGGGTTACCTCATGAGGCCGGGGAGCAAATTCAGGGGGTTCAGGGCCTTGCTCAAGGGCCCAAGGTGGTGGATGGCAGCTGGACAGAAGGCAGCACCTCTCCCAATTTTCAGCCAATCACCCAAATCTTTGGCCAAGCTGGGATTCAAACCGGCGACCTCTAGGTCCAGAGGCTCTTGGTCTCAAGCCCGAGTCTCTAGCCTCATCGCCATCACCTCCCCAACAGCTCAGATGCTGTTACAGTTGTTTTCAAAGATTAACGGGGATGGAAGCCTGAAGGCAAACTGCACATACAGTATACAGTATATTCATCTGAGTGGCTGAAGCTGGCCAAACACAGGGAAGGGAAGACTCCAACCCTCACAGTAGATTTATTATGAGAGATTATTCTGTGCAGGTTTTTGAGGTCCGTTTTATTGTAGCCCAGGAATTAATTTTTTTTGTTTTGTTTCAAGCTACTTTATAAAAGTAAACTATTCAGTACAAGGATATAGAAATCTAAAGCACTCTGTTGCATTTCTCATTTCTCACAACAAGGAGAGAGGGAAGATAGAGACATATAAAGACAGGGAGAGAGAGACGCTGGGTCTTTTTCCAGGAATACTCTGACTCTACTTGGTTGGAAACTCGTAGTCTGCCCATATAAGGCCAGAGTCAGCCCTTCATTTTGGGGATCATGGAAAATAGGATCAGTGTTTCGTATAAACATTTTCTCTTCCAGGCTGTGATTGCTCCTGCTGATAGTCTGTCACCCCTACCACCCCCACCACCTCCTTCCAGCTGGCTACATACATTCCCTTTTCTAGTCACAGTTAGGAAGCGGCGAAAGAGTAGGACGTCTTTAACTCACTCCATCCTTCTCCCTCTGGACTCAGCTCAAGCCCATATTAAGAAGTGTCTAGCTCATACACACACATACACAAATCCACAGCCCCACAATAAGTCATGTTTCAGTGTTTGTCCCCAGGAAGTGTTGCCCTCAAATAAACCAGACAACAAGCATATCTGCCCTCTCTCTCCGTCTGTCTGTCTCTTTTTTCTCTCTTTCACTCTCTGAGCAAGCAATAAGTGACTCTTTGTAGCATCTCTAGCCATAGTGCATGTTCACAACAATCCACTGAATTTAAAAATGTGACCTGCTCAGGTCACTTTCCACCCCATTTGTTTCCCTGTACGACCAGCGAGAAGATGCTACCCCATATTTATGCAAGTCAATTACATTTCACTGTCATGATCATGCACATAGTCCACTTAATGTAAACAGTGCTGATGCGCTGTGAGCAGTTTGGCTGTATATATGTATGCAGTGGATGCATCAGACTTCCCATCAAACTTTGCTATTTACCTGCTTTTTACGTACCATTCAAAAACATGATCTGTTACAGCCTAACCCTGAAAACATAGCACAACATAACCATAGGTTAGACTGCCATTTTCTAAGCTCTGTTACATCTACATCTAAAAGAAGCAAGTGACCAAATATGATTCTCATTTAAAATAGCACTACACAGGTGAGGATTTCTTTCAGGTCTTTCAACCTGTGCATACTGTGAATGGTAAATGTTTTTGGAATTAAAGGACTAATCCATGCATAAAATAATATTTAACTGAACTGAATATTAGGTAATGGAATATTAGTTCTTATAAATAATCAATAAGCAAACTAAATCAATTAAAGCCCCTCAAAGACAGTTATGATCTATACTGAAGCTGCCTGTTCTTTGTGTTCATTGACGTCTGAGTGTTACCTTGCTGGGACACTGGTCAAACAGTTCATCTTAAATAGCTGTTCAGGCTATTGTTGCATTAGTGCAGCTTGGATGAGATTAACATTTTCAGCTTCATGTCCATAGAGATGTGAGTAAAGAGTAAAGCCCCTGATTGTTCATGAATTTTGCAACTCATACTGATAGTATCAGAAAATTGGTATTTTATACATATTACAATATTGTGCACTGCATTCCACATACAGACAGTATCTATAGCATAGACTGGAAAGAAAGCAAGACAACAGAGGTTACCGCTGCTGTATTGCCTGATTGACTAAACAGACAAAATATATGATAAGGATTTTTACAATAAATGCCATTAAGATAAAAGCCATTATTGTATTTTATATCACGAACAAAAAAGTTGATACAAATCATGAAGTCACAGTAGGATATGTCACAATCCAGTCAAGCTTCATAGACACACTATCTACAGACAACCGGCCAGCCAGCCCAGAGTGTGTGTGTGCGTGTGTGTGTGTGTGTGTGTGCGTGTGTGCGCATGCGTCTGCACGCACATGCGTGTATGCGCGTGTGTATGTTTAGACAGGCTGTGATAACAGTCAGAGCCACCTCTCCTGTTGAGCCAAACATTGCCTAATATGGTCGTCTTTCTGTTTCCCCTTAGTGCTGTAAATCACACACAGGAAGTCCTCTCTCCATTCTGTCCATCTGTCTGTCACACACACACACACACACACACACACACACACACACACACACACACACACACACACACACACACACACACAAAGAGAGAGCTAAACAGTGGCAAACCTCTATATATGTAGAGTTGCTATGTAAGAAGACTTTACAAATAATAAGAGATAGACCTAAACCAAACAGACACTACAATTATAAAAATCACTGGAAAAATTAGGCTCAAAATTATTGACCATAAATTGCAATGGCTGATCAGAACAGCTACATGAGGCTCCTGGGAGTTATCCTAGTAGTCTGTCTTGACAGGAACCTATGGTTATTGTGATTGGTTCAATTATTCACATCCTAGCGGTTTGTTGTGTTTTAGTACAGTACTATCTAGTGTCCATAATGAGGCAATGAAGAAAAATACTTCTGTTACTAAGTTCAGAATATACATTAAATACAAATAACACATCTGCATTTCAGCAGATTTGATAGAGGGCATAGTCATTGTTATAGACATTGGCTAATTTGAGGTATTAAAAACTTAAATCCCTGGTTTCTAAAGAGCAATGAGTACTGCAGGGGTGTTGGAGCTGCTGTCACTATGGCTACTGCCTATAACATCACAAATGTATATTGAACTTGAAGAAGGTATTGTGCACTCTTTAATACATTTGCTACAGAATCTCTAACCCTAACCCTAACCCTAACCCTAACCCTAAGGCATGCCAGCAACAAAAATACCATTTCATGTATCTCATCAAGCTGCTTCTTGTTTGAGAGTTTTATAGTCCAATAATAAAGAAATTCCCAAACGTAACTTTAAGACATTGGGGTGTTTTCGTGAGGTCTTCCACAAGGTGTTTCATGCCTTCTCTGTCTCCTCTTCCTTCTCCCATGTGAAACTGACCCTGAGAGTCATGGTCTCTTGGTCTCAGTGGGGGACTTGCGTGACCTTGTGTGTGTAGGGGGTTATGTGAAAGTCCTTCTAACCCTGTGCTCTTAAGGCTTTGGACTGTTCTGTAAATAAATATGGCATCCTTCCTCTACATTTTCTCATGTTAATCCAAGTCTTCAGCAAGACGGCAGTTCCCAGCTCCTTGGGGGATACAACATGTGTTTAATGAACTGGACTTTGGCAGGGGGGACTTTAGTCTGACACTCTGATACAACATCCTTAAACATTAATAAACCTTGGAGCCCAGGACAAACAGCCAAAATGTAAGGTATGAGGAAATAAAGAGCCAAAACACTAAAAAAGCTACAACCACACTGTGTCATCTGTGTATACTTGTGGGTGAAGCTGGAGTCAATCCCAGTTGGCACTGGTACATGCTGGACTGGTCACAGTCAATCACAGGCCACTTTCAGACCTACAGTCAACTTAGAGACTCAAGTTATTCCCCAACATAGATGGGTTTGGATGGTGTGAGGATGCTGAAGATAACTCAGTCAAATACAGGGAGCCACTGATCAAACCTGGGAAATATTGGACCTCACAGTAATATTATGAATGCGTGTCTTACCTGGTCTGTTTCATCCACACCTCCTGATTCTCTTTCAGCTGTCTCAGTGCATGGAAATACAGGGGCAGTGCTATGGGGGAAAAGACAGCTTAAGTGAGCTTGTGCTAACTCTACATGTGTGTGTATAAGACAATCAGAAATGTCCTCTTCTGCACTATGTGATACGTCTGTGGTCTCAGTCTGCAGTCTGCTGATGCTGGCTTAACTGTGTTAGGTGAGACTGATGTCAACTGTACTGGGCTATAAGCACAGGTCCCATTATGAATTGTAATTGCATGATATATCTGACAATACACCCTAAAATCTTCAGACTGACATGTTACACTGATATTGGATATCCGTGTCTTTTCTGAGACAGGATACATTCAAAAACACTTGCATCTTTGTTTAGGAGTAATCTCTGCGATCATACCTTATTGATTCCTCTGTTGCAGGTCTGCTAGCGTGTTATCCAGAGCTGCCTCATTCATGTACAGTTGATGTTTCTCTGATCATCTACGCTGCCTGCTCACTTGGTTTTCCAAGTTAAATGAATTAGCTAGTACTTGACTTGTCTGTCCACTACAAGACTACTTTTAGAAATGGTACGCAACCGTGTTGCTGAAGTTTAAGTCAAACTAAAGTAATGTCTCTCATCAATGTAAGACAAACTCTGGTCTTTGTGTGCGTCTCTCTTATGAAGCAGATGGACTGCCAAGCCATGCATTCCTCAGTTACCTTGTATGGACAAAGAGGGGAGGGCCTTACACCACGGAATGCCCCCTCCAGACAGGACTGATTGGCTGATGTCAGAAGAACCCAGAAGCCTGAACTAGTGACCCATAGAGTCTGGGAACGATGGAGGGACAAGAAAAACAGAGGGACAAACAGAGGAGGGACCTAGAAACCAGAGTTGGGAACTGGAAGGGAAGACGTGGAGGGAGAAGGGTTTCATCAGGTTGTTCAGGTGTGTGTGTGTGTGTGTGTGTGTGTGTGTGTGTGTGTGTGTGTGTGTGTGTGTGTGTGTGTGTGTGTGTGTGTGAAGAAGACTTCTGAGTCAATGATTGAGGTTAGGAATTAATCTAGGCATTAAAACCTACAGAGCACGAATCATGACAAATGATTATGTAAAGTTTAAAATGCAGTTCCACTATGACGGATGACATTTCATTTTCAAAACCATATCCTTCTGTCGTCAAAATGTTTCATATGTAGATCCCAATTTTTAAATAATAATGGAATATAAATAATGTAATCTGATATGCATTTATGCTAGCAATACAGAACAATATCTCTAGTTTATAATTTGTTTTCAATTTCAGTCTTATTTCAGTAGTAGTTATATTTATTTAAAAATAGTGAGTGTGCACATGTGACACATTGCCCCTGTTGCTGGCAAATTGTCACACTATGTGGTATTCATTGAAAAAAAAACACAGTAAATTGATAGGTTATTTTACTAAAAAGTGAATCCTGGAGCCATTAAAGTAGCATATAATAAACCTTCAAACATTCAAATTAACATGTCAAATTAACGTCATCGTTGGTGTTGAGTCCTAGGTTTGTAACATAGGATGAGCTCATTTCTGTCTCTATGAACAATCATGTAAGGATGAACTCTGAATAGCAAAACACTTTAGTATGGTCACAAAATGTACAATAGCCACAGACCTAGGGATAATTGTTTTCCCTGGGTTGTTCCTCAGTCAGGAATTGATGGGGTTTTACGTGCTTCTCCAATGGTTCTGGCCAACAACAACAAACTGTGGTTCCTGCACACTTGTCACATCAGTTTCATCTACAGTATAGTATATTCTAGATGTGCCAGTGAATGTTTACTGAACACGGCTGTCAAAGACAGACTTGATATTTGATATTTGATATATGAAGAGCCAGTTCAGTGTAAACCACTGGAGGAAGATTCAGCCTCTGTGTCACAGTAAACTCACTATACTATCAGTTGACAGGGAGTTAAAATAGATGTCAGCCTGTCTCATAATAAACCTGCAGCTCCAAATAAGGTTAAATACCCATCTTGGAGATATCCCAAACCACTGAAGATGGGATGACTTTAATAAGCTTTGGTAAATATCTGATAGTAAATAGTAGTTGATGGTATATTCCCTCACTGTACTCCTCATTCCACTGATTTATTTCCCCACATCACTGGCCTTACTGCCATTAGCATTATAACAGATGATGTGCTAACCTTTTTTCGTTTTTCCGTATTTCTTCTCCCTTTCTTCCTCCTACCTTCCTTTTTTTCTTCAAATACATATTTATAAAATTACGTTAAGTGTCAATGTATAGGTGTTGTGGAATTAACGGTGGTCTTCTCTTACAAAACCCCACCCTCTTCTCATGCTCCAGTCAGCAGCTGCCAGCTGTTACCACATAAACATTATACACACACCTCTGCATTGACTCCCTGTATTGATCTTAGCTGCCTGCCACACAATATAATACCTGCCGAATATTTTTTAAAACTATTTTTTCCGGCATAGTCATTGTAGAAACAGATATAAAAACCTTACCAAAGGAACAAAACAAAACAGCTGAAGATAAATTACCGTCTTAAATATATAAATCTTGAAAAACAATGAATGAACATAATAATAATAATGATTACTCTCAATACTTCAGTTTCTGTTATACTGCATCATTGGAGTCTCCCAGGTGCAGTGAGTTTGGCATTTTTTCCAATGACAAATAATATCTATCTACGTATGTATATAGATTTGTAATCTACAAATGTATGCTGTAATCTATAAATCTATGCTGTATTTTGTATTGTATAGTACTGAGCCTAATATTAACTGTGATACACCTAAATCATAAATCCAAGACCTCATCATTTAATTCCACATTAAATTAGTTTAACTGTGCCTGCCTAAATCCTGTCGTATCACAAAACATGAATTTATCGCCTCCAGACAGCCATGTTCCAGCAAATCCTACTACTCCGCCTCGATACCACTGATGTCATTTCCGTCAACATCAAACAATAGAATAATTGTCCTTCCAGAAGTACTGAGGAATCAACATGTATGACAGCCACAGAGGAGGTACGGCAGCTTGTACTATGGTAGAAAAAAAGCGTAGCTAACTTTGGCTAGCGGTTAGCATCCGCCGCTAACACCCGCTTCTCAGCTGACCACAACGGCTTTCTTACTTGTTACAACATAACCCCGGAGGCTTCAGCACGGCCACAGCGCTTGCCTAACGCCACCGGTGCTTGATTTCACTGCTAACTTACCATACGTGCTAGCTCGTACTCCTCTAGTAACCCAGTAGCCCAATGTAATTTGCTGTTTACAACAAGTAGCATTTCATGTACAGGTTTCACAATAAAAGCCCCCTCCACAAGTTTGCTGATGGAAAACTTTTAATATGAAGCTTGGCGGGATAACAGCAGACGGACCAAACGTTAACATAGTAGAAAACTTCCCAGACCTACCGCTCTCTAAAACACAAGCGCTTCAGAAATATGCAACGAGTGTTGTATCACAAACACACAATTAAATCATGCTCAATAATATTACAATAATATATAACATTATTTTGTACAATAATAGGTATGGATGAAACATGCCCTCCTACCTCTCTCGAACCGATGGCAACTTCACCGCCAAAAAACAAGGAAGTCTGAAAACACGTGCAGTCTGAAGTATTTGAATCTTCTCCTTATAGTGCCACCCTCCGAATGTAAGAAGTATTTCAAACATAATTCATTTAACTAAAATGATTTGTGTTTAACCAATGCATAATTATTTTATACACATAACGAAAGACACAATTACATTGAGTTTATTAGAAAAAAATATGTTATCTTAACAAATCCATGTATTTTAAGTAAACTGTAAATATAAAATTAATATAAAGTGCACAACGCACCTCATTCACTTTTTTGAGTGTGTGTCACAGTAAACTCACTATACTATCAGTTGACAGGGAGTTAAAATAGATGTCAGCCTGTCTCATAATAAACCTGCAGCTCCAAATAAGGTTGAATACCCATCTTGGAGATATACCAAACCACTGAAGATGGGATGACTTTAATAAGCTTTGGTAAATATCTGATAGTAAATAGTAGTTGATGGTATATTCCCTCACTGTACTCCTCATTCCACTGATTTATTTCCCCACATCACTGGCCTTACTGCCATTAGCATTATAACAGATGATGTGCTAATCTTTTTTTGTTTTTCCGGATTTCTTCTCCCTTTCTTCCTCCTACCTTCCTTTTTTTCTTCAAATACATATTTATAAAATTATGTTAAGTGTCAATGTATAGGTGTTGTGGAATTAACGGTGGTCTTCTCTTACAAAACCCCACCCTCTTCTCATGCTCCAGTCAGCAGCTGCCAGCTGTTACCACATAAACATTATACACACACCTCTGCATTGACTCCCTGTATTGATCTTAGCTGCCTGCCACACAATATAATACCTGCCGAATATTTTTTAAAACTATTTTTTTTCCGGCATAGTCATTGTAGAAACAGATATAAAAACCTTACTAAAGGAACAAAACAAAACAGCTGAAGATAAATTACCGTCTTAAATATATAAATCTTGAAAAACAATGAATGAACATAATAATAATAATGATTACTCTCAATACTTCAGTTTCTGTTATACTGCATCATTGGAGTCTCCCAGGTGCAGTGAGTTTGGCATTTTTTCCAATGACAAATAATATCTATCTACGTATGTATATAGATTTGTAATCTACAAATGTATGCTGTAATCTATAAATCTATGCTGTATTTTGTATTGTATAGTACTGAGCCTAATATTAACTGTGATACACCTAAATCATAAATCCAAGACCTCATCATTTAATTCCACATTAAATTAGTTTAACTGTGCCTGCCTAAATCCTGTCGTATCACAAAACATGAATTTATCGCCTCCAGACAGCCATGTTCCAGCAAATCCTACTACTCCGCCTCGATACCACTGATGTCATTTCCGTCAACATCAAACAATAGAATAATTGTCCTTCCAGAAGTACTGAGGAATCAACATGTATGACAGCCACAGAGGAGGTACGGCAGCTTGTACTATGGTAGAAAAAAAGCGTAGTCCTCCAAGAAAATCTTTGAATGTTCCAGATTAAGAAGTCATTTTGCTTACACATTACTACAATGTGCCAGGTTTAACTAGTAAATGCCGATTAACACTGCTCAACAACATCATGTTTTTACAAATAGATCTAAAGGCAAAAATGCTACACACAATGCTCACTGATGACCCTGTCACTTGGAATCAGACTGGAAGCCATTCTAGTGCCAGATAAAACAGCATTTGTCAGAAAGTCATTTTGAACGAAGGGGCCCTGGAACTCTGGAAAAGGACTCTGGATCCAGTAGCATTACAACTTCTGTTGATGTCACAGAAAGTTGTTGAAACAACCTCTTTCATTTGGTAAAGTTGATGTGATGGCTCTGCGTAATGCAACCTTACCAATATTCATGGAAACCAGTGATGTTATTGCTGGGCTTACTGTATGTGATCTGGCTTTTTAAAGTGGTATGGTTCTTGGTGTCTGACTCACATGACCAATAGTTAATCTTTCGAGGACTAGAGTTCATGTTTTAGTGTAACATTCTGCTGTCACTTTGTTTGGTATCATCTTGGCTTTGGTTTGAGTCCAAATACAAGCTGTTCTCAAACGGCCACTAGTTCAGCCCTAATGTAAAGTCTGTTCTTTTAGCACAGTGAATGGATTATTCTGAATCTCTGTTCTGTCCCTTGCCTTAATAAGGTAATGTTTAGAGATGGTTCACTGTTTATAGCAACTGACAAGACTGGGCTATTAGTAATGGCAACCAAGCATGAACACACACACACACACACACACACACACACGCACACACACACACACACACACACACACACACACACACTTACAGAAACTCACTTACATTAGCCTGTAGCAAATGTACAATGCATTGTAGAAGTTTGTGTTTGCAGTTTTCCCCTCATGTGTAGATTTATTGGACACACTAATGCACTGAAACTCAACTGCTACATTCAATGTTTATAATGAGGGAGGGATTTCAATAATGTTTGGATGGGTAAAGCAGACAAAAACATTTCAAATCAAAGCCATAGAAAATGTTCATTGTACAGCTCATTCACAAATTCACAAATATAAATTTGCTATTTAACAGGGGGAAAACATTATGCTAAGACCCAGTTATACAGTGATTTAGCTCTCTGCCCTCTCTCTCTCTCTCTCTCTCAAAACACATATCAAAAAGAAATGTCACAAATCAGTTCAATCTTGTCGGGTGAATTGTGAGCCAGACTCAGATATAGAAGCTGTGTACCTGAAATAACTACTCTACACAACAGGTGGAGTATCAGAGTTGAGTCCGTGAATCCACCTTGATACTGACATATTTATACTGTCACTCACATTTCATGCTGACTGTGGAGGTTTGTCCGATCCGAGCCTCTGATTGGTGGCGGCAGAGTGACGTCGGCTCACCGCAGACTTCAATGAGGAACGACCTCATTCAAACAGGAGTTAAACGTCATTACAACATAAAAATGTATCACATTATAGCGTGAACCTTTCACACGAGGTGTGCTGACAGCAGACCCGCTGTTACCATATGGCTCATTTACATGAATTGGATTTCATGCTGGGGTTCAGACATGGGGATGTTCTCATTCTTACTGACACTTTGAACGCACCTCAGCTACCAGGCTTCCTCCCCTGGGGCCTCATTTATTAATGCTGCGTTTGCACAAAATACTGCGTACGTCATGTTATTCGCAAAGTCTGGGATTTATAAAGAACAAACTTGACAGGAAATGTGTGCAGCTCTCCGGAAACTTTCACCAATGCGTACGCACAAAAAAGGGAAAAGGAAAAAGGGCGACCTCAGAAGGAAACGCGGGGAACAGTCTGGAATGCCACGTCACGTGTCATGTAATGTAAATCACATATGACGACTTAACTTCATAAATAAACGTTTTTATCTTGTACACGTTTAAAGATGTATTCATTCAGTAGTCTTCCGGGTGACAGTGGATGATAATCTCTGTCAGTTCCATTCATCAACCCGCAGAGGGCAGAGGAGCGCCACTACAACCTGCGCCACACATAAACACGCGCTGTTATGGAGCGCACCATCGTGCACGTGAGGGAGAGGGAGAGGGGGAGAGATCATATAAACCTATGATATAAACCCCACACCGCACTGCTCCTCTACCTCACAGGGTTTCATTTTTATTAATCATTTAAAAAATCAGTTGTCTACATGAGCTCAGTTTTTCTTAACTTTTAGGAACAGAGAGGAGCAGAGATGAGTCACTTACAAGTTATTATTATTATTATTATTATTATTATTATTATTATTATTATTATTATTATTATTATCATCATTATTATTATTATTATTATTATTATTATTGTTATTATTATTATTAATAATAAGGCCCTATTGTTTCTGAAGGAGTTATTATTATTATTATTATTATTATTGTTTACCAAACTTGCTCGAAAAGTCACGAAATTCGCCAGGGACGTCAGGCATCGCACGAAACGGCGCAATTGGGACATCATTTTCATTGGCGTTGCAATATGCCTCTGTAGCGCCCCCAAGACATTACAAAAATGCCTTCGCATTGGGGTAATTTTGGCTTAGCCTGACGAAATTCGCTACACATCTTCGTCATGCCCAGATGCACAAAAAAGCCTCTTGACACCATGGTGCCAGGTCCACAGGAAGTCGGCCATTTTGAGTGGAAGGTGCATTTTGGCGCCATTTCTGCCCATTTCCACACCGCGCATATGATTCAACTCCTCCTACAGGTTTAATGCTAACGGCATGAAACTTGGCCAGGTTACTCTTCAGATATGGGGGATTAAAAGTTGGCGAAAGTTTTTCCAACTTCTGTTTTTTATTTATTTTTTATTTTTTTAACATGTCCTGTTTGGCAGCTTAGGCACGCAGTATGACAGTTTCTGGTTGCCTTGTTGTGCCTCAACAGATTTGTTCTGCAAGGGAAAGGTGTGGTTCACTCTTCCTGTTGCATTTTATTGGCTTTTATTGGCATTGGCTACCGAACTGAAGGACAGAGAGAGGGTGAGAGACAGACGGAGAGAGAGACACAGAGAGAAAGACACAAAGAGAGACAGAGTGGGGACTGGGGTTGGAGTGGGGGAAGAGACGACAATAACAACAAACAGAAATATCACGAGAGTAATAACAGTAGTTACAAACGTGGTTATGCTGAGAGTCTTATAGCGAGATTTGGTACCTGGAGGGGGGAAACTGAGCAGTAGCAACAGCAACAGTGACAGTGACATTGTTTACAACAATAGCATGAGTTTACAGTCATTCCAGTGTTACATAGATGGTGATTACAGAGTGGATACATACAGAGGTATACAGTACACCGATGCAGCAGATACACATGGTTATGACAGGATATATAGGTAAGTAGTATTTGGGGTACAGTGTCTGTGTACGAGTGTGTTTGTGTGGGTATGTGCGTGGAGTTTGTCATTTGGATGTAGTCTGTGGTGGCTAATTGATGATATGCGAAGGGAGACGGCCACACCCCCCCGGCCCAGGCAGCCGGCCGGGGAGAGCCCACATCGTTTTTCCAACTTCTGAGCGGTGTGGCTGTGGCGACGCCTCAAAGTTGGGCGACTCGCCAGTGTTCGCCACAAAAGACAAAGTCACTTATAACTTGTGCAAACATTGTCCGATCCTGACCAAACGTCATATGATGGATGCTTGACCCAGCCTGAACACGTACATATGCTCATAGTGACCCATAGCGCCATCTGCTGGTGGTTGGAAACGGCAGTTTGTTTCCACACCTCCTACAAATTTAATGGTAACGACCTCACTCTTGGCCAGGTTACTTTTCAGCCATGTGGGAAAAGAACTTGGTGAAATCTTTTCCAATTTTTGAAGGGTGTGGCCATGGCGACGCCTCAAACTCGGTGTTTGGGGGGGGGGAAACATCAGCTCTTTGTCATTTTCAGAAATTTTTTCGTCCATTTAAATAATTGTTTGTTGTTTGAATCAAAGAAAACAATTAACCGACTAATCGACTACAAAAAGAAACAATAGCCACAGCTCTTTACTAAACTTACATTTATTGCATTTGTTTGTTTGCATAATCAATAATTCTTCTTGCACAACTGCATACTGCGCACAATACAAAGTACTTATAAACTATGGTACTGTCACTGACAAATGTCTTGTCGCTTATCCATAATTGTAGAAACAACAGCTAATGACTTGCAGTTGAGTGATTTGTACCAGAGATGGCTTAAATAAAAGCTGAAGCCCTCTATATAATGCCAATTATACCAAAATAAAGTTTTGTATAATTAATTGAGTTTTATCATTAATTAAAAGAGAAAAGTCAGATTTCACTTGGATGCTGCACTAGCTCCCTTTGAAACTTAGAACCTACAAAGCTCATGGTATGGCAACATCATACTTCATAGAGCTCATTGTTCTATATTATCCAACTGGAGCACACAAAATACAGGCTTATTTATGGACCACCAAATCTCCAAAAGCAGAGTAGGAGCCAGAGATTTTCAGCTATCAAGCTCCTCTGCTGTGGAACCATCTCCCAGCTTCAGTGCAGGGGGCGGACACCTCTCTGTGTTAAGAATGGGTCTAAAACTTTCCTTTATAACAAAGCTTATGATCAGGGTTGGTCCAGTCCTGTCTAAAGTCAGATCTTATTTTTGCTGATATAGGCTTAGATTGTCAGGGAATGTCTCCTTCTCTTCTAATGTCGACCGTCTAACCCTGATACCTAACCCTAACATCCCAGATTAAAATAAGCAGTAAGTCTCTCAATCAGAATGTGAGCCTTCATCTTGTTAAAAGCTGAGGAAGTCAACAAACTCTGAATGTCTTGGATAACATGTGGGTTTTTCTACATTCTTGTACAGTGTTCAACATAAAAGGGTTTGCATCTTCCACAACTTTATCAGACTGATAAGCCATGACTCGTGGTCTCCATCTATAAGGGGCAAAATAATAGTTAGAAGTTATATAGAAGAATCTTTTATTAGTCCACACAAGAGGAAATTACTTCTCTGCACTTTTATTCTACATATGGATACATATGAGTGCATGTTAGTGCATAACATTTTTTCTCATGCTCATATTCTGCAGTGCGTAAAAGTGCTGGGTGTAAAAGTCCTCAACGTATGTATGTAGAAGGGCAGATGGCAAAATTGTAAAGATCCTTGACTGGTCTTTCAAGACTAGGGATGTCCAATATAAAAACAAATGTACAATTTGATGATAATTCATGTATCAGAAAGGAAAAAATGGTGTCGGAACATTTTACTCATAATATTAAGGATGAAAACATGGTATGGTTTTAAAAGAGAGCTACCCAAAATCAGGAAAGAAACACGACAGTGTAATAAACATAACCATGTGATGAAGGTCTATGTTTAAATAAGTAGGAAACGCTATTTCATATACTTTATTTAAGAGAAGACATGTTAAGTATTAAATGTAGGGTTTTTTTTTATAGCAAAAACTCCCAAAAAATCCATTGATGGAATAACCTGGCCATTCAGTATATCCAGGTAGTCAGCTGACCTCATTCTTAGAGCACATACTGTTGCTGAACCTAGACCTGACCAACTGCAGCAACCCCAGATCATAACACTGCCACCACAGGCTTGTAGAGTAGGCACTAGGCATGATGGGTGCATCACTTCATCTGCCTGTCTTCTTACCCTGATGCGCCCATCACTCTGGAACAGAGTAAATCTGGACTCATCAGACCACATGACCTTCTTCCATTGCTCCAGATTCTCCAGTTCTTAACCCAATTTTAGTAGTTTCTGCAATATCCTTGGATGTTTTCTCTGCTTGATGCATGCCAATGATTTGACCCTTCTCAAACAGACTAACATTTTTTCCACGACCATGGGATGTGTCTTTCGACATGGTTGTTTAAGAAATGAGAAGCAACTCATTGCACCAGTTGGGGTTAAATAACTTGTTGCCAGCTGAAAGATCATCGCCCATGCAGTAATTATCCAATAGGAGGCGCGTACCTATTTGCTTAGTTAAATCCAGGTGGCGACTTTTTTTTGGCCAGGCAGTGTATAAAAATAACAACAACATTATGTTTTCCCAGCACCATTTATTTGCTTGATGCAGCATTTATTTGTATTTCTGTGCTTTCACATGGTTTTCAAACATGCTGCTTTCTCTTCCTGTGCATTTCTCTGGCTCTCTCGTGCACTTGCATATCACCATTCACCTAAATAGTGACATTCCAAATAGGATCTGAAATGTCGAGTGATAAAAAAGCAGAAGGTCCTGGTGGTAAAATGTTAATATATACAGTATTTACTGTATATATAAAAACATAACCTACATTAATGTTGAAAGTCAAATTTGATGATTTGGCATTATTACAAATAAAACTGAACGTTTCATCATCTAACATAATAATGTTACTACCAGCAGTCCACATTGTCTACAAAAATAAAAAGACCTATAGTAACAAATGATGTTTAGTGTCAGAGGAAATCCATCAGGTAGCAAGGGCCTCTGGGCCCTTGTCTCTTATCAGTCTCTGTTTACATAGACTGATAACAGCAGGCCTGCTGCGTTCACTGAAGCAATTGGTCTATGACACAGACTTGTTAGATAGATAACTTGTCAAATCAGGAAGAAAAACGATTTGTGGGGCCAGAATTAGAACAGTACATTAATTTGGTCAGCTTCATTAACATTGCAAATGCCAGTGGTGTGCTCAAACCAAAGTAGAAATATGTGACATTCAAACAATGATGATGGAAAAAATGGATTTCTTCTTACTACCTTGTGCACTTATTAAACTGATTTCTCTCAATGGCAGTTAAATATAGATTCAAATTCATTCTCATGTTTGTAGATATGTACAAATCCGATCTTTATCCAATGGGCAAAACATGCAAACACAACGTAACTGAATATCTGAAACTATTGACATGGAACAGGTCCTGGATCAGATTTTGAGAATGCCTCCTGAGAGGAATCGCATCCTCTACATGCGTCCTATGCATCAGGTTGGCAATCTGTGTCAATATTCATTGTAATGGTACAAGTGGCAGCAGGGCTTGCTGGGCAGTTTGAGTATGATAGTGATGGGAATAATATGCACATCGCTAAGAGTTTGGCCTGACAAAACAGTAAATGGGAAAGAGTCTCTGGATGCCTGTAGGGAACAATAATGAAATGAGCACGTTAACTTGAGATTTAATATACAGCTCCATAAAAGCACTGTTTGGGTTTTTTGCAATTAAAAAAAACACTTGGTGTTGTATGACCACTAGGATAAGATTGCACTCGTTCTAATTCACTGCTCTACAGTGGGCATTATTTAATGGAACTGCATTTTAATTACCACACTCATTTAGGGACACAACGCACTCTTGTAAAGGTGGGCCTCTACACCAGCAGCAAGTAGCTGTGTTTGTCTGTCACTGAGGCAAAAGACAGCAGGCTCAAACACTGGAATCGCCACATAGCTATGGTATTTCCAATGGCACCCAGGTATGCCACAGACTTAAAACAGGCTATGCAGTTACTGCAGAGGAGATGCCAATGACTAACCACAAAATCTTCCACGTGTCAGAGATATTGTTGGTAACTGCTATAGTAAGATGCCAAAGTTTAATGAGTTTTTAAGTCATCAAAACTATTTTAATGATATATTGCTAATAATAACTTATAAACTTAATAATGATACCTGCTTTATGGCAGGTATCTGTTTGTTTGTTAGTCTGTTTGTCAGCATGATAAGCAAAAAAAAAGTACTTTACAGACATGTAGTATTTAGTGCATGCTGAGGTAAGAAAATACTAGTCAGGGTGACAAAGACCTCAAAATATTGACAGACATAATATTTTCCAAGGGAAAACTTCAAAATGAATTCAAGGTAAATTTCTTTGACATCTGCGTCTGTGCATAGAACCAAGGTAGGCAGCCTGGAACAGTGGACAGATGAAAACTCAGACTATCTTTGAGTTGAACAGCATGAAGAGGCAGGCCATTATTTGGAACAGAAACATATCGCAGTCAAGTGGTTTTTGAAAGCTACGTTTTATTCACTAGGTGAGATCAGACATTCTGCTGAATTTACTTTTTGTGGTGAAAACACAAAAAATTATTAGTTTTTGTGAAAATGAAGTAAAATGCTCTGAGCCCTCAATCTGGTCCTATAAACCAAATCACAACAGTGTACATTCTTTGGAAGATTAATTACAAAGTGCATTCAACATGTTATTTTGACATCATCTGTTGTTTTGTTTACCAGCGCCCCCCAGTGCCCTTCCACTGTCATTATGTTAGCTGACTATAAAACTAATAAAGTTTCTGTTTTATTGTGCTTGACAGTGTGTAAGGATCCCAAAGCAAACAGAAAGTCTGTATCTTCTCCAAATTAAACAATGTGTCTCTCTAGACAGGAGCTTAGGCTGTGCTGTAACACAACTGAGCTGGGATCCTTCTGATGGGATAGATGGTGGTTTTTGCTGTCTAGATGTAGTCATCGTCCACAGGCTCTCCTGTTGTATCACAGTGATGAAGGAAGAGGACCACCACTCTCTGAAATACTCCTCTTTTGCTCTGCCGGCGCTCTGAGATTTCCTCCCCAATGGTCTCCATGCAAATGTCAGCTGACAGCTGGCCTTTGCGACGTGGGGCATAAATTGTGGCTAACAAACCGCACAAAATAAAGAAAATTTTTTTTAAAAAAAGGCTTCTGCTATCAGCTACACAGTGCATATACATGTGTACAACCACCACAACGGTTGGCTGCAGACAGATAGATGGATACAGTGACTGCACTCACTGCTTTCGTCATCCTCAAAGTCATAGCGGGCATAGCTGTTGGCATCAGCAACCCTCAGAGTCCTCAACCAGGGGAAGTCTGTTATCATGCTGTAGGGGGCACCATCCACTATCCCTGAATCAAAATTTAACAGAAGATATTAAGGTAGAAGCTTAGAAGACATGTGTCTCCACACCGCCAGCTGCATGGTTCTTGACTATCAACTCTTCTCGTTTAAATTTTGTTTAGACCAAGGATTATGAATTACTCACCGTCACACATTAAAGTGAAACCCTGAATTGGTGTGTGAAGAAACATAACAAATGCAGATGTTTTCACAATGGCATACTGCATGATATATTTCAGCTTACAAAATGCCAAGTGCACTGCATGGGCGTGTATAAAAACGATGGGCAGGTATAGTTGAATCTGATTTCATATTAAGAAGGAAGATGAACATTTGACATGGAACAGGTCCTGGAATAGATTTTGAGAATGCGTCCTGAGCAGAATCGCATCATCTACATGCGCCCTGTGCATCAGATGTGTCAATATTCATTGTAATGGTACAAGTGGCAGCAGTACTTGCTGAGCAGTTTTGAGTATGATAGTGATGGGAATCATATGCTAGACCCTCGGGGTCATCAAATCTTAACCCACTGAAACACCTGAAGGAGTTTGGCCTGACAAAACAGTAAATGGGAAAGAGTCTATGGACGCCTATAGGGAACAATAATGAAATGAGCATGAACTTGAGAATTAATATACAGTTCCATAAAAGCACTGTTTTTTTCTTCTTTTTTTGCAATTTCAAAAAAACTTGTATTGGTGTTGTATGGCCATTAGGATAAGAATGCACTCATTCTAATTCACTGCTCCACAGTGGGCCTTATTCAGTGGAACTGCATTTTAATTACCACACTATATCACACGGTATCTGCTTGTTTGTTAGTCTGTTTGTCAGCAAGGATAAGCAAAAAAAAGTAGTTTACAGACCCTATTTGCACCAAACTGTGAGGCCCAGAGAAGAGCCCATTAGATTTTGGGGAAAATCAGGATCATCGACAATGACTTTTATTTATTTTCTTACCTGGTTGGTTATCAGTAACAGCGAGTAATGAAACTGTCCTGACACCATACCATGACACTTTACATTGTTTTTCCTTAAATTTGTCACCCGTCCATAGCTATAAAGATTTTTACATTGTTCTTCATAACTGGGTATTGGACACACTAAATAATCTTTTTCACTTAAATTTTTCTGCTCCTGTTAAGAAATGTGTAAATGCATGTCAGCCTTAAGCAGTAAACCAGAATTGTGTGAGGGTTAATATAAGTGTGACTATTACCCTCCAGTGTATAGATGTCCCTGCCCCAGGGATATCTGGGATACTTCTTGACATCATCTTCTGTCCTGGTGGCCTCTGGGAAGAACTCATACTTGATCAACTCTCTGAGTGAAAGACAAAGACATACAAAAATCACCTAATGGCTTACAATTAAACATTTTTTTCTTTTGTTTTTGAGTTAAGTCATTTATTTGTGCACCAAAGGATTACAGATCAACAAAATTTGATTGATTGATTGATTGACTGACTTACTGATTGATTGATTGATTGATTGATTGATTGATTGAAATCAGTGTTTCTTTACTAACCGTGATGATAACCACACAAAGATAGGGACAATACATCTGGACAACATGAAGATTGTCCTGCCCAAGAGCTGAACAGCTCTGACATTTCAAGGTTCAGTTTGACAACTTTGCTGGAACTGTTTAATATTTATACATTCATTATACTGACAGGTGTTTCTAAGTAGTAAGACACAAATACAAACCAACCTGTAAGGAACCATTTTACTATGAGCACAGTTGTGAATTATCATCTTTATGATAGTGTCAGCATAAAGGAATCATAAAAGACCACTTTATTACAGAGCAGCTGAATTGAATGGCATCATAACAACCAGGTATACAGTGCTTTAGCTCTGCCTTCTCTCTCGCTCTCATTCTAAAATCAGCCGAAAATGATAAACTAGACCTAAGTCTAGTTTTTTTTAGCATGCATCAATTGATGACAATTATCAGCTGTCACTATGAACACAACACTACCAATGAATATTTGTGTTGAACCATCTCTTGGGGACAAGAAGTCACAAACATTGTATGGCCAATATCTGACAAACTGACAAGGAGGACTACTGTGTGAAATTCTACTTACTGGCTGATGTTGGCTATCGTGTCCATCCAGCTGCGAATGCGAATCTTGTTACGTATGTTTGGAGGGTTACTGAACTCATGTACTATAGCGATGTGGTAGGAATAGGGCCCCTGGAAGAGCTGGCGCTCCAAAGCTACTGTGTCAATCTGGTGAGGGAATAAGTGAAGACATGGATTGTCCAGCAAAGGAATTAAAAGTAAAGCAAAAGACCATAGAACCATTTTAATATTATGTAAGCATGGAAAATGTTTGACTTCCTGCACTTAATATGCTGGAGGTCCTGGTTAAATTTATTGACAAAGATTGCCAACCTGATGCATAGGTCGCATGTAGATGATGCGATTCCGCTCAGGAGGCATTCTCAAAATCTGATCCAGGACCTGTTCCATGTCAAGCTTCTTACATTGAGCGTAATCAAATCTGTTCACTATGGGGGCACTTTCTACTCTCAGCTGCTTTAACACTCGACATCTGGTGGCTGTAGAGAGAGGGAGTAATCAAAAAGAAAGTGCACTGAGTGAATGATGTTGAGTCATGTTTGTTACACTCAGAAGAGCTTTTTGAAATATACTACTTAAACAATAAAGTCATCACTATTCATTCATGTTCTTGTTAATTTCCAGACAATTCATTGACCCAAGCCCTGGACGCAAATCAAAGCAGACAGCACTGGAGTAAAATGTCATTAAATATTCTCAAATCCATGGTCGATGACAAACTAAATAATTGGAAAAGAAATTTTGATGAAGTTTGGACATTCAATTCAAGAGCTTTGCACAATTAAACATTATATAGCAAGCTCATTTGGTTTTTAAACCTAGGATTTCTAGAAATTGGATACATAAGTTTGTTTTAAATGTTGTTTGACTTATAGTTAACTTTTAAGATTATAAAAAATAGGGACCACTTGCAGGTCTTTAGAATTCAAGTCCTGTTTGTTCAATATGACATGTATGGTACAAGGCCTTTCTTAATGAAACATTAATAAATATTAATTAACTAATGAAACATACCAATTACAACTCCTTAGTTAAAAAACATCATGGAATCATCAAATATTGCGTGTATTACCATGAATGAACATCATTTTCGGGCAATCTCTGAGGACTAGGTCTGTGATTCCACAGTTGGTCAGAGTGATGCCCACCAGGTTCTTACTCTTCAGTGACAAAATCTGTGAGAGAAAATGCATCTTGTGATGTCAATAATACTAACAAAACATACAAAGTGCATAACCAAAAAGGTCAAAAGGGTCCCAATGACCTGAAGTCTGCACATTTGTCAATATTCATTCACAGACAAAAAACAGTGTTTTCTTTATAAGTGTACAAAGGTTTATACTTACTACAATGTGACTCTAGATGAGACACAAAATTAACGACAGATTTTTTTCTTGTGTGCATGTAGGTATAGGTACAGGTATATGTACCTGTATATGGTCATCTTCAGTGACTGGGTCTGAGGTACTAGTTGATTTGTCAGCCATTCTTTTCCTCCTCACTCCAACTCGAGGCCTAGCTCTTGAAAGGTCTACACAATGTACAAAGAAAGATATCCTGTATGTAAAAAGAACTTAAACAAAGCAAAACTTTAAATCAATTCATCTGTCAACATACAGACTGCGTGGAGATGAGCTACTTTAACAACTGTAGGCAAGAAAATAAAAAGCATGTGCCCCTGAGCACTGTGCTTCTATAACACTGCTGGACGGTTTACAACAAAAATGAAAATCCATTTAATGACTCGCATACAAGTATCCTATGCAGTTAACATGAGACAATAGCTTATTTGCAATCAAATAAACACAAGTTTTGTTTTAATCATCTTACCTCATGTCAGTGGACAAACTTTGTTCTATGTTAGCAACTCGAAGCCTTACCCGTGTCAAGTACCCGGTGGACAGAAGACATACGAGTGCAGGATCGAGTCAAAGGTCGTCGGGGAACAAAATCCTCGTCTCTAGCCTGACCATGCTGCAAGCCAGACGCGGCAGCAGAGACATATCTTTCTCTTCCTCCAGCTGGTAATGCTGGTCTCCTAGAAGCGTGGTTTACAGGGGCATCTCTGAGCTCTGACCGGTCCACACCTGGAGGACCAGAGCTCAGCCACAACCCAGCCTCTCTCGTGTAACTGTCCTCAGTAGGTGCGCCACATGAGGACACTGGTCCATCATTAGTCCTGCCAGTTCCTGTAGCTCTGTCAGTGGTTGTGGATGTTCTGTGACTTGTCTCTACCACCACCCTCCCATATCCACCTGGTTGCCTGGATGTGGAAACCCCAGGTCCATTTCTGCCAACAGATCCAGTCAGTGGCCTGACCCCAGTCCTTGCTGCTGCCCCAGAACACCCAACAGCCCGTACTGTCCCACTGTCAGTCCGTTGAGTAGTCTCTCGAGCGTCAGCATTGACTTTAACACTACTCCTCCTACTGTTCTCAGCAGTAGCCTTCATATCAGCCTTAATCTGTTCACTGGTCACTTGACAGCTCTTGTCACAGTGGCTAGCTGACACTTGAGCCTTCACATGATGCACTGAAACTGCTTTAGATACAGCCACATTGTTGCGCCGACGTAGAGGAGTCTTTCCTTTACCTGGAAAGAGACAATTTTGTTAAACTAGTGGGACACTGTTTGCTTTTATTAAATCCTTAGTCAGAAATCCCAATTCTCATAATAAATGTGACCTGGACTGAAAACTAAAAAAAGTTTTCTAACTCAATTTTCATTTTAAGTGACCACTGATGGAGAAAGAAGGACACCGTTTCTTACTGTCTGACTCAATAGCCTCATGAAAGTGATTCAGTGAAGTCGTGCATACTTGCACCACGTGCACTACAACACTGATCATCATAGGCTTGACCTTATAAGACCTGGGGAAAACAACTTACTTTTGAGGATTAAGACTTGGTTTAGTAATTAGTTTTAGACTAAAGGAAAGTTTGTGGAATGGCATAACCTATAACTTAGTATATAGTATATTACCTTAGTCCCTGATTCTAACTTAAAAACTACAAGCACTTGACTTGACATCAAGCACTTGAAGTGATTTTTGTCTGTTTTCCTATAAATATTTACATACTTGTTTACTTCTTTCACTTTTTGGGTATCTCAAAGTTGAATTCCCTTATAGTAAGTCACTTTGGATAAAAGCGTCTAAATGACAATAGTGTAATGTAACGCATAAGATGATGATGGTGAAGCTTAGGAAAAATGACTGGGAGATACATTATGCCTAAGCCAAAGGATATTCCAAAACAACTTGACATGCCTTGGTAAGCCCCTCAAACATGTTTCAGCAATTTAAGTCAGTGATCTACAAACCAAGCATCATTTTTAGCGATGTGGAGACCAGAACCTTGCACAAACCAATAGGGAAATCAGAAATTTCATCTTTCCCTCATGGTTTTCCACATGGTTTTCCATTGTCTGAGCTTTGAACGCAGCTCTTTTAAATCAACTTGTCTTGTCTGGACTGTAGTGTCATGACTGTGAATAGCATTACCATTATTGTCTCTGTAAATGGAATACTGGCTACTTATTTTAGTTTGTTCTATGCTGTGCCGATACCTTCTGTACAGGAAGATGGCTGCTGCAAAGAGGAAACTGGAATTAGCCTTGAAACAAGGCCTTCCTCTTCTTCGCTGTCTGAGTCTGAGACAACCACAGGGGTCTTAGAAACAGCAGCACCCGCTGATCGGCACTGCTGGACTAAACCACTGGGACCTGCAGGTGCAAAAGACTTAAGTCATTAAGATTAATAACATGTTCATTAAAAAGAGCAGGAGGGGAAAACCATTGCCTAAACCTCTGATGACGGTGAACAAAGAGCAAATTCATACCTGCTTGCTCCTCATCAGGGGGTTGTGGTGTTTTAATTGGACAACTGGCCCCTAGAGCTTCTTCCACTCTCACTTCACCATCTCCTCTTTTCAGCTCGAGCTGAGCCTCAGCCTCCATGTTGTCATCATCCAAGATCTCCTCCTCCTCGTCATCATCATCATTATCATCATCATCATCTTCCATGGCATTTACTTCAACTGGTGCTGTGGAAAAAAAATGTTAAAAATTATGTACTTTTATGAGGACCATGCTTCTGGTCCTAATAGGTTATCTGACTTATCAGTCAGGGGCCCTTGATAAATATTTAGCAACTAAATAATACTCTGTCACCACAGTGACGCTAATCCCCTTTATCAGTTCATATAATTTTAACCTTATTTCTGGACTACAGGCCATTAACTAAGAACTCCCACAAACTGGTAATTGCAATGACTTTAGGAGCTTCTTTAATGACATAATTGTAATTATTCAAGACAAAATATGCCACTACCTACAACTAAATTGTCTTCAGGAATAGAAACAGCAGGAACAGCTGATATTCCTGTTGCAAAACTTTTGCACTCAGATTAACTTTTGTCAGGTAACTTCAATTATCTCTTCATTAAAACCAGCAACTTGTGTTCTAGACTCCATCCCAACACCACTGCTGACAAAATCTGCCATAATAAACCACATGCTGCTATATATACACAATCTGGTTATATCCCAGAATTCTTTAAAGCAGCAATAATTAAACCCCTCCTCAAGAAACCTAGTCTGGACCCAAAGTTTCCCTTTCCAAAATCCTTAAGAAAGTAAATCAACTGCGTACCTTTCTTCAGAGCTCTCTAGCTACGGCAAAAGTCAAAAATGACCTTCTTATTGCCTCAGGCAAGCACTGTATCTTGTCTTGTCTTTGTCACAGTAGTGTGAAAATGACAAATAAAGCTTTCGTTCTTTCCTTTTCTTTCTCAGATTCAAATCTTACTTATCTGACTAATGTCACTTTGTACAAATTACTGATGAGTCATAAAAGTAGCTCATCAATCATGGATGTTCACCAGGGCCTTGTGCCTGGCCCAACGTTATTAACATAATACCTGCTTCCATTAGAGGGCATTGTTAGAAATAATAATTTTCACATTTATTCAGATGACACCCAGCTATACATATAAATGAAACCAAATACTACTTCCTCTCCTTTTGGCATCTTCCTTGTTAGTGGTCGCCACAGAGGATCAACTGAATGTTGTACAACATACTCATTTGCCATAGGACAGACGCATTCCTTAGTATAATATAATTAGACAATTTTAATTATTTTGTGGCTGGATTTGGAGCCAAACATGGGGCTCAAACCCACTATCCTATGAGTAAGACTCTCAAAGATGCTGTAAAATCAGTCCATACCTTTGTTACCTCCAGGCTTGACTATTGTCACTCTTTATTATTAGGCTGCTGTTAAGTCCTTCGAGACTCTGCAGCTTGTTCAAAATCCAACTGCACATACATTGGCAAGAACCAGGACAAGAGATCATATTTTTGTCCTGTACTTGCTTCATTGTACTTGCTTCTTGTTAAATTGTGAATAGAATTTAAAATTCTCCTCCTGACATACAAAGCCTTTAAAAGGTATGGCACCAACATCAGAACACCTCAGAGAGTTTATAGTACCATATAATCATACTAGAACACAGGCTTACTGATGATCCCAGAAATCTACAATAGCAGAGTGGGGACCAGAGCCTTTAACTATCAAGTTCCTCTGCTGTAAAATCATCCCCCAGCTTTGGTCTAGGGACAGACACTCACTCTCTGTTTAGGAGTAGGCATAACTTCCCTGTATAGTTATGGAAAAAGAAAGTTGTCGGGACACCCTTAGTAATTGTAGTAGCAGATTTGAATTATTATTGTTGGTAATAGCGTTATTACGACTGTACCTATACGGTTCTGACAATATTGCTATTGTTGTTATAAATAACATGGTGGCAGTATGCTGTGGTGTTGCAGGAGATGTTACTTGCCATTATGTTGCTGCCCCTGCCTTTGGTTGTTGTTGGCTGGTGGAGGAGCAGGGGGCATATTGGCCTCATTATTGTGGTGATGGTTGTTGTTCTCGTTGTCATTGTTAGAGTTCTGGTTGCTGACCAGTGCAGAGGAAACGCCAATACCAGTTCCTGCACTCAGACCCACCCTGGCACAACCCTAACACACAAATAATAGCACCAATATTATCAAGTAGATTTGGTATCAGCAACACATCACATCAGTTATTTAATTAGTTCCTTAACCTTTGTTGTTTCGTCTTAACGCCCATGTTTCAGCAATGGCTATTCGGGAATACGCAGTACTGCTGATACTTAATCTACTGATGAAAATGAAAATTCATCATGTGCTTTGATATTTTAACTACATCAAACAAAAGGATATGGATTAAACAAGACATTTTCTGCAGTTTGTTTGACTGAGTTTATAGTGTTCTTTCAACTTTTACTCTTCATATTTTCTAACTGCTTTCTCTATATTGCCCTTTACATTCAATCAAAATGCTTAAGAAAAATGTTGTCATGATGCCCTGCCATGTCTTATGCGACAGGATTTACTGCTGAAATGTGCAATACAACAGACTTTTTAGAAACATTACAATATTATATTAATTTTTCAAAATCAAGACTTCACAAAAGGTAATAAAAACTGAGTTAATCCAAATATACCATTAAGATAAGCAGGTATATCTTTGTTGATGAAAAATACAGAGCTTTCATCCAAGTAGCTAGAAGAGCCAAAGGAAAATGACTTCTATACTATAGTGAGTATATATAGTATATAGTATCTGTGCCATCCATAAATCAATATATGAAAAATTGTATGATATAACATATATGTGTAACATACCATTTTAAAGTTGGAATCATGTAGGAACCATATTGACCAAGCTGTTTTGTTTGAAGATGACAAATGTGGTTAATAATGCTTTTCCTTTGGGGTCATGACGACCTCACGCTACACTACACAACCACATTAGTGCATGTATGTATTATGTATGTATTACCACCACTCTTGTACACATACTACTCTTGTACGTACACACAACAACCCAGACTACACAGATGACAGAAGACAGAAACAGGAATTGATGTCAACTGGAGAATCAGGAATCGGAAGAGGAATTGTTGGCCTACAGAGCAAGACAGTTTTTGACTTTTAGTGTAGCAGCAACGTTTGTTCAACCCACTTTTATCTATCCAATCTGCATGTTCATCAATAACAACAATTACCACTACTATTGTACAACCTTCCTAGCATTAGGATTGACAACAACGAGAACCCAAGATTCCGCTGATGTCCGATGAAAGTGAATCACTCTGGTAGATCTGGTGAATCGCGCAGGTTAGTCGTGTCAAAAACTGTCTCACTCTGTAGGCCAACAATTCCTCTTCTGATTCCTGATTAACCAGATCTACCAGAGCGGTTCGCTTACACCGGACATCAGCAGAATCCTAAGCTCTCCTCATTGTCAAACTTATTGCTAGGAAGGCTGTACAACAGTAGTGGTAACTGTTGTAGCTGATGAACATGAAAATTGGATAACTAAAATTGGATTGAACAAACACTGCCACAGTGTAGATCAAAAACAATGCTCGTAACAAGCAAGAGCCACCGCTCAGAATCTATGAAGAACGTGGTGCTATGAGAAGTAGTATTCACAGTAACGCATCACGCTTTAGGCTAACCTCACAGGAGGAAAGCAGTAACAAGCTCCATCCAAGCTCAAGAAGGATAATCGGTTGCCGGAGGATTGTAGGAGCCATATTGGCCGAGCTGACAATACAACTGCAGAGAAAAGAAACCTTGTAAGTGGTCCCATAAAGAGCGCAGAAATCCTGACTATTTTGTCAGAAGAATCATGCTCTTTCTGCTCGCAATAAAATGAAAGAGCTTAAAAGCACTGAACAGCTGGACTTCTTGAAATCCAAAGGCATGTGCTTTGGGTGTCAATGTAGCCATTCACAGGCAACAAAGGAAGTAGATGTGGGTGAGGTAATACAGTTGCTTTCAAAGCAACAGACAAACTCTAACCTCCCTCCTAGGGGAGTTTCAGCCTTCGAAGGTGACCCTCTCGCTTACACATCCTTTATTAGGGCATTTGAACATTCTGTTGGTGAGAAACCTATTACAGAGAGAGTGGAGGCATCCAAGCCTGGAGGCTGGAAAAGTTTGCATGCTTGGTGTAGGTACCATATGGCTCCATGTATGATAATATTTGGGTAATTAGCGGCTGGAAATGTAGGAGCCATATTGGACAAGTCGAAGGGTTTCCATTGAAAATGACAATGTAGGTGTAATACAGTAGCGAACTGTGAGCTCTGATAGAAAGGACGATTCTGATTGTTTCCAGGACAGTAATCCTTTCATTGCTGATGTGAACTTGACAGTAAACTTAACTTTAGAACATATTAAATAAATGAGACAGAAATAAAAAATATACTTTTTTAATTTAATACAGGGGGTCCTCGAGTTACGACGGCGATCCGTTCCTGAGAATGTGTCGTAACCGAATTTCGACATAAGTCGGAACATACATTCATATGTATGTATTTGTATGTAGATAATAAGTTGTGCCACCAGATGTCGCTATAACACCACCCTACAATAAGAGTTTACTGTGGTGAATTGCCTTTTGTCCCTCTTGACCCTCTTGACACACCGTAGGGGTTGACATCGCGAGAGCATTTCCTTTAGATTTCTGATATCAACCGTGTAGACCCTATGTTGTGAATAAACCTACGGTATTGCCACGATCCCACCGTAGGGGTTGACATCGCGAGTGTAATGAGCATTTCCTTTAGATTTCTGATATCAACCGTGTAGACCCTGTGTTGTGAATAAACCTACGGTATTGCCACGATCCCGAACCCATCTGTCCCCAACCATCTGTGTCCGTGTGCATCTCCTTACCGGCTGCCGCTAAGTAAACACAAGGCAGAGTAGCCTAGCTGTGCTGTGGAGGTGCTGGAAAGCCGGCAGGCGCGCCGAGAGACAGAGAGAGCGCTCACCAACTAGCTCCCGTGCGAAGTCTGTACATATTTACGGGGCAAACCGCTTAAGCCGAAACAAGGAAGTTCATGGTAGATGTGTCGTAACCACGAAAACAACGTATCTCGAGACCGTCGTAACTCGAGGATCCCCTGTACTCCCATTTTTTGGGCCAGACTTTCTTTTTTAGTATTTTTTTAAGGCCTTCTCTGAAGGCGTAGAAGGCCTGGTTCCTCACTGCTGGAATACAGCTATGATGCTTTAATGTGTGACATTTTCCTTTGGGGTCGAGACACCCTCATACACAGCAACCAGGAAGCAACACAGAAAACAGAAACAGGAATTGGTGACAACTGGAGAAACTGTAATTGTCAGCCTACTGTACAATATTAGTGGTAATTGTTGTAATTGATTAACATGAAAACTGGAAAAATAAAATTGAACAAACACTGCCACTACAACTTCTGAAGATACAATGACCTACATGACTGACAACCTTCCCGGACATGCATAAATTATGATTGCGAGCAAGTGTTTTTATGAATATATAGTATACCTTGGGTGGTTCTCTAAACATCTGGTCCAGACAGATAAACTCCAGACTGGGCAGTAACTCTATAAACTGGGAGAAGGATTCCAGTTTGATGGCATGGCAGCGAACAAGAGTGAGGTCAACAAGACGGCTCCATCTGGACTGATCTAAGTACAGAAACAGGCAGAATATAACAGGTTGACAGAAGATGTAAGATGATTATATTCAGTACCTTTTGTATTATATTACCTGTGATCCACTGGTGAGGGTTATGCAGGTGAGGACAATTGTAGATGAGCAGGTATTTAATATTAGTGAACACCTCATTTACCACCTTGATGCCAATATCAGTGATGATGCCTGGGTTCTCAATGACATCTGCCAGGCCATACTTGACCAGCTCGGAATGACTCATCTTACCTACATTTAAAACACATCCAAGCAGTTTGGAACATATCTATTAATTCAATTTAAAAAATTGTGCATTTTACATATACACATAGCACTTGGAATGCATTGGAATGCAAAAGGTCATAATCTTTAGTACTCATTAAAAACTGCAGACAACCCTGGTGGGACTACGTAATGGAAAACTGTTGTAACTGTAATCTGAAGGTAAAGGGCTCGAAGAATATTTCTCAAAAGATGTAAAAATTAATAAAGAAAAATGAAGCTTTTTGAATATAGAACAAATAAAGGCAGAGAGGGTTTTTTTCTGTCATGGATAAGACAGCGCCTAGTATCTGCTGAGCGTAATGATAACTGATAGGGGAACTCACACTGCAGAAGGAACTCATCCACATATCCCAGATGAAGTGTTTCAAACTGTGGAAACTCTAGTTCAGCCATTTTGAGAGCTGAGAAGACTCCATCTTTAGTCAGTGAAGGCTGGATACGCAGCTCATGAAGCCTGTTAAACACAAAGAAATCATGTGAACAAAATTGTGCAGCTGACAGCCCGAGAAACTTTACTGTAACACTGGGTATCAGTCTGGACGTTACACCCAGTGACTGAGCATTTTTGCATAATTTTCAATGCTCTTATTTACAGACTGAGAGGCTGTGCAGTGTTTTTCCATCTGTGAAGGTTCTCGAGTAATCCAGCCCATATTATCCTCAGAAGTTGTTTCTAACTAAAGAAATTAAGAGACTGGGCACCTGCGAGCAGCGGTAATAATGAGATAGCCCAAGTCCACTTCCAGAGCATTCTTACAGGCTCCAAAGACAATGGTGTGGAGGTTCCGAAATCCTCCTGGATACACATAGTATAACACAGAAAAAACACAAAATGAAGTACGCTGACATGCAAAATCACTCAGTCTTAAATAAAGTAATTAATTGAAATATACATAGTAAATTTACTAGGAATGCCAGCACTGATTAGAAACACATGCTATCCTTACCTGACCTCCAGCTGTCCTCCACCACATGTTGGATCAGCCCTCCCAAAAAGGGAACTCTCACCAGCTCCAGCTGCTCCAGATTTCGGGCTGAAGCTAAACCAGTAACCAGAGGAACATATTTGAGGGAGTTGGTTGGCCCTGCGCAGTTTCGCATTACAAAAGTTCTCAAGCTCACACAGAGAAAATCCTTAAACGGCTGTGGTTTGGTGAGACGGACCCACTTCATGTATAGGTGGCGCAGCATGGATACACAGGGGATCTCTGGAACATTGACACCTACAACAAAGATAAAATGTCAGTGCAGTCTGAATATAAGATATAAGCACTACATTTGAGGAAAATCTACTTATAACTAGTGAAATTATCTGTCCATGCAGCAAGTAAATTTGACTTGATGAGAAATCTTGGAATTAGATGGTCATGCTTAATTTTTTTCCCATAAAATTAAGGACTAAAAATAAGTAAATAGCTTTTAAAACAAGGCAAATTATCTATGAGGTCTAAAAATAAGAATCGGCAAGCAGTCCTGTGCCACTTCAAAAAACTGAACCCAGGGAATCACAGGGAGTGCACAGATACTTCTTTAGTCCAAGATAATTTGTAATGAAGCAACCTTTGCACCAGGGTAGAAATACTTACACCTACAGAGGACCCATTTTGTTCTTGGGACATGATCCAGAATGTATGAAAATAACTATCTGTGTTCCGTATTTCATGTTTTAATCTTCCAATGTATGGAACAAATATTGAAAACGTTCAGTGACAGGAAACACTATACTTAATATACTGTTTAGCATTTATTGTGGTGCTTTTCACAAATACATAATCATTATTTAAATGCTCTTTTAATAGATCACCTTTTTCTGGTTGTATATTCCTTTCATGTGATTTTATTATTTTTTAAAGGTTCCTATAATTCTTATTTACATGGCTACTGTTGATCTTTAACCAATATTACTGGTGTACTGATAAATACAGTTGTTCAGTTGTTTGGTGATACAGCTGTTACTGGTGTAGAGATAATTGGTGTTTTAACTACACACTGCAATTTAAGATGTAGCTCAGACTCATCAGTAAGGTGTTCTTGGATGTTCGATGTTCAAGCAGCATCTTAGTAGGGATTAGGCATTCTTATTTAGTTGCATGATTTCACCAATGAAACTCATAAATACATCTTGGTCAACATTTATACCCTGGAATGGGAAACGTACATTCTTACGGTAGTAAATATGCTCCCTGAGCAAAATAGTCATGCGCAGATAAAAGGGTTTTTTTTGGCAGTTTTTCACCCTCTTGCTGGGGGTGTAGGTCAGAGCATGTCACACCCTGTACTCTTTGTTAGAACTCTATGAGGCAGATTGCAATTTGTGAATATGGACTAAACAAATAACATTTGATTGATTGATTATGTTCTCTTGTCTGGTACTGTCAAATAAACTTTTCAGTGAAATTACAGACTTCTCATTTCTTTATAAATGCATTTGTTTAGGGTTTCTGCAGGGCCAAACACTTATTTCCTTCACTGTAAATCTCTGTGGGAGCAGTGGGAGTTTTTTTGTATAATTTTTCAAAATCAGGAATTAAAAAAGGGAATAAAAACTTAATTAATCTACAATTTAGATAGCAGGTATGATTTTGTTAATGAAAATAAAGGTGAAAAAATACAGAGATTTCTTCACAAGCTAAAACAGGTGTCAAGAAAATTAGAAAGAAAGTGGCGCTCCACTAACCATGAGGAGACCTACATAGCCTGGAAAAACAGCTTTAAAGCTTATAAGAAGGCACTCCGCAATGCCAGAGCTGCCTATTACTCATCGTTAATTGAAGACAACAAACATAATCCAAGGTTTCTTTTCAGCACTGTAGCCAGGCTGACTGGAAGCCACAGCTCTATTGATCAGAGCATTCCACACTCCCTTACGAGTGATGATTTTATACATTTCTTTAATGATAAAATTATAACTATTAGGGAGAAAATACACCACTCCCAAATTATACTAAATAGTGACATATCCGTGCAAGCAGAAATAGCAAGAGCAGCACACATAGACTGCTTTACCCAAATTGACCATAGTCAGCTAAAACAATAATTTCCTCATCGAAAGCAACAACCTGTATTCGAGACCCCAACCCAACAAAACTCTTTAAAGAAATTCTACCTCCATTGGACAGTCATTTACTATATATAATCAATCTGTCACTGTCATCTGGCT
>JAFBJQ010000698.1:0-107966 GCA_016785345.1 Trinectes maculatus | reverse complement strand
GAGGAGTTAACCCTGTAGTTGCCAACACTTATTAGTGAGTGGGTTACAATTGCTTAGCATAAACGTTGACATATTGTAGGGTTGTGTAATGTTGTGTCCCTAAAAAAAACAACTCCCATCCACACTGTCGTTTTCTATCTCAATCTCACTATCGTGGATCATGATGGAACAGATCACCGAAACCAGTCAATTCCAGGTTCAGGAACTTCAAACAGGAAGCAACAGTTAAATGGCAAATGATCAACAAATTATTTTTATACCATAAAAAAACCAGAGCACTCACAAATTACAAATTTAAATTATACCACCATGTTTCATTACCATGATTTTCTGCTCCTTTTCCAAACTTGCATCTGTCTGGTTGTGTACCCCAAACTGCTCATTTAAATCTATTCAGCCTGTCTCTCCGAACCGCAACAACCTGAACAAAACAAAGCATGCGCAGGCATTGGATGCAATAATAAATATGGGAAATATCTTGCAAATTGCTTTCTGAAAGGAAAAAAAAAAATCTATCACGCTCTTATTTTAAGACCTCAGACTAGATGAGCTACTCATCAGAGGACATACAGAAAAAGAGAAAAAAGTGTTTTTTTTGTAACCTTTAAATTGCATTATTTTACTTTACCTAATATCAGTAAACGTAATAGATTTTTCTCTGTGATGAATAAAAGTTGACTTATTGCTGTGTCTCTAGCTGAGTATCATTATTCTGCCATAAGTGGTTATTATCCTCCAACTGTCTACCTTACTACTCAATAACAAATAAAATACGTGCACAGAGAAATATACACCCCCCCTCCTTTGCTATTCTCCATCCTCTCCTTGTTTTCATCTTTGAGACGACTTTGTTGATGTGTTGACATGTTGATTGCGGCTCGTGCAGACTGGCAGCAGGTGGGGTGATAGGTCCAACACAACCCAAATCAGACTAAACGAGCAGATGCTCGGAAGCCTGCGTTTTACCGGCGTCCTCCTGGGGGCGTGTTAAAAAAAGCTGGATATCTCTGAACGGAAGTTTTCTTCATAGTTAAACTTTACACTGTCTCTACACCTTCATCATTATGAAGGTCTCTCACCCAGAGACAATTTAGATTCGCAGCTCAGATAACGTTTCACACGCTGGCGAAGAAACGAGGGATGATCGACATTGACGCCGCTGATAACGCATGTAGAAAATGGTCACGACGCGTCAGTGAATGTGTGGTGGGAATGTGAATTCTCATTTCCGCAGAGCTAAAGGAAAACTTCTCGAACATGTTGTACCACATTAAGAGGAGAAAAAATATATTATTTGTCATCAAAGCATCCTGGAGCGACTGAATGAGGCTGAAAATTACAACCTTGTCCACTAATCATCGTCAGTGGGCTGTAGTTTAAAAAGATGGGACAAAGGGGTGGGGGTGGGGTGGGGGGTGGGGGGGGCGACAAGGATGAAACTGCCTTGCTGTTTTTTTTCTTCGAGCTATCAGATCAGCCACTTCCATTTAAAAGGATGTGGAGCGCTGGATGAGTTTACTGAAGGAAAATATGCAATTTCCCTTCAAGGACTTCATGCTTTTTATCTAAACTGGTATTCAGATGCCGGTTGGCATATGCAGTGAGGACGAAATTTATGTTGGACATAAATGTAAATAAAAATAGATAAAGCAGATTGGTAAAAAAACAACTGGAATACTTACAATCTGAATTCCATTGTGCCTCATTCCTTTCATTAGGTGGCATTTTCCTTTTGACCCTCAGTGTATTTTGAACGGGTTGCCCTTTATATTTTTGTATAACGGGTACACTAACGACACATTTAGTGCTTCTGTTTGCACTAACTGCCTTTTTAAGCTACTTTGGGCGAATATTTTATTATTGTTTCCAGACCTAATGAAGAGATTGTGCCTTTCTGGCAGCTCGCAGTCGAAACCAATGCTTTTGTGCATTGTAATTGGATTTGCCCCTTAAATGTCCCGACTTTCTTTTTTTCTCTTACACTGTTTACACAATTCTTAAAGTAAATAAATTAAATGAAGTTCCTCTGTTGCCGCGGCTACAAACCAGGGTTATTTCTGGCTCTCTGACTCCGTGGGGCCCAGTCGGGGTCTTGTAAGAACAACATTCACCTGTGACGTACTCTCGGAGTTTGGTGGGGTTCTGAATTTAAAAGTTTCTCCACTTTTCTTTCATTCAGTGTGTAGAGATTGTTGTTTTTTGCAGAAATGGATGCTCAGTCGGGGGGACACTTAAACAAACTCACAAACACAGATGTTCACATGTTATTAGTTTGTAATTGCATGCTAATCGCGATTAATCGGGTAGGAGTTTAGAATTACACACACATGCAGGAGTGATCGTGTATGTGTGTTACTTCATTTCCTTCATATCCTCCGGCTAGACGGCCCAAAGGGAAGGTGACATTCAAGTTGATTAGAGGGGCCTTAACAGAGGACTAAAGGGGGCTGGATCAGGGGTCCAAAGGGCCTGAGTGAACCAGGCAAGTGAGGAGAGGCCAGACCAAGGGAGCGTTTACTCTCAGGCCACCCAATTTTGAGAGCAGCGCGATCAGACGTGGTGATAAGAGCAAACAGAACAGCCTGGTCCAAATAGGCAGAGCATCTTATCGCCACTCACAGGGAAGGGGAAAGAGATGAAAATAATCCAATCAGGCAATTCCTTTATTTTCCACAGAGGGGGAATTTGAATTCCTCCCAGCTACTATAATAAGAGCACCCAAAACATTTCCACTTACGGTAATAGAGCTGTGGATACCGTCATTCCACCCGAGAATCATGACGACGCCACGCGTGTATATTTGCAAATTATAAACTCTCGTTTAAAACTCTGCTGAGAAACAGAGGCCCTCACGCTCACTCAGTTCTGCGTCTCCCAACCTAGAAACGAACTACAGGGACGAGACTTCTCTATGGTTTCCGCTCTGACTCGCTGCCTTTGGTTGCCTGCTGTTTCGGACAGAGTTTGCCCAGCGTGTTTGTCTTCCACCATTACAGTCGCGTATTCCTTTACACCAATACAGCGCCGATAAAACAGCAGTGCAAAAACACCGAGCAGGACGCATCGCTTCATGCACAATATAAAAGCAGTTTAATTGCACTTAGAGGAACACCTTGTTATGTACCTGTATCCTCTGGGTCTAGGCAGAATGAAGCGGCAAACGGGGGTCGTGTCACATTTCCTGCGATGTGTGCATCATTCCAGATGTGTTCTGTGCCCGAAGCCATAAGCCTACCTGTCATTTATTGAACAGGTGCACTGGAACGGAAAAGCCGTACCTGCCATCTTCAGCAACTTGCAGATAATCACTGAAGGCCCAATTTCACAATTATGCAAATGCAGTGAACGAGGGATCATTATGTAGCAAAAGATGCAACGTAAATTTTCACTCTGCTTTAATGCACTGTCGAGAGATGGGTGTATAATAACCGTCAAAGATTACAGACGGAATAAATCACTGCAAACAATTAGTTCTCGTAGCAAAAAAACACCACACAGCAACTCTGCTCATTATCGTGAACCTTATCTTCGTATTCATTCATTCATCTTCTACCGCTTACTCCTGTTAAGGGTCGCGGGGGGGGGGCTGGAGCCGATCCCAGCTGACATCGGGCGAGAGGCAGGGTACACCCTGGTCGCCAGTCCATCGCAGGGCCAACACAGAATACATTAACAGACAAACAACCATTCACACTCACATGCACACCTATGGACAATTTAGAGAGTGGCCAATTAACCTAACCCCCACAATGCATGTTTTTGGGCGGTGGGAGGAAGCCGGAGTACCCGGAGAGAACCCACGCAGACACGGAGAGAACATGCAAACTCCACACAGAAAGGTCCCCCGAACCGAGATTCGAACCAGGGACCTTCTTGCTGTGAGGCACGAGCGCTACCCACTGCGCCACCGTGCTGCCCCTTATCTTCGTATATGCTTAGATATATAACACCTCTGATTGTAAAGGAGGTCGGTTAAGTATTTGTTTCCCTTTACCACCAAACCATCAGTAGTGTCTGTACTGTTTTGTTTGGTTTTTTTTGGCAGATAAGTATTTGTCTTGTATTTATAATTCATGATTTATTTGGTTAATCTGATACCACAATACAATGTTTGTCAAACATGCAGACATATATAAAGTTTCAATATTGTATGAAGCTGAAGCGGAGAGAAAACTGACAGTGCGGAGGCATCTCACTTCCCATCTGAAAGTGGAACGTGCAGTGAAATCCGTCAAAACGCCCTTGTTCGTCTTCTCGCTATCGATCTCTCAGCCTCAAGCTTCTTAGCTCTCTTTGGATTCAGATTCACCGTCTGTCTTACTCACATTTATGCTGAAGTAGTTTTAGTTTCATCATGAGCAGACACCGGTTTTTAAAAGTTTGAAAGTAATTTTTTTTTGGTCTATTTTTACTCGCATTTTCTAAAGCTGCAGTTCATTTAGCGTCTTTTGTATCATGAAAGATATTGTTCAGATATTTGTCGCACAGTGTGACTTTTCTACCACTATTTCTACCAAGCCAACAATAAAAGACAATCACTGCATTAGCTCTGGAGAGTGAGGTGATTGGTTAAATGTGGACTTTTATAAGTGTTGTCTGCAGTATGAGAAGAACCTGAGTCAAAGTAGGTGTCCAAGCCAATTATAATCAAGGCCTGGGGCTGGCACGTGCCACTATGACCCACATCAGTCCACACTCTATGATTAATGACTGTTCAAATATGGACGTGAGAACAATGACATTGATAGATGTCACGTTGCCAATGCTGTTAATTCACTCCTGAATGGATTTGGTATCGTACTTCACTAACTGTGTCCCTGCCCCCCCCCCCCTGTTTTTCTTTTGTCTCCTGCTTCAAAATGAACGCTGCTATTCCTCTGCACCAGGTAAGAAGTTAATTTTCTTTTCAGCTCACACACTCGGCAGGAGACTGTAGTGTAGACGGTTTAAAAAGGAAAACACATAACATGCTTCTGCACACACCGTGTCTTGCGTACCTGAAAAAAAAAAATCCACACACTCAGTCACCACAGTGCTACTGTGTCGTTGAATGCAGTCATGTGGGCCCACTTTGTCATAATCTCGCACTAAGCCACAGCACCGGGGGGCTCCAGGCTCTGCCCATATGTGCACATAATTACATTTTGTGAATGCCCAAAAAGCAGCGTTGCTTGTTTCCATGTTTATAATGAGATGCACAGCCTTAGGAGCATGGGGGGGAATTGGGAAAACAGATGCCTCCATACCTTTCTGTAGATGTTTGAGACACACCACACATCAATATGAGTGATTGTTGGCTGGCTGCCATTGGCTTTCACCCCATGTGGTTTTGGATTTTGGTTGCATGTCATGTGGTCCAGCATGGAACCCAATGAGCAGGCAAAGTCCACAGGGCATCTTATCTAATCCATAGAGTCAACGTCAGACACTTTGCAGAAGTTTGTCAAAAAGTTAAATTTTTCACACAGCAGCAGTTCAGTCCAGCGGGGAGAGACTTTGAGACTTTATTTAGAGAAGCACATTCAGGGGGAAAGCGTTCACGTTACTCCTCAGTGTGGATTAAGAGCTCACTGAATGAGCTGCAGACTCGTAATTGAAATGGGGGAACTACAGAGACCCCTGAGTCTTGTTTGAGCTAACAAGCATTTAGAGATAGTGGGCAAGACGGAAATGAGGTGAGCGACGGTAATGTGTAGTACGTAGTAATGTGGAGGGAAGAATAATAACGGTGAGGGGTAAGGATGAAGTGGTGTTGATTGGGAAAATATTGACCCAGGGTGACATTGATTGTTTGGAATGTGCATGAATCAAAGATGATAGCGAAAGTGTGAAATGGGCGGGGGTGGGGGTGGGGGTGGGGGGGTATGTTGTAATGTGATGAAAAAGAAAGGGGAGGGGGGGGGGGGGGGGGGGGGGGGGGGGGGGGGGGGGGGGGGGGGGGGGGTAGATCATGGCTGGAGCGTAGAGCCAGACAGCGAGGTGGAGGGAGGTGGAGGCTGCAGATGGGGAGATAGAAGCTAGTCAAGTGTGAAGACTCTGGATTTCTCTATCAGTATTCTGTCTCCGAGTCTGAGCTCCGGGGGCCTCAAGCAGCCATGTTCTCTGTTCTGCTCCATCTCTCTTATACATGCACATGTGCATACACACATGCACACGAGTGTGTGCACACAAAGTAGGTTCACACACTGGTTGTGTGCATGCCAGCACAGACACAAACTGAATGCTCAATGGGTCCTCTCTCTTTCAAACACGAACATCCTGAGCACATTGCAGGACATTATCTAGTTTTTTTATAGTACGTTATGCCGAGGCTGCTCTCAGATCATGAACTATCTCACCAACAGATAGGTTATTTTGTTTATCAGATTTTGTGTTAGCATGGATGATACTGGGAACGTTTTTGCAGTTTGGCTCCGGAATAGTTTTCTTTAATACTTTCATAATACTTTCATAAATTCCCCACAAGAGTGGTCCAGAGGTGTTCTGTAAGCTAACTTGGAGCTTATTCCCTATTAAGACAAAAGAGAGGCTATAACATTAGCCAGTAATCACATATTGTTACAATGGATATCAACACGTTGAAACCTAAATGTCTACGAACAACTTTAAATACTGCAGATGCACCAGGCCTATTTAGTTTTTTGTTTTTTTTAATTGGATGTTACGCACTTTTGAAACAAGAAGACCTACATTATGGGCATCTTAATGTTTTATGATAACAGTGGCATTTGCGGAATGCCATTTACCTTTTTGTCCCAGGGCAAAAGCGTCATTTTCAAATGGCATTTAAAAAAAACTTTACTCGCACATCGGCTGAATCCAATGTGCAGATCAAATAAGCTGTAAAAGACAACAATTATGTTGAATAAGACATATACTTTTTATACCCTATGAATTTAATACCACAACAAAACAAAACAGTGTCTCCACTGTTATGTGGCCACCAGCAGCCCTGACCAGTGATGTTGCTGTTATATGACTGGTGGATTGGATAGCTGCAAGAACCAGAGGCTGTGCAGATGTTTCTAATAATATGCACGTCTGCACACGCTAGTTCTCGTTATTTCACGGCTTAAACAAAGTCCTTTCCGATACAAAGATGCTAAAAATATTCTGGCTCCCTATCCTGTTTTTCTTTTTTCCCCCAGCAGTCTCCGATCTCACACTCTGTCAACTTCTACTACTTGTTACCTGATGTGTGAAAACTCGTGTGTGGTTACGAACATGATTGTTACGTTGATAGATCCGTCTGTGCTAATAAAGGCAGGTGGTGTTAGTCAGTGACAAACCAATATATTTACTCGTGCTTGCCATGCGTGTAATTGACCTCGCTCTCTCTCTCTCTCACGCACTTTCTTTATTTCCGACTTTCTATTTTTTCTTCGCACCATATGTAATGAACAACACCCGACCCCAGTGAGTAAAACTCAGTGTAATTAAAATCCGCTTATCACAAAAGTCTTTGCATGTTCAAATAATGGAACTTGTTGCAGATTGTTAGTAGAAATTGAATTGAACCAATGGAATGTTGTGGGTATTTGTTTCCCTGTATGTTACGTCACAGTTTTGCTAAATATTGTAAAACAAACCAAAACTAAAGTTACCTTTTCAATATATTTATATTTACATTGCAAAATGTAGTGCTGCATTGATTCCTAATTAATACATTTTAATTTCATCCCTGAGGAAACATATTATTATTAGTATCTGGGATCATTTTAGAGACAGTTTTGTTTGTTTGTGCGTTGTGTATGATTGCTGCAGCCTGATTGTGGTCTTTTGGTCATAGGAGTCATTGTCCACTTATTTCACTCTTATGGGTTCGGGCCAAGTGCAACTGCATTTCCTTGCTGTGACAGTCCACCCGTAGCAGAGGTTGTCACATACTTTAATGATTAATTTTTCACTCCGTACCCTCCTCCACCTGAGATGAAGCCAAAGTGTTTTCACAGGTCAGGGGATAGAATGAAGGCACATAATGGATTCCTGCCTTATCTTCAAATGGCCTTTCTCTATTATGAGCAAAACAAATACTGAGAGAAAAAAAAGACTAAAAAAAAACCTTAATTGTTACTGAAGAGGTGGATGATCCAGTGTTGTGTAGCTTGATAATTAGTCAATAATTTCTTTTTTTTTCCCAATGAAACACAAATCTTCATTCGCTTACCTACAGAGTCATTCTGCCCAGATTTGTCTTTCTTCCTGTCAGCCTTATGTTGTTTTCTAAGTTTTTTTTTCAGTTTAATCATTACTTATATATTCACTGTTTTCTACAATAAATTGTCTCTGTTCCTACACAGACACGATTATATAAATAGGTAGATAAATGTAAACAACCGAACATGCAGACTGTGTTTCCCAGCTGCAGCAGGAGCTGGCATGCAAATATTCATGCTTCCTGTTTTTGCTGGAATGGCTCATGTTAAGCTAAATGAGGCATGGAAAAAGGGGTGTTGCCAGCTACCTGCCATTTTACCCACTGGACTTCAGTAGGTGTTGATGGTTTAATGAGCTTCTGGCAACTAGCAGTCTGTGTGTATACGTGATCCCATCTGGCTGTGTGGTCCAAGGTGACAGTTTTTGTAGCAACCCGTCACTGCCCCTCTTTAACGCGCCTCATTTGCACAGAGCCATGATCTAATTTAAAAGCAAGAGGGTCTGTTAGCACAGCATTATCTGGCCCTGTCATTGCAGGGCTACCTGGACGGAACTGACACGCCAAAGGTACAGATGTTTGAGTGTGTGTGCGTGTGTGTTAATGCAAACTGAGGGGACCTTTTTCACTTTTTAGTGGCTCGTCATTATTATTGTCTGTTGTGTTTGAAAGTATCTGGCTCATGGGAGAAGTTCTTAAGTTTGGGACATGGAATTCAGAAATGGCCGTTTGACCTTGGAAAGTCACGGTCTTGTCACCCTGCTCCATTCAAGCATACAACCTTCTGCCATGGTGCTTGTTATCCTCCCTGCTTGGCTGGATATATTTTTAATTGTAATATACAGAATGTTTACAAAGAGGGTTTCATTGCTGAAGCATTCTGCCAAGAGTTGGCGTGTGAGGAGGCGTGTGCACGTCGCCTGCGGCTCCATATCGTTAGACTTTAAATAAAACCAAATTCATAGTGTAGTTAGATGGTGGGTAAATTATATTTTTGCTTTTATTTTGTTTTTATTTTTTATTCTTTGTCTCAGGGCTTCTGTCTATCATCTCCATAAATTGGTGGTTTTAAACACACTTCTTGCTGTTTATCTTGTCAACACTTTTTCTATTTTTGACGATGTTGAAATTGTAGCGCGCTTTTCTGTATCACACTTACTCAGATCCCCACTTTAACATCACACATTGTCTACTGAGCGAAGTTATGTTGCCATTTAGTCAGTGGGAGGCCACAAACATGAGGAACTGCTCCCCAAGACCACAGGCAGTAACTGATATAAACTGACAGGCCAATGCATGACCTTGTTTACTCTTGATAAAACAAGGCTGAATCAAAAGTAGCGTATGGTTGGACTGTGGATGTTTTATTTGTGAAAGTGAGGACATGGTAAAAAAAAAACTGTTGTGAAACAGCAATACTCCAGTTTGTGTACTCATGATGATATTTTGGTGATTGTTTAGATGGTTCCAGCCTTTATCTGTTCATTTCTTTTCTACGTCCTGCGTGCAAATGTCTGGACTACCACTTCTATGACCACTTCTATGCTGTTTACAAGTTGCTACTGTAGAAGGATAATCTTTTTTGGTGCTGGCCAACTAAAGGTCATTGTCATAGGCTGCATGTGGTAGAAAGAGTAAAGATGCAGAATGTTCTGCTACTACAAGTATTTCTTGTTATTGTTTGTATGAGGGAAGAAATACAGATGCATCAATCCAGCACAAATAGACCGACACACAGCTTCTTTCCCAGAACTCTCAAGGCTGAGCTGCGAAATTTCATGTAGGATTGCACATCCAAACACAACTGTTGTTAAGCCTCGAGGACACTCAGTCATAATCTCCACAGTATAAATGATAGTGTTTAAATTTTAATGGGTATTATATATTATCTAAATATTTATTTTTAAAATCAAATTTAGTATTTTATATATCGTGCAAAAAGAATGATGTGTTAATTTTGGCAAGGCCCATGCTCCTATTGCTGCGTTTTTTGTTTATTTATTGTTCTGGGGGGTTTTTTGGGGTGAAACACTGAAATGCATCAGTGAGTTGTTTTTTCCTCTTCTTTTGATTTTGAATCCATATCGCCACCACATGTACCTTTGACATAAGTAATCAACATCAGCTTACCTTCTCTTTTGTGCTGGAGTACTTTGATATCTGGTGGCGCTTAGCCTCGCTCTGCAGGTCCTTCTTTCAAATTGCATGGGGTTTTTCTTTGATGCTCGGTGTGTCTCACATAGATTATAACTATAAAGCAGGACCGCAGACGTTTCTCGTAAAAAAAAAGCTCACTTGCTCTCCACTTCCTTTTCCAATTCCCCAAATTGTCGAGTTTATTGGAAATTTTTCTGCATCACTTTACTCTAATCGCACACAGCTCACTTTGTTCTGACCTTTTTAATCCAGACTCATTTAGATTAGTTAAATTGTGTTTTCTGTATTCTCTTAGGCTTCACTTCCTTCTTCATTCGTAATGAAAAGCATGAACAACCGCTTGATGCAAATACTGGAGGGTAAATGTAGCTGTAGAGAAACCATCAGTCTGAAACAATCAACTTTTGCAAACACTGATCTTTGGAAATAACTCCATAATCCATCTGTATATCTATTAATTGTCTTTTGTCACAGTCTCACAAAAAACAAACATTTCACTTTACACAGTTCTTTTCAGTGATGGCACAAGTAACATCGTCAGGCAATACATTTCATCAATGAATTTTCGGATCAGTGATTTCTTTGCGTCTTCTCAGACCTTTGTTAATTTATTCTTTTATGTGTTTTTATCTATCACTACTACTCTCTTGAAACAATGTTTTGTTACAATGGAACAAAAAACAAAACATTTTCGAACTGAGTCTTGACTTTTGATTGTCAATCACTTTTTTCTTTCCAGTGTTTGTGTTACTCTCCAAGGAGACTGACTTGTGTGAAACCTTAACACACCTTCACACCCTCAAGCCTCACTTTTTTGAAAGGGGTAGCACCATTCCTGTTGGACCACTCCGGGGTCCTGACTCTGAAGAGATGTGTCTGTCACGATGGCAGGCCAATATCCAAAGTTTTCCAACACACGGGTCACCTCTCCTCTGTTCTTAGTACCATGTCACTGAGGATCTTGCTGACTCCTCTGGTGATCTGTCCAGGACATGACCTTTCACCTGTCTGATTCCTGCCTTCCCCTAGGCTATTGTCTAGGTTCTGTCCTACCTTCTCCTCCTGAGCTAAAGGAGAGCATTTTTTAACTCTTCCCTGTACTTGTCTTCCTCAAAAATTCCACTGTTTTAGACACCAACTTAAGCTTTGCAAATAATGGGATGTGGTCTGAAAGGCACATGGGCGTTAGCAGAAGGAGAAAAAACAGAACCTGCAGTACCTTCAGCATTTTATAAACTCTTGCTCTCTTGCTTTATTCTCTATGTTTGACTTCCTCCATTTTCTTTCATTTAATTTCGAGCTCAGATAAAACTGAAAGTGGAACTGAAGGACACACATCTTCATTTGGGGTCATTTTTGGGGGGTTGCTCTGAATGTGGAGTTGTAGTTGCCCTCGCTGGAGTTGTGGCCTCTGTCCTTAACTAGAGTTAGCTGCTTAAGAGAAGGTGCATGGAGTCGGTTTGAAAAGTGATTTTACTTTGCTGCCACTTTGATGTGAAAGCTATTTCCGACTGTATGAGGCAGCAGCACAGCCACGCTTTGGTCTTGAATTATTAAAATGTAAGGATTAAAGTTGTTTGCACTAGCCTCATTGTATATTCGGGGTAGTCTGGAGTGTGGGCACATCTGAATTCCGCTGTTCTTTGTTATTTTGAAGTATAAGGCATTGGAGAGGTTTAAACTTTGGGCAGCAGGTGGTACTTTTTGGTCAAACCCCCTATGGGTTCATTGTCTAAATGTTTACCAGAACGATTATAGAAGCCCTCAGGGCAAGGTGACTTTTAAGAAACTTGAGAGGATTGTGAGACATCACGTCAACTGGAGATGTAACCTTGCCCCAGGAAGGGATACAAAGTATACACTTGCATTATAAGAATGGCTTGCTATGGTTTAAAAGACTAACTTTTCCTTGTCCTTCACACTTTGTTTTGAACTCTAACCTTTCCTAGCAGAGTGCTACGATTTCAGCCTACATTGCCTCTGATGTACAGCCGTCCACACAGTTTTGTTTTTCTCACAAACAAAGCTGACACTGCCTCAACTCGCTGCTGTTCGTCTTCGCTAATTAAATCAGACAACGTGTTGGTCACAGTTTTGCTGACTATCAATCATGAATGAAGACCAGGAAACTGGGGGGAGGGTGGGCAGACACATGATGAATGTTTCATCCTGTGTGTCTCATTGTCGGTTGTATTGTTTGTGCCTTTATCTCCTGGCTGTTTTGCATGCAGTTAATTGTATGTAGACATGCTGTGAAAAGTAGTTTCAGTACGCTTGTTTTTTCCTCTCACTCCGGGAATTAACATTAAAGCTTGTTTATTATATGACCATATTCATAAATTTGGTATCTTTAGGTTGACTCTTTTTGTTTCCTATTAAGGTATGAGAACTTTAATGAGTATGTGACAATATGGACACATAGTGTAACACAGACAGTGTTATCTGATGTCGTCTGACCACAACAGATTTTTCCTCAAATTGACCCTGACTTTGTCAAGTAACACCTTAAGGTTTTGTCACTAATATGAATTAGGATTAAGGTTAACCCTTTTTTGTTATTACATATCTGAATACACGAGTGAGGTCCCACTGCACTCGAACCTAAGCACTAAAAGTGTCTGCACTAAAGAAAGTTAGTTGCTTTTGTTAGTCACAGCGTTTAAAAATAAAACTGAGGTGCACTGTAATGTAAGAAAGTATGAATCATAGGTTCTCAATGTTTTTCACAGAATCTGATTCAATGTGTGGCAGTAGTGGGTCTGCAAGTGCACGTAGTTTGCAAGCACATAGACTGCGGAGTGAAAAAAGTTCTGCATTACCTTCCTCTCACCTTCCATAGCTCCAGCTGAAACCATGAGGTCTGGTTAGGTAGAGCTAGAAATGCATTTATTATGGAACTGTGGTTGGACAAATTAAATTATTGCAGGCAACCATGCATGTTATAGTTAATTTACCAGAGGAGATGTTCAAAAATTGAATACCCAGTAATATATATGTTGGATTTAGTCAATATCAGTTGCTTATTAGCGTAAGAATTGCAGTTTTGTTTATTTGATAATTGGTCATTAATTGACCAGTCATGTGGGTTTTCTGAGACATCTCACTCAGTATTAAGTCTTAACTCCAGTTATCCACTGAGATGTGCTGTAATGGTTTAAAAGAAAAACTCAAATCTTGGTTCAAAGCACTTGGCACATCTACAGTGTTCATCTTTGTATGTAGACAAGAGTTTGTCTAATGAGGGAAATTATTAGTACATGACAGGTAGAGGGAACAGGGATGGGGACGTGGGTAAATATAGAGCAGCATGAAGATTTCTCTAAATGGGTTTAATAGGTTATATGGAGTCAGTATAAGTAGTTTACAATGTACTTTATTTGAAATTGAGAGATAGGATAATTACTGCTCTCCACCTGTGTTAAAAGGGGATCATCATCGCATCAGAGAATCACAGCGAGAGGACATTCGGGAAGTCAAGTGTCCTCCTACTTTAATTCTCAGGCCTCTGGGTCTTGCTCACTTTTATATTTTTATGCTTCCTCCTTTTACTCCATCTGAGCAGCGATCAATCTTGCCGAATCAGCTCAAGGTCATCTCTTTGACTCAGTGCAGAGAGACAAATGGGTGGGAGGGAAGAAACAGGAAATAGAGAGACTGAAATAGAAAAAGAAATTGAATGTAGAGGTAAAAAAAACAATGATGTGTATATAGTCATGGAGGCGAGTCAGTAATGAGGTCAAAAAGGAATAACAGAAATAAAAGGGGTCAGAGGGTGACATTAGCTCAGACTCTTGATGTCACTTGATCCCTTTAAATAGTGGTATCAGCATGATGCCACATTACGGGCTAATTACTGCCTAGTGGTCTGAGTGGTATGAGATAGGTACTCACTACTATTGCATCATCTCTCCAACCTGACCATGGGCTGATGCTGTCACTCCCTTTGTTCCTCCTCTCAGTGGGTCGACGGGGGCAGGTCACTATTGTGACATCACAAAAAGGTGAGACTGGTCCATACCATCAATCAAACCTAAAGTGGCCATGAGAGGCTTTTAATATTTTACTAATTAAGATTGCTGAGTGCTCAATCATCACTCACTACCTCCAGAGTGGACTAGGTTGACTAGAAGGTGTTAAGTGACATTGATTGCCCCACTGTCTTGTACCATCCATAATGGATTTCAGGAGATTTGCCCTTCTTCTTTCCTGCCTTGCTGTGGTTGATAAGAAGATATAGAAGTAGTCTGCTGGATATGTAATGGGTGTAGTTTGTTTCGATCCTCCTCCCATTTGACTCTGACACTTGCCCTTACAGTACCGCAAGGATAGATAGTGTCCTTTTGCTGGTCACTTTGGAAGCAGCATTTCTATTTCCATTATCCATTGTGTAATTGATTTTGAATGGCCCTCGGTTGATGCAAACTTGCATCACGGCGTAGTCAGTCTCCTCTGTGGTGAGTAAGCACTTTCTAATGCTTAGTCGTCCCTTTGAAAGACTCGAAATGTGATCACCCATTAAAAGCACTAAGCCATCTTGGCTCAGCTAAGCACGGCATTTTTTTGTCGAGGATCCGCAGATCACACACCCTTTCCTTTTTTCCTCACTCAAATCCTCGGCTTAGTTTTCCCCCTTGGCATCGACACAAATAGTCAGACAAGCCGACATAATGCAGATTTTTAGCCAGCGGTGGAGTAAGGTGGACGAGAAACCAGCAACATGCAGAATTTGAAGTGACTACATATTTGCTACATACTGAAAAGGAAACCAAGACATTTTAGTCTCCAGCCATCTTGACGCTTGGTTTCCTCTGCTGAGACTTGCTGAATGTCAACTGTCAGTTGACAGTCTACGTCCAACCCATGCTGATGACTCATAGCTTGCAGCAGTGTACGGCCATTTCAAGGCTTAATTATTGAAATGACTCTGGCAACTGCAAATTATTGCTGTTGAAGGATTCGCCAGGTCCAATAACCACTCCTGCCCTTAATATGTTGAACTGACTGTTCTGTTTAGTGATGTGTGTCTTTGATTTCTTATCAAATTATTACACACAACGAGGCCGGGAGATTTTGGAGATTAGTTTTTATTTGAAAAATAAAGGTAAACAAAATTGGTCTCATATGAAGAAGAAGAAGAAGAAGAGATACTTTATTTTATCCACACAAACGGGGAAATTCTTCTCTGCATTTTTACCCATCCACACATATATGAGTACATTCTTGGGCATATGCTGCCATACTCTGTTCTCTATAGGAGGGAAATTAAAGCGGTAAAGAGATTTGTACAGCACATTAATTAATTAATTCTCAATCTTCTGCAGATTGCAGGTGTTCATCAAAGCAGCTACTTTTCAAGGGGACCTGTGGATGCAAACCACGTTAGTGCACAGCGTGTTAGAGCTTTGATATCCTATCATTGTCCTGGCCATTCAGTTTTATACATTACAATAAAAAAGATCCGAAGCTAATATCATTGTGCTGTGAAAGCAATTAAAATACATGCTTTCCATTGAGAACAACCCACAGGATTACATATTTATTCATCATGCTTTCCACATAATTTGTTATTAAAAGAAAATAAATCCAGACCCCCAGATGCATAATTTTTATATTTGCCTGTACATAGCAGGAACAATAAGAATATTGTAATTAGCCACTTAGCCATGAAGGAGTCTATTCCTGGTAACCCCAGCAGCAGAGCCAATGGATTTACCTTATAAGCATAGTTGGAGAGGGACTGTATCCTGTGTGACAATATGTCTGCAGTTTAGCAGAATAAAAAGCAATACACTTGTGTCTCTACATTCAAAAACTGCAAAATAAGCGTTGGAACTGCGCATCAGTTCATTTTAAGCACTGAAAACTAATTAAAGCAATCATTCGAAGTTGCCAGTTGGTGTTGATGTCTGTGTTAATGTCAAACATCTATATCTCCTCTAATTATTGCATCTTTGTAATTGGAATCACTGATAACAATCAAGCTCCCCTGTTCCCTTATTGGCCTGGATAGCTTGCTGTAGAAGGTGCGGTGGGCTCGCAGATAGAAAGAATCAAAGAATAAGGGGAAAGAGGGTGGATGAAAATGGAAAAAACGGGAGAATAATTGTCAGTCCTTAGATTGGCTAACAGCTTCCATTACCTTGTCATACATTTTTACGAGGTGGGGATGAAAAGGAGCCCTTGTGTCTCGCACTCCCATGCCGAAGAAATTAGGCCTGGAAAGAAAAGGATAAATAGGTTGGAGGCTCGCAGGATGGAGGAAGTGAGGAAGGGACGGAAGATCTGACACAAAGCTGGAGTGAATGAAATAAAAAGGACTGGTAAATGAAAACGATAAAAGGCAGGGGTCTTTATTACTACACTATCTACTTTGGTTCAGTCCCCACTTGACCCAGTCAGTGAAGAAGAACAAAATTGTTCTAATCACACTATTAGTTTTTGAAATATAGTTTGTAAACCCTCAACACTAATCCTTTTAGCCATACAAAATGGATATAAAGGCAAATACACTTTTTTTTATGTTTTCAATTACTCTAATCCTGCTGTGAATGGGATATCTAGGGATAATACAGTGTCTGATATTTGACAGTCTATTTCTTTCATTGTGTGATGTCAAAATTAATACTGAAGTGACGGAATTATACCCGGGTCCAAAGTCCTGTTCAAATTAATCCCCACCAAGTGCGGCAGTCCAATCAGGCTGTCTAGTTTTTACTGTTATTCAAATATTTCCTGGACAGCTCCTATTTAAGGGTACGAAGGCAAAGTGCTCTCATCTTTTCCTGCACACATTTATTTTTTGTCTGTTCCTTACGCAGTCCTCATTGTAACCAGATTACTCTGTTTACAAACTGACGGCTGCAGATCACCAGACTTGATCCACTTGTCTTATCCACGTGTTGACAAGAGAGAGACTTGCAGTTACCGGAATGTGACAGGCATTAATACTGGACATTTCGTAATTTTCTTGCTGCTATCTCTTGTTGAGTGTATTATTCAAATGAAGTCATCAGGGGACAGTTAAAGGATTTGTCGGAGAGAAATGCGGTGAGATTCAGTACGTGTTTTTGTGTGTGAAGTCATAAAAGAACCTCATCAAAATGCCATTGTCATTCAAACTTTGAATGACAGCGACAGGAAACATAAAAATAGCCTGAGGTGAGGACCTCTTGCCGAATACTCTGGAAAATATGAGGAATTCAATTATGGCTGTGCATGCATGTGTGAAGGGATTTGGAGGTGAGTTATTCTTGGCAGTAGGCTTGGAAATTCGGGGCTAAGTTTGCCTGAAAAGTTAAATGATAATAAAAATTAAAAGTATCAGACTTGTTCTAAATGCCGCCTTTTTGGGCCTCTTACTAGCATTGTTGTACTTCATTTCCACCACCAAATATCATTTTAATTCATTTTTTAAATTAACTTAATTTTTTGTTTGTCTTTTTTTTACTGACTGATTTGAACTTCAGACTCATTGTTATTGGGTTATAATGGTGTATCATAATGGCAAATCATGGTACAGAGGTTATAATGGTGTATAATGGTTGATGGAAACGGAAGCTGTCTTTTTAGTTGACATCCTTTTCATTGATTGATTGATTGGGAAAAGGCAGCAGTAGTTCCCTTGTTGCTAATAGCATGCTGATGTGTCTAATCGGGGACGAGGTGACCTTTACAGAAGACACCCTACCTCATTCCCCTGTAGATAGCACACACACACACACACACACACACACACACACACACACACACACACACACACACACACACACACACACACACGTCAAGGTCTATAAATCTGGTGACTATGCCATATGCCATTTTACCTGTTATTGACAGGTAATGGGGCAGAAAAATGTCACTCGTTTTGTCTGTTTTCGTAACGAAATTATTTGATACATCATAAATGTGCTGTAATCTTACACATTTCTGTCCCTTCTGAGAAACACCAACAGAGAGAGAAGAGTGTGAGGTGTGAGAAAATGTTAGAGAATCAAACAGTGGGCAAAGAGGTAAAGAAAGGATGACTGAATCTTTTACTAAGCCTTTATTCTCATTGTGATTTCACATTGTGAATAATGGCTCCTGCCCACAGGTCATCTGAATCTCTCTGCGTTAGACTGTAATTGTATTGAAGTGGCATAATTCTACCTGGTTTTGCTTTCTTATGTCTGCAAGAAAATTCACAAAAACTCCAAAAAGTCTCAGAGTAGAAGTGTTTCATGAAAAGTGTGAATGGCTTTCACACCCGGAGTCTCGCTGCGAGTAGAGGTGACACAAAATGGCAAATTGAGCCAAATGGTGGACATTTACGTTTCTATCACATTTTCCCTTAATGTTTTTAGTAACTCAACAATGGTACCACTAATGTTAAATACTGGTTATATGATAATTATAAGTAGATTACCTGTATTAGTCCCAAATACTTGGGGAAATTAGTTCTCTGCACTTTTACCATGCCACACACGAGTACACATCACGCACATTCAAAGCAGTGGACAGCCATTTAAGGCACCCAGGGAGCCAATTTTTGGGGTTAAGGGCCTTGTTCAGGGGCCCAAGGTGGTGGACCGCAGGCGACAGATGGTGGCGCCTCTCACAATTTTCGGCCAATCCGCAGTAGAAACTGGCAATCTCATGTTCCGAGCTTGTTGGTGGCCCGTGTCTGGGATGGTGGTGCTTCACCCAAATCTTCGGCCAGGCTGGGGTTCGAACTGGCAACGTCTGGGTCCCATACCCGAATGAAATTCCAAATAACAAAGTTAGTTCCCACCTGTTGGTTGTTTTGGTGCCCTCTGCTTGCAGCTGCCAAGCCACGTTTAGCTCCCTGAAGTAATAACACTGACTTAGAGTTAATCCTCACTCCGTGTGTGTTGTTTGCCTCCTGTTCACCTACACCATCCCACTGCTTCCCGCCCTCTGTGTCTATTGTTGCTTCTTTATAGTTGAAGCTGTAACTGTGCACACACACACGCTTGGATGCGTGGATTTGCATAAACACACATTATTGAATTTGTCACTGCTCTTTTTTTTGCCTGGATGGTTATGTAATTGAGTTTTGGGAATGCATCCCTGCAATTCCTCCTTGTGTGCCGACTCCGCTCATTACAGGATCCTAATTGGGATTAGTGCAGCATTTTGTTTTGGCACTGTTAACAATGCCTGTGGTCAATGCCAGTATCTGGCTCCGTCAAACTCCAGCAGAAAGAGTGTGTTCGTACCGTGTGTGTTTTCTGTTTCTGTTTCTGTTCTTCTGAGACAAAAATTAGACTAACAACAGGTCATTCAGGGTCGGCTTGGACAAAAGCTGTGCTCCCCCTCAGGAAAAAGGTTAATATTGGCAAAAAGATGAATTGCATGCACAAACAGATTTCCAACATTGATATTGGTGAGGGAGTATTTTACTTGGAAACTACTGTGTGCCTTTACAGATAACAGTTATACTCACCAAAAATAGTCATCCAGTATATCAACGCTATACTGTGCCTTTTTAAAATGTCTATCTTGTGCAGACGTATGTACGTTATAATCAACGGGGTGAACAGTGAGAACAATGTGGATAATAGACAGTATGGAAGCAAGAAGTTCATTAGAAGCATCACAAGATGATAGGTAACAATTAGTAAGCTAGATAACATCTATTATAAGATATCAGCCTGAAAAACAGTGAGGGTGGAGGAACATGTCATCTGACAGAGTTAAATGACTTAGGCTCATCAAACCTTAGTAACTGTACATTTCTCCAAAGAGAACAGATGCCATGAGAAAGTGGATCAGGTGGGGGTGGACTCACTTAACTCCTCCGTCACCTTTATTACAAATGCCATGACAGTAAAATACCTCCACTTCTACTCATCAGCTGTCATCTTAATTAAAGGCCTATTTGTCTATATGTCTTATAGACACGTTACTGCACGTAGCCTTTATAACTGGGGTGTTTTTGTTCACCCGAACAGACACTAGAGTTCAGAATGTTTAATTGACCTTGTCATTCATGACGTTCCAGAGATTTTACAGAACGTATAGATTATTTCCTTGCTAAATCTCCAAGATTATATTAGTTTTTAATAACTAGGCCTTCTCATAACAGACATTTTGATGTTGATGTAAACCGTGTAACCTGCTTCTCCCCAGGCATCAGTCTCGTTATCTGTCCTTTAAAAGAACATGAGTTCATTTTATCAATCCATTCATCCAGGTATCTGAGTCACTCTATAGCCACCCACTGAATTACAGTGGTGTGGGTCTTGTTCCTGCCAATCCATCAGGGTGAAAGTAATTTTTTTTCTACTGCTTGTCTGTCTGCATCCCTGTGTGTGGATGGATGGATGTAGCAAGTGAAGTTTGTTTTCACTTCACTCAGATCCATCACTACAGAAGGAGGGATGCTTTTCAAGTTGATATTTGGTATTTTTCTGAAACACCCCCCTCTTTCCCCCCACAGAAATGGTGATCTTTTAGATAAATGCCAATTTAAACAAAATATGCCTGAGAGATCAAATCTAGAATTTGCAAAAATGGCAGAATCAAATAGACATATTTGCACACACAAAATACAAGCACAGGAAACATGTGGGCACGCATGCTGTGCACACACAAACATCCAAACGGGGCCAACCAAAGTAAACTTGGCACATGCAGCCCTTTTAGCCAAACTGCTAACACACAAACATACAGCTGCGGCAAAGTGTTATATTCCGTGTTAGGTTTAAGCTATTTTAAAAAAAAGAAAAAAGAAATGAAATAATGGAGCTTGTCTGTCAATAACTGCTTGTCAATGAAAGCCACTTAAAATGAATCAGTTATTGGATATGATAATGATTAGGACGGTCCCAGCTCAATCGTTACACTATTATATCTGTTGAACGGGGAGCGGTGATTGTTCGCTCTTTGGGGGTACGATGAGGATCATTTTACAGAGCAATTTAATGGATCACAACTTTTTTAAATCACTTGCGATAATTCAGACTGCAGACATCTGTCATCTGCATAAACATAAGCACCGAAAAAGGTAGAGATGAATTCTTAAATTATATATGCTTTTGTTTGATTTCGGTTTTATCTTTACTTTATCTATACCTTTCACTGCAAGTTTCTCAAGCAAGTTTTTTTTTTTTAAAGCTCACTGATGAGAGAATGAAAAACCTTGAACCTGCTCATTACCGTGGAATCTTGCCAACCAAGCCTGGCATCAAAGAATGCTCCAAAGTGACTCCTTAATGCCTCTGAGTCAACACCAGCGTGACTTGCTGCCCCACTTTGCTCCAGCGAAATATTTCATCACCTTTAAATAAATTAAATACATTTTCCTTTGTAGACCTGCACATGTCTCAGTGGTCATGCAGTACTTGAATGATGGGAAAGAGGTGGTCAGATGTACCTGTGTTCCTATTGCAAATGTACTTTTTTGTTGGAGGTGCTGTGGAGAGGTGAGCTTAGCTTTGTGAGCTGCATAACTGCAAACCCTTACTTAGCCCTGTAAGATTTGTTGTTCAGGTCCAGTGGTTTTGTTGATTCTGTTTGCTGTTTGCAGATTCGCTCCATTAATTGGTAAAAGTTGCCTTCGCCATCACTTTTATGACGCCATGAAAATTCAAAAGATCTGTTTTGGGGGGTTTGTGAACGTATCAGCCTTTTAAATAACTTATACATCCTCTCAAACAGGTGGGTGATGAGAATGGTGTTCAGTAAGAGATTATTCAGACACACCAGGGGACACATTTTTTTTTCTGCTGAGCTGTGTTGTTTTTCAAGAGATAACATCGAAGAGGGGTTTTTTTTGAAGAATTCATGATACAAGGTGTTGCACTTGCTGTAGTTGTGAGCATGCTTTGTGATAATAACATGTTTGTATTATTATGAACGTGATTTTCATGTCTCATTATCATGTTTTCATTCATTCATTCATTCATTCATTTATTCATTCATTCAAGTGAACCATTTTATTTGTTGCTCAAATCCCTAATCAGATGGAACACTGGAATATCAAAGGATCAATTAGGCCCATACCTATTTGTGAAGTGTCGGTTATTGTCTGTTATTATGGACACCACTTCATGGCGGTGCATAATGACTCTGTTTAATGATACAGTAGCTGCCTTGGCGCTGTTCAAGAACATTACCAGAACACAATAAAACCAAGTCTGGAAGGATTGTGCTGATTTTCTGGCCCATGGTGTTGATTTGCATTTTTATCCCATTATCTTTCAAGGACTATCTTTCAGTTTAAATTAGCCCAATACAACAGGTCAGTCTAATGGTGCTGTAATGCAGTGCGACATATTGCACAGCTATTTGGATGGGAGGATGGTGAGGAAAAGGGATGAAGGGATGAACGGGCTTACGCGTTCATTAAGCACTGGTGCATATGGACTGTCACACGTTGTCAATACTGAGTGATAGCTACAGTTATTGAGGCACTGCAGAATTAGTGTACTTGTTTACGGTCAATAAGAATTACTAACATATGGTTTAATAACTGTCAACAGACGGGGAAGCTCAATGAATGTACATGTCTCGGCTTGACCTTTCTGTGTAATAGTGACAGGCATGTGTTTGTTTGCTTACTTTCCCAAGAGTTAGATGAGAAGATCAATATGACTCATTATCCGGCAATTAAATATGAAGCTAGAGCAGCTGTAGTTCTATACAGATCGATATGGATTGATTCATTGGGGTGTTAATTGAACTATTCAAAAGGTCAATGTGCATTAACCAATGTCAAAGACAGATACAGGATTAATAGGAATCTTTTCTTCTGCTGAAGAACAAATCAGGAATATTTTCGAAAGAGATTTCCAAACTGTTCCTGTAATTTTGAATCTGCAATGAGAGAAGTATATCCGTCCCCACACTTAGTGCACACACTCTGATGCACACATTGTGCAGATACACAAAGTGTGGGTCCACTCTCTGTTTAAGTTCATTAAAGTTTTTTTTGGCTGAGGACCCAGTAGAAAATGATGACTAGAAGAAAGTGGAGCAGATTGATGGACTATGAATGGGTGTCTGTGATTCTTCTGCCAGTGCTCTACTGGAGAGCCCATTAGGTTCTTCTGAGCCCGCCAGCAGAGACTCCAAGCATTTGTTTTGACCGAGCAAATTAAAATGTCTGCTCTTATCAATGCCTTCTGGGCTAGAGGGAGAGAGCGAGAGAGAGAGAGAGGCGGGTGTCTGTCCTTGTCCCATTGTCGGTCTGTCCTCCATCACTTGAATAACTACAAACCTCTTCTCACACTCAAGACCACTTATGGCCTTGGTGTGTCTCTATGCATGTGCTTGTATGAGGGGACATTCTCCACTATGGAAAATGTCTGATTTGGCAAAGGAAACAACATTGTACAATTCTAATTTATGAATGAAAACCTTGATGCATCCTGTTGCCAGGACCACATGAGAGGACCATTCTGATACTGTGTCAGTGCTTTGCCGCTCTGTGTGAGATGAATGCATGAGTTAGTCACTGGGGAGTCTGCCGCTGGCTACAGGACTTTCCCCCATTTTTTCCTGGCACGATACTGCATTATTTTAGTCACCCTATATATCTCTCTCTATATATAACCCTATATTGTTTTTTGTACCCGGTGGATGCTGCATTATTTTAGATTTATTCCCATGTTTTGCTCAGCAAAGTGGCTGCCATTGCGCATGTGGCTCCACGCAATGCACTGTGTGTGGTTCTGCTGATGTTCGGGGCACCAGCAGGGTTCCTAATGAGGATGTATGGCCGTCACTGTGGACTGCCATTCCGCTCTGCTTCTACAGAAATGCATACAATTTTAGTTCTCCTACCTGCAGTGACTCATTTCATACACTTCCACTCTGCATTCCTTCCTCTTCCTGGTTCCTGGTCATAAAAGGTATTTTACGCATGTTATATATTAATAAGCTGTCACTGTCTTCACAACTGCTCTGCTGGGAAAAGCTACACACACATCCTTTTTTTTTTCATTCAGCTTATCCTATATTTTGTTTTCCACTTTCCCACATCCCTTATCATATCATTTCATCTTTTCCTTTCAGGTATCAGCCATCTGTTGTGCAGGCAGATCTTCCTCACTTCTTCAGTCTCATTTCCACTATCTGTCACCTTATTATTATTATTATTATTTTCTATCTCTCTCTGGTCTGCCAGCCTACACCTGTCTGTTGGCTCCTCAGCATCTCCCTCTAACTAGCTTCCTGGTGTGCTATTATTACTCTGCCTCTCATCCTTGCACACTTACTCTCGTTCTTTCTTTATGCGCCTCCCAGGATCGATTTAACAGAATGCAGAGCTCTGCTATTACCCATCGGGGACAGCTATTTGACAGATCCCGTTCTTGGCAGCATGGGCCAGCAAACACAATGGGGCAGGGATGAAGGTAGATAGTCACTGACAGCTAACAAATAGGCCCCGGGGACTTAACAGTGCACCGGAGCCAAGTTCTACACACATTAAAAGCTTGATCTCCTCACTGATAGTGAATGAACCATAGTGACAGTGACTGAAACAGATGAATGAAGAACAGATGTGCATTAGGTATTTCCTGGTATTTCTTTTTTATATACAGTATACAGTATATGTAAATGTTTCTTTGTTGCTGCAGTGGAGTTCAACAAAAGACCAGCAGACGACACCCTACAGCTATCACTGTTTAGAAAAGGCAAAATATGAGCTAAGATGTAAAATGAAACAAAAGAGAATTTGAAATAATATACATAAATGGAAATCTCAGAACGCCTAGTCTAGGATACATGAAAAACACCAGCAGCCGTCACAGGAAAACACTAGGTAGCGATAGAAGTGGGTCTGCATTGATGCATCGTCTGGAGACCGTCATTTTCTGCCACCTTATTTATTTTTGAAATTCTGATCTTTTAAAATGTTTCCCAAAAACCAAAAGATTCAGCTGAAAAAAAAAACAAACAAAATAACCTAATGGTTAAATTTTCAGTCCGAAGAAATGTGACTTTTTATTTACTACCAATTTCCAGGAAATAATTTAATTAGTTTTTGTTTATTTCTTACAGCCAGTGTGTAGGACCCAAACAAATAGAATAGAGTTTAAAATGGATTATAAGTCCAAGCAGGTAAAATATGCCTGCAATTATCTGCCAGTTTTCCAGACAGATAGACAGCACCATGGAGTCAGATTTCAGAATTTGCCCCTCTAACCCACTCTGCCACCGCTGCCATAGCATTATAAATAGTCATAATTTGCCCTCATGTCACTATAATAAAAAATTACAGCCTGAAAAATCACTAGGTTTTTGACCTACCTGCCTACCGATCACATTGTTTTACAGTAGTCACTTTGAAAAGAAGCAGAAATGTGAACAGCATTGAATTCATAGGTGCGTTATAATGTGCACATAATATAACACTGTTGCAATAATAATGTGTAATATCAGACTCCCTGTGATTTGTATTTAAGTGTTCAGCGATCAGATGAAATACATTATAGAGGCTATATACTGCGTGCTCCACAGTACTACCACTGAGTTCTTGAAGCTACTGCGCGCGGAAGAAAAGGCTTTTACGTTCTCTATAATAAGTCTCTAAGTATAAGAGGCAGGATCCTTGTAAAGAGGTTCTGGCTACTGGCTACTTAGCAAGACAGCGCCAATATAATAAATAAAGCCGGTGCCAGAGACTTACATATGTAATAAAGTGGAGGATAAAAAAGAGTGTGTCTGCATATTAGTTGTTCAACTGCACTGAAACATATGGGGATTTGCAGCTACCTTGTCAACACCTGAATTCTATAGTAACCAGCTCATTACCCAGTGACGGATTAGAGAAAACGTCAAAGGCCATTTTGCTGTGACGTCTAACGTGGAAGGACATGTGATTCTAAATGAACACTAATTAACAGTGTAACGGTAACTAGCATAAAGACAGGTTGTCAGAGAAGAACCACAACGATATATAATGTTTGTGCAGTTCCAACAACTTAAACTGAGAGAGACATCTTAGTATTTGGCTTTTTTTCCTTAAACTTACCTGTCAATAAGCTAAAGCTTACGTGTTTAATAGTTTTAAACAATGCCCATCAGTTTTTGGAACAAGAAGCTGAGGATATGACTCGTAATAAACAAAAATGTAATTAAATATATTAATAGATATATATTTTTCTGAAATTATAGCAGAGATAAAATTGTCATGGTATCAACCAGATGTTGGTGTCAGTCGAATTATAAAACTCTCTAAAACAGATCTAATGAAGCTCTGGAATATTTGAGCTATTCCTTTAGTAAAGCAGATTCTACATGTTAAGGCCTTGAAAACATGCAATAACCTTATGGGCTCTCAGCTCCCATTAGAATGGACAAGTGCAGCCGATCTTGGACTGCCCACTTGGTTTACCCTGCAAACACTTCAACCTCAGGGCTAAACAACCACAAAGCCAGTGGGAAATGGAGCGTCCACCTGCTTGTTGCACACATTTGAGAGAGACGGAAAGAAAGTGAGAAGCGGGGAACAAAATGGACTTGGAGATGAGGCCGGGGAGCGGTGTTAAGTGTAGTCAGAGGAAGCAGATGAAAGAGATGTTGCGACGGACAGAGCTACTGGGGGGAGAGAGAGAGAGGCAATGAGAAATCGACTAAAGGAGAGAGAAAGCAAAAAAATAAATAAATAAAATAAAATAAAGGCTGTCCGGGTTGGAGCTGAAGTAGCATGTGTGAGAGATTTAAGTCCAGTGACAAATTGTATTCACATATATAAAAGCATATATAGAGTATGTGATACAGGCATATGTTATTCATTGCTTCATATCTTTAAATTTTCATTTTTTTTTAATAAAGTGTAATCATATAATTGGTATGACTTATATTGGAGCCAATCAGTAAGGCCTTGAGAATTCTAAAATAGGGAATTCCTTCAGGGATAGAAAATTATTCATACATACTTCTACCTATGCAGATTTAAAGAGTCCCTGTGGTGCAGACTGCATACATTTAATTATAAGCAAGCAGGAAATCATGAGGCTGACTGGAGACCTTGTGATTAATTCTCAGTTAGTCCTTGAATAGTGTAATGATACATATGAACGGTGTTACTACTTTTCCAGGACAGCTATGTTTGCAGAGCTAATTGGCGATGATTCATCCGCTCCACCGCAGTGTAGGTAGAAGCTATTGAAGCACTGCGGATGGGGCAACGGAGTGACGAAACGGGAATAAACGAGCGTCAGGAGCACGAACAAAGAGAAATAGGCAAAAGGGTTTGGTTTAGCGACGTCAGACCTAAACCGCTTTAAGATCTGAGGGCCTGAGACGAGACAGCAGGAGTCTTCAGACAGATGGCAGCTCAGGTCTGCCGGGTCATTCAGATCAGTGATCACTGGAGCACAATACAGAGTAGTGATTCAGCAGTGAGCCACCTGTGTCTCATACTAAATAAAGAACTAAATTGTCCTGCAAAGGAACAGCGAGTTGACAATCGCAAACATATCCGGTTCATAAAGTACTAATGACTATGATTTCAGAGTACCAACATTAAAATTGGTTTCCTCTCATTTGCAACAGGCTTATATTTTTAGATTTCGCAGACTATCTGTGAAATAATACTATGTTTATATTATTGTCAACATTTCTGGGGAACTATCAGCAGACATTGCTGAGGGTTGGGTTTTTTGGGGATTTTTTTTTTAGAGAAGTGGTCATATCTGGGTCCACAGGCAAAACGGCACACTAAAACATCAAAGCCACTTAGCACGATATTGTAAATTGTGCAGTCTAACTTCATTTCTAAGGCCTGCTGTTGGGTGTCGGTCACCAGAAACACACCATCAGAAAACACCCAGCACTTGGTACATTTCTGCCATTTGACACAAACACATTCACACATTGAAAAGTGAAATTACCACAGGGGTTTAAATATATCTAATCGCCGTTGAAGATAGTGGATTGGACTGTCTATGAAATAATGGCTGGTTTGTGATTTTAATCAAAGCAGAAACCCTGTGGCTTACAGACAAGGGAGCAGCCTTGCAGGACAGTGTATTAGCTCAGCCCATGCTGGCGCTTCAAATTGATGTTATCAACATGGTAATAGACCAACTTTTGCCAGCTCCCTTCATGCATTATGGGGGATGACAGCTTACTTAGGGACTACATAAACTAAATCATATTTCCACTAGATTCTCTGTCTGCTCATATTTGCCTCAGTATCAACAAGCCGATGGCCTGGTCTGTGTGTCTTCATGCTGCCCGTTGAATTGGCAATGAAAAATAAGAGGCACCGTGTCCCTTTGAGCCATACCTGGAGGTACACATAGTATATTAAGGTTCATCTTGAAGTAGATCACACTTTATTGATACCATTGGAGACTATTTTGTCTCCAAGCAACACAACAACACAGCAAAATTTAAAGCATTACAGACAATAAGATAATTGCGGCACTAGCACAGTAAATATATTTATATAATATAATCATGACACTTCTACATTTTATCCTCAGGCTTATAATGGTTACATTATTGTTTGCTTTTATTATTATTTTTAAACTGAAGAGATGGTAATACTTGAGACCACACATTGTCAACTACACCACTGTTTTCTCTGTCTGTTCTCAACACTGTTGACCGAAACACTATAAACTCTTAGAGTGTGGATATTTTAAAAGATGAGATAATTAGTCACACATGCTACAAAAACATAACCAGAATCCCTTGATTGTGCATATCGTTCTCAGTGCCATAATAGACAATTACCATAATTACTGAGTGGCTAATGACACAAAAAAAGCAAGACCAACATGTTAATCCCTTTTGTCCTTATAGTTTAGTGAAAGTAAATATACCACCCATCCATCATCCTCAATCACAGGGTGCAGATGCACTCAAACACACATAACTTCTAGCATACAAATACTGTATGGCCAACACCATGAATGTGCCTGTTACCGGGGAAACGGTTATAAAGTGGTTGCCAGGGAACCAACCACATGTTATAGGCTTGTCGGAATTCATCCTTGTAAAGTTGAAGAGGACAAATATAGAAAAAACAATGTATGAAGGCTCTTACCTGTAGAGGATACGTCAGTGTAATCAGTCCCTACAGGAGGACAAAGCCCTCTTTCATTTCATGCATGAGGGACCTCACTTCTGCATCTCGTTGTTTTTCTTTTTACTGCTCAGCTCCCAGAAGAGGAAATTGATATAAACTTGAGTGCTCAGTACAATAGAACAGAGAGAACGGTCTTCAATGAGGAAATTGCTTCCTTTAATGAAATTATATGGGGTTCGATATTTAGGATTAAAGACAAATATCAAACACAAAGTTACACTTTGAATAAAAATGTGTTTCGAGGGATCTGATTGCAATTGGATAGTGCTTGAGGAGATTAAAGTACAGTTGAAAATGTGTCCAGTCATGCAGTAAGAAAACATTGTGATTTGATGGAGTAGGTGGTCAGGGACACATCCTGACCGTATCAAACACGAGGGTTAATGAAATCACGTTGTCCGTCCACATGCAAGTGGAAGAGGACAGAAACACTTAATTGCTGTTCCGAGCTGTTGAGATAGTAGCAAACAAACACAATGATGTACATTCACAGTTGAGAAATGTCTTATCTTCAGACGGGAAATGCTCCACTACTGGGTTAACGTCCAGCGATTGACCCGACCTTTGATTTTTCCCCCCTGATAAAAACCTTTGTGTGTTTTGTCTTTGGCCAACAAAATGTTTCTGTAGACTTATGAATGCATCGTGCCGCTAACACCGCGATCTACATCATCAGTAAAGATTACTGGGCTCGTTACACACTCGGCCATGCAAGCCTAAGCTAAGGCACCACCTTCAGTGTGCTTCACGGTGTTTGAGCGTATATGTTCTGGATCTTAGACAGATCCTTTGTTTTTTGTCACTTTGACAGAGGTAAATCTCATCAGACCAGAAAACTTGGTCCAGAACTTTTGCTGCTTATCTCTGTACTTCATTACAAATCCTTTCTGCTGAGGAGAGGATTGCATGCTGTGGTTTGATCTCTACGATTCTGCTCTGTCTTTGAATCGTGGCTTGTGGGAGGTCAGGGATCGGTCACTGACTGACTGTTGCCTGGGTTATTTTTCTTGAGACATTTTTCAATAATTTTGTTATTATTCCACTGGTATTGTCCTTGGCTGACAAACTTGATGCCTTTTTCTCAGCACACTCGTAGTTAATCTTTATTTTTCAGGACTTTCCAATTTATTATACACGCTATTCTCAGTGTTTGTAGCTCTGATCAATTCTCCATCTTTTCTCTGCTTCATGTTGACAGACAGCTCTCTGGTCTTTTTGTTGGTTGATCATTTTACCAACAATGCAGTTGTTAATAAAGTAACAACTGCACAATCCAAGCAATGTTTTTTACTTTAAAAATAAAGTAAAAAACTAAAATTGACATGTTCAGAGTTACTAAAAAAAGTAGTGACAAACTAAATGTACCACTCTATGTCCTTCCAAAGAGGTGTCATGACAAAAGGGACTCATGCTTTGTGTATCTTTTCACGCAGATCAAATTACGTATCACACAAAAGTCTTGGCACACTGTATCCGAAGTATATTTGGCACGCACATGGTCCTGTAGATATTTAATGGACCGTAGATGTGTGTTGTTGGCGGAACAATGCACTATATGTCACCTTGGCATTTATCTACAGATGTTCGTTATGTAGTTTGAAATCCTGCTGGTGGTCGGGAGTTATTTTGATTGGGAAGAAGTGTGGTGCCTTAATGGACTTGGTAATGGGAATCTCTCTTGTGACAGCCATTACCGCCTGAGTTTAATGTGCACTCTCAAGGTAGAATGTTGACATTTTCAGCTTGGCACAACCAAAGGCTTGGCTCGTCACGCATGCTGCTCCTATGTGCCGCCTTCGAAGGATAATGAGCTAATTTGTTTTTCAACGGGACAGTGCGAATGTTAAGATGCTTGTGAAAAGTTTTCTCTTCTTCAACAGACAACCATTACCTTCAACTGATATATAATTTCCATCTTCACCCAAATTTACTGTATGTTCTGGCATTAACTTGTGATATTGTTCTCATTGTTTCGTAGATCATGGGAAGAAGATCACAGTAAACATATATTAGCTTTTTACCATCAAATTTTACTTTCTAATATGCTTGTTAAATATTTAGAGGAAAAACACACATTACCTATTTACATATCACAATACGTACCATAAATCACATGTTTGTACTCCTTATACTATTAGTAAGAAAACCATCTAGCTTTACTGATGATTTTATGTTCAAAATAAAATGCAGTGATTGACAGTGTATATATATATATATATATAGATATATATATATATACATACACACACATACACACACACACTGAATAGTAAATGGATGATGGAGAAACTGCTAGCTGTTGATTTGTTTTGAACAACAGCAGCATGTCAATTTCAGATAATGAAAGAAAGTTCATGTAAATTGCCATTCGTTTTTAGAGGAGAGAAAAACTTTGCATCATTTGCATTAATAAACTGACCAGTGTACAATTCATTTAAATTGTTCTGAATAATTTGTACAAGTCGACACCCAGAAGGGAAAAACATTGCTTGGTTTGTGGAAGAGGTTAAATAAATCCCTTCCACCTAAATGCTGTTTGTTTACTTCTGCCTACACAATTGGCTCATCTAAAGACCTTACTTGTGTTAATTTGAATTTTGTTCCTTTTCCTCTGGAATGTGGTGACTGCCTGCACTTTGCAGTCATATTTAAGAAGATTTAATAACAGCAGCTGGCATTGTAAGCTGTATGTTTACAAGTCAGTTACATCACCTTTTGTTTAAGGTGATTTCTTATTATTTATATCTAATACATTGGAAAGATTAAAATATGGTACTGTATGTTTTCTTTAAATGAGCTTGCAACTAAATCATCATAACAAAGCACTGGTATTTCAGATTTAACGTAGCAGTAAATGCATCACTTTGCAGAGTAGCTGAACATCAATCTGTTATTGGGTTTGCATATGGAAGCATGTCTGGCATTATTTAAGATGTGACAACACGTGGCTGTTGGATGTTGTGTGGAAACATGAGTCGTATTGGTAATGCCTGTAATGCAGTGAATCACCACTGCCAGCCTCCTTCAGTGTCATCCCATTGGATAATGGCAGTGGTGCTTGTTAAGAAGCTACGATTGTTCCCCTTCAGTGAAGTGAGTAAATCTTAAATTTCAGCTTGAGTGGAAAAAAGTCTTTCAACATGTCAATGGGACATAAAGAGAGTTTTCCAACAGAGTTAGATTCTATCTGAGACTTGTACCAGGGGTTGGCGGAGCAGGTCGATGACAGCTGAGTTCTAAAGAGCACTCGAGATCTCTTACGTTATAAGAAGTTGTGAAACCATGGTGGAACGCAATAGTCAGTTGAAAAGTGAATGGTGCAATCGTTTTTTTCTTTGGCTGCAGTTCATTGCAAAGCTGTGATATGGGATTATGTATTGTGGTATGTATAAAGTTACTGTGCAGGGTGATGGGTTGTTTTAGAACAACCTATGCTTGTAGGTTGGTGACTTAAGTAGAGTGGTACTGAAGCTGAGTCAAAACACAACCAGACATCCTGAATAAAATACTATATAGTTTTGTGTTTTTGCTGAACAAGCAATTTTACCGGTCTCAGTTGTATAATATTAGTGTGTTTTGTTTCTAGAAATCTACTGTATGGTTTCTTGTCTTGTTTAGCATATCATGATGTATTATGCTGTACATCTCCGTTCCTCCTGAACAAAGTGCCAGCAGAAAAACAAAAATAAAAAAAAATCAAACTGTTCTCTTGATAAATGTAGATGAAACTCATCGACCGAACGACGAGCTGCGGTTCCTCTCTAGTGAGTCCCGTCTTCCCAACCATTTGAGAAACTACATCTCGGCGTCGCGTCTGCTAATGGTGCACTATTTCTACAACTGCGTGTATCTCTGCTAGAACTCAAAGATATATCCTATTTGTTTCCTGTCCTGATCAACTTATTTTGGCCTCAGTCCCAATCTGAGTCTTTTAATATCAGGTATCTGCCGATATTAAGGTATCTGTCTGACCCCTTACTTCATTTATGAGCCCGTACCTGACACATGGAAATAAACCCAATCGACAAATGTCATATGCCCCTTTTTATAAACTTGTTGAATCCAAACACTGAAAGTCATGGTTGAAAAATATAAAGTCTCTTCAGCTTAATTTATTGACATGGTATAAATTAAAGTTCTGTTAATTATTTCCAGCAGATAAAAAGATCCACCAGTACGACTGCGATTGTAACCAGTGACTGCACTGGATAAAAATGGGGACTGCAGCCAAATGTGTTCTTTTCCACATTAGCAATGCAGTGTTGTGGTAATGATTATTATCATTGGAGTTAATTAAACCAAACCCAGAAGGACATTGTCCACGTGACTGTTTCACTGCTAATATGGCCACGTGTCAGTTCAGTGAACGTCCCCCAACCCTGTGAGAGACTTATAAAGTATTAAAGTGAACTCACGCTTGCACAGAGGAACTTAAAACTTGAATCTGTGGGATGTTGGTGTAAAACTATATGCCAGACATTAAAAGCAGTTTTACTCCTAGTAAGTTCTACACTACCTCTTTACTGTGATATATAAACATAAACTACATATCAGCCCTGTGAGAGAAGTGAAAGAATCAGGGTCTGGCCTGGATATTGGGGTCTGATTTTCATCAATAACTTTTTTATGTAACAACTGGCTTCACTTGGTTTTATTATTGTTGTCATTTTGCTCATGAAAGGAACGACACCTTATAAAAAATGTAGCATAGTAAAATGTAGTATTTTGTTTCACCAACACTGTGTTATCGTGTTCAATCGTTGCTGCATAAAGGAAGTGAGTGAATTTATGGTCATTCATTATTCATCGTGCAAAGCCGAGATGCTCGGAAAGCAGATCGACTGGTTGAGATGAGGAACATGGAGGGTGAGATGAAGTCGTAAGTTCCAGGCAAACAGAGAGGGATCAGTTGAGAAAGACGAGTGAGATGTTTGGACCAGACGACCGATGAGGAGAGACGAAGAAATAAGAAATGATATCAGAGCAAATGACACATTAGCAAGAGAGCGTGAGATGTTTCCTAATTTCTGCAGACAAGCAAACAGCCACCCTCTCCCGGTCCTGGTCCCGGTGGTGGATGAGTCACGTTACCCTCTGAGAGCATCGGCCAGCCTGTCTCAGTAGCACAATTCTAATCAGTCACAAAACCCAAACATACTGGATGGTTGACATATAAATGTCGGGTTCCTGCGTCGCCTGTCTCATGGCTGCATGTCAGCTGTTAGACGTGTAACCAGTCTAGTACAAGTACAATAGGGGGAAAAACGCAACCATGCATCATTGCATATGCAAAGGACTGTGTCATGCACATTAGACCGACCGTATTAGGCCTGGAAGTGAACAATGGTTGTGCTGTGAAGATGAGAGAACGAGAGACTGAGAGTTGAGCAGAAAAATAATAAGGAACTGCAGACTGATGCAAATTCATTCAAACTGTTTAATGTCAGTGAAAGTCCAACGTTACATTTGTCTTCTTGTTCAAACAGACACATAAAGACAATATTGAAAGTAAACCCTGTAATCTTTAATGTCACAGGCTGAGACTCCCCACCCAAAAGCTCAGCATTAAAGTGAACTCACGCTTGCACAGAGGAACTTAAAACTTGAATCTGTGGGATGTTGGTGTAAAACTATATGCCAGACATTAAAAGCAGTTTTACTCCTAGTAAGTTCTACACTACCTCTTTACTGTGATATATAAACATAAACTACATATCAGCCCTGTGAGAGAAGTGAAAGAATCAGGGTCTGGCCTGGATATTGGGGTCTGATTTTCATCAATAACTTTTTTATGTAACCACTGGCTTCACTTGGTTTTATTATTGTTGTCATTTTGCTCATGAAAGGAACGACACCTTATAAAAAATGTAGCATAGTAAAATGTAGTATTTTGTTTCACCAACACTGTGTTATCGTGTTCAATTGTTGCTGCATAAAGGAAGTGAGTGAATTTATGGTCATTCATTATTCATCGTGCAAAGCCGAGATGCTCGGAAAGCAGATCGACTGGTTGAGATGAGGAACATGGAGGGTGAGATGAAGTCGTAAGTTCCAGGCAAACAGAGAGGGATCAGTTGAGAAAGACGAGTGAGATGTTTGGACCAGACGACCGATGAGGAGAGACGAAGAAATAAGAAATAATATCAGAGCAAATGACACATTAGCAAGAGAGCGTGAGATGTTTCCTAATTTCTGCAGACAAGCAAACAGCCACCCTCTCCCAGTCCTGGTCCCGGTGGTGGATGAGTCACGTTACCCTCTGAGAGTGTCGGCCAGACTGTCTCAGTAGCACAATTCTAATCAGTCACAAAACCCAAACATACTGGATGTTTGACATATAAATGTCGGGTTCCTGCGTCGCCTGTCTCAGGGCTGCATGTCAGCTGTTAGACATGTAACCAGCCTAGTACAAGTACAATAGGGGGGAAAACGCAACCATGCATCATTGCATATGCAAAGGACTGTGTCATGCGCATTAGACCGACCGTATTAGGCCTGGAAGTGAACAATGGTTGTGCTGTGAAGATGAGAGAACGAGAGACTGAGAGTTGAGCAGAAAAATAATAAGGAACCGCAGACTGATGCAAATTCATTCAAACTGTTTAATGTCAGTGAAAGTCCAACGTTACGTTTGTCTTCTTGTTCAAACAGACACATAAAGACAATATTGAAAGTAAACCCTGTAATCTTTAATGTCACAGGCTGAGACTCCCCACCCAAAAGCTCAGCGCCTCAGGGGGAGCGATTAAGCTGCTCTGATGCCATAAGACATGGCAGCTCGTTTCATCACGTCAGTGTTGTTGTTCGTATCAGTCTCCGTCGGAATCGGTTTCAGTGTCGAGATAGCGGTCGGTGACTCTGCACTTTCTGCGCGTGTCTTTTTGTTTCCCTTTTTTTTTTTTTTTTTTTGCTATGACTTTGTTTACAAAATTTATGAGCTGCGGATTTTGTTGCATCAGGTCATGCTCTTCTCCCAGACTGCAGAGACTTCGACTGCAGGCCTTCCTCAGTCACGTCCCTCGGGCACCGGCGGTCGAAAAATGTCCCCGGGCATAAATTTCACGGGGCACAGCAGCGATCTTCTTTTGTCAGCTCCATTGTCAGAAATAATAGGAAGCGGCTCTCAAAAGTATATTTAACATAGGGACCAAGGCGAGGAGACATGAAAGCCCAACAGAACAAACTGGGTCTCATTGTGAATTCACTACTCAACTACTTTGATGTTCAATATATACTTTTTGATCGATCGAGGCTTCCATGGCGGAGAACACAAAGCCTCAGACAAAAAAAAAAAAACAGAAAAACATTGCGTATGCCTTTACAAGCCACAAGGGTTTTACTGTGTAGGACTATGGTATACAATGGCTCATTCGATTTCACATAGAGCAAAGCAGCAGCTCTGAATTGGAGAGCCTCAACAGTCTGTCTATCCATGGTGCAGATCAGATAAAATTAGAAATGTCTGTAATGGGTTCTTTTATACACACACATTGAGAATTTGTTATTACAGTCCGGTATCGAGAAAAGTGGTTAAAAGGCCTAGCGGGACTGCTTTCAATGCACCAATTGGGATGTTTTTCTCCTGCCTAATGTGTAAGACGAAGATAGGCGCATAGTATTTGATCAACTTTTTTCCTATGGACTTACAATGTATTTATTAGTACTGTTTTAAAGTAATTTTACTTGTTTCCATTCTCTTTCCTTGCCGAGTGCATTGTTGAAAAATAATAATATATTTCAATAATAAATAAAGTTTCAGATTCTGATTTTGACTTTAAAAAAAATGTTGATACAAATCACGTAACAAGTAAGATTATGTCCCTGCTGAGAAAAACATATTTCAGCAGAGCAGGGTTTCTTGCTCGAGAAGCATTTATTGGATTTTCAGATGATAGAAATGTTTCTTTGGTGTTAGAACACAGCATGTATTTGATGTTTAACTGTGTGAAATAATAATTTTTCACAAAAGGGAACGGAGAACCAGCACAGAGGTTTGGTACAGACCCGGCCAGTGGCATTGTGTTGCTTCCATCCCAGTTTCTTGAATAAATGCCTGTAGGGAAGTGCTGTAAACACTGGCACAAACATGTAGTTAGACAGAAGGATGAACTGATTAAAAAGTTGACGGTCAAAAGGTCAAAGCTTACCGTGACCTTACCGAACACATTTTTCCATATTGCACGCGCATTTAAGATGTGATGGAGTAATAAATTTGCTGAAGGCTTAAGTTTATATTACAGAGCACGGATTGCAGTGGCAGTGCTTTAAATTGCATTGTGAGATGTTCCTGTCCGCAAAACAGAACATTCGGGTAATAACTGCAGAGCCGATGGATTAGGTCGGGCAGAGCCGTGCGAGTCCTTGTTCTCCTCTGCCCGTATCAGAACGGTAACTTCTCTTCTGTAGTATTTATACCTGTCAGTTGTCTGGAAGGTATAATTTACCACCGTAAAATACTCCATCACAGTTCAGATGGCATGGGCAGTCCTGGCATCAATAGTATTGACAGGAATATGTACCCTTATCTTAGTCTGACAGCGGGAGTGCAGGCAAGAGGAAAAGGCCATGGTTTATCTTCCCAAAAGATGAGAGCAAGACGGATTGAGTGTTTGAGAGAGTGATGGAGAGAGAGAGAGGGAGAGAGAGCGAGCTTCATTTTTACTGGAGGTGCAGTGAGGCCGTGCGCTTTAATGTCGAACCAAGCCATCGTCCGGCTGCCATTTATTACCGATGTCTCCCATCGCTCCCCTTTGTGTGGTGGAGGGCTATTATGTCGTAGGGAGCCGCCAAAAGCAGAGTACAAGAGCCTACTCATAATGAGGAAATGACATAATATCCAGTCACCTCTTAGCCGAGCGTGATGGGGTTCATTTAAAGCGCAAATGATTATTCCATCAACTAAAACACAACAAAACGTGCACTATGCACCACTTTTCCCCCTGCTTAATACTTAAACACCATCACTGACTAATTTATCAGCTGGGATTCTGCTTCACAGCACTTGATGTTGGAATCAGTAGCGTGCTGGAAGAGGATGATATGATCCAGTCTTTGACAGGCTCAGTAGACAGAATCTGTATAATGATTTCAGTTTCTTTTCTCTTGGCTGGAACCACAACTGGAACAACAATGGAAGAAATTCAACAGTGTATCCAATATTCAGCTTTACAAACGTGCGCGTGATCAGATTAAATCTGACGTTGATGTTAAATACTGATTAATGGATCATCTGTAATTTACATTAAATATTTACATTTCATCCACCTAATTGCATAGTGTCATATTTTTAGATATGACATTATCTTATTATTAGAAATATATGCTAATCCTGAAGTAACCAGTATAACAAAGTAAAAAAAAAAAAAGACCTGCCTTTGAAAATGTGCCTGATTAACACAAAACAGACATTTCATTCTGTGTCACATGATACAAGCTGTCGCGGGTAGATCAGAGTGACATCTCGAGGGACAGCGTTGTCGACAACACTGTGGAGTTTATCCCATTGGTGCCTCTCGCTGTTAAATCCCAGGATTGTGCTCTGAGTCAGGGCAAACGGAATGAGACTGTCTTATTTGGACTGTGAAATCAGGGAGACAGTCCCAATTTATGCAGTGTTCGCCGCCGCAGTGGTGGTTCATCTCATCCCTTCATATTACATTGGTAAAACGAGGGCGAGACACTGATGACATCCTGTTTTCATGGGAAAACAGATTGCGAGGCAAGAAGTTGTCTTCTCTCTGCCTGGTCTCCTGATGATAATTTTCCCAACACCCCACACACAAACACACACACACACACACACACACACACACAACAGGACTGGTCTGATGAGGCGAGGACTTGTGCAGAAAAATACTGCGTTCTTCTTGTTGATGACACTTAATCTCCAAGGCAGATGTTCTGAAGACTGCGGGGACATGAAAAAATACTCCACACGGCCCCACTGCTGATTTGGTCAGTGGATTTGCTGACAGTAAATATGCACATTTCGCCATGTAATGGCACTTGTATAATGGTTTTAAACCCAGTGTTGATGCGGGATGTTTAAAACACAATCCGCCACACGTGGTGCAGTGTATCGTACCATGGCGGAGGGGATAGCGGCTCTTCTTTCTAAAGAGAGCACCTGTTGCTTAGCATTTTTCCATGTTGTGGCTCCTCTCAGTTTCAGTAGACTTTCAAAATCCTTCCATCAATCTCTATACTGAGACTTTACATTAATTAAAATGAGTCCAAAGAAATAGAAATTATTGAATAAATAGTGGTTTTCAGGATGCTTCACATACATTATTCTGGCAAAGGGGGGCTAGTTCTTCTTGTATAAGACTGCTGATACACGCTGAAACTGGATGTCAGATCGCTAGCAGGAAATGAGTGATGGCCCCTGTCTACTTCAGGGGGAACATTTAAGAGTCATTATTCCACCATTATCATCCTTGCCAATGACTGTGGAGCCCTCCTTCTTGTCAGTGGGCTGTCTGCTGTATAATGGGCCCGGGGTGTCCATTAGGAAGCCAAAATGACTGCGGTCGCACTTTTACCGCAATCCACAAAAAGGGTCTGAGAAAGGGGTCTAGTCCTTCACATCATACCAAGACAGAAGAAAAGTTTCTCTTTGTAGTTTCCTGTTTGCAGCAGCAGATAGTGGAACAATTGAAATTATTGGATGAATTATTATTTTTTTCCGAGGACTCGTTCAAAAACCAAGATTGACTGATTGAAAATGAAAACATATAAATTATATAAATAAGACAAATGTTTGTGTTTAAGAAGTTTACACTAGAGGTTTGCCATTTAAAAATAAAAGTGTTTCTCCTGTTTTTATTTTGTTTGCTAGACTAATCAATTAACATTTCAAAGGTTTGTCTGGGAAAAAAAACCTGTTAACACGCCCCCAGCTCTGAGAAACAGACATTTTCAGTGCATAGTAAACAATTGTGACGACAGACACATTTAGACTTTGCATCAGTGCCAAAACAAGCACTGAATTTGTATTACTGTCAATCAAAAGGCTTCCTGCTGAGCTGGGTATTAGCATTTCATGCTGCACTGCAGGGTTTTTGCCAAGTGGCCTGCTGTACATTTGGCCCCCACATTAAGCCTCGACGTCACCCACACACACAGACACACATACTCGTACGTCTGTCTTTGTGAGGACACTTGTATGCCCTTCCTAACTACATGCCAAACCCATCCTGTAACCCAAACCCCTTATTCATTCATTCATTTTCTACCGCTTTATCCTGTTAAGGGTCGCGGGGGGAGCTGGAGCCGATCCCAGCTGACATCGGGCGAGAGGCAGGGTACACCCTGGACAGGTCGCCAGTCCATCGCAGGGCCAACACAGAATACATATACAAACAAACAACCATTCACACTCACATGCACACCTAAGGACAATTTAGAGTGGCCAATTAACCTAACCCCCACAATGCATGTTTTTGGTCCTGCTGAGCTGGGTATTAGCATTTCATGCTGCACTGCAGGGTTTTTGCCAAGTGGCCTGCTGTACATTTGGCCCCCACATTAAGCCTCGATGTCACCCACACACACAGACACACATACTCGTACGTCTGTCTTTGTGAGGACACTTGTATGCCCTTCCTAACTACATGCCCATACATAACTACATGCCAAACCCATCCTGTAACCCAAACCCCTTATTCAAACCCAAAATCTACAACCAGGTCTTTACCCTCAAAACTCATCAGTAATAATAAGTGAGGGAAATGACCTTATTCTCCAAGGTCTCTAAATTTGCAGACCAGTCCTCACAAACACAGAAATGCAATTACACACACACATGTACACACAGTAATACATTTCCTCCGCTGGAAAAGCACAGGTCGTTCTTTTACTCTCCTGAGCGTTCATGCAAAAAGCTAAAAAAAATATACCCTCTACTTCTTTTACACCCATTTCCGTTCTCCATCTCCTCCTGTTTTTTCCCTGTAATTCAACTAGAACAACCACAGTGCATCTCCCTCTGCCTCCACTATCTGCCGCTTGTCCTTCTCCTCACTATGTATTTAGTCGTCCCTGGACCAGTGATTTACAGTGCCTTAATGTAGTCCAGTGCTTGAAGTCAGCAGATGAAATTGTCATTTGTCACATTAATGGTCCTCCTCTGCCACACACACACACGCCCACAGACAATATATAAGTCTTTTCCACTATGCACCATAGTCCGTCCTCACCCCTCCTTCTCCCTCCAAACCCTCCCTCTTTCAACACCTCCCCCTTCCCACCTCCTGTGGACTCAGGTTGGATTTAGCGTCATAGTATCTAACCTGTGTGTGACAATGAAATGTGGTGCAGTCCTCGTGATTCCCATAACGCTCAGTATCAGGCGTTGGTATGATATCATAGGGTCTTAGACTGCATTGCTAAATTACTATCGAAATCGACTGTATAATTATGTTAAATTGTGAAATGGAGCAAGAGAATATTTAATTGCAGTTTTGTACAATATGCTCAGCTGTTTATGCTCAAAATGTCATAGGCCTGGTTTGTGAGAAATAGGGAATAGGGAAATAGGGAATTTTCTCATGTCACATGCTAAATTAGACCATCGCCCGTATCCCTGTGGTCGACCGATGATGCAACTCACAACAGAGACTGAGTTTAATTAAGTGTGAGGAAAGATTCTTTGTTTAAAATGTGTTGCGTCTGGATTAACATAACATTCCCTCCCGCTCGCTATTTGTCTATGTCCCTGTGTGGAAAAGGGCGGATGCAAATATGTAGGGTCAAAGGTATCAGTGTTGTTGTTACAAGTTAGAGAGTAACACTGGTTCACAATATATATTGTTCAAAAGTCCTCTCTTGGTGCACAGTCAGTTTCAGTCCACGTTTAATTGAACGCATTTGGGATCGTTGTCTGTTTCTGCAGATGGGCGTTTCAAAACCATCTGTTTCGTTAAAGCTTCACACGAGCTCATGCAGACATCGATTACGGAGCCGCATGAAAGCTAAAGCTAAGACACTGTGTCGCAGATAAATTACGCTGCATCGTGCTTGTAGTGATTAAAAAAACAAACAAAAACAAACTCATCTATCTTCAGTATGCACCTACTGTATTTTAATTGTCTTTTAGCTTATTGATCAGCTGTCATCATTTGGAAAAGCAAAACGAATGAACGCCTGCTGGTCCAGATCGCTGCAGCCCAGTCTGTTTACTGTCGTGACACATTTATCACCGGTTAGACAGGACAGCTTTTCTTGTCAGCGTCAAATGCATTAATGTTGTCAAAGATGGCACTTTTGCTTTTCATGCTGACAAGATGTTTTTAGTATTTTGTCCCAGCAGACATGGTGACCTACATGCAGAGGAACTAAAACAGATTTTGTCCAAATGACATGATTGTAAATGTAAAATTTCGGACGCTATAGATGCATACGTCTGTGCTGGTTTTTATATTCTCACCCTGTGATTTCATATTCTCACCTTGTCTACATGTGAGGGTGAGGTGGGTGTTGAAGAGTTTTCGCTATAGACTCATTGGAGGCATCATTTTGCATCTAACCTTATACATGCAGATGAAATAGTCCCTTTTTTTTATTATTGTTGTAACAGATCTCTCCCACTCATTTGCCACTTCTGCTGCACTGCTTTTTTTTTTTTTTAACTTAAGTACACCGACTCCCTGAGCTCTCTGATTCATCTGCTGTTTTCAAGTGAATTTCACCTTTACCGTGCATTTTCACTTTAATCAGCTGTCTCCCTTTTCCCTGTCTGGAGCCATAGACGAGGGGATGCCCTCCCACCGTATGTCTCCGCATCCACACATTAAAATAGTACTTCACCACTCCCGTCTACTCTGTGAACTCCTCTCGACTGAGGAGGCTCAGATTAAACCTGATGTACGATACAGGGAGAACCATTATGGATCCTTTAGGATGAGCTCAGTTGAAGAGACTTTCATGCAGCAGATGTAAATGTGAAAAATAAACTATATGAAATGAAAATCCCATTTAAATTGATTGAACTGAATACTGTCTTTTCTTTAACCTCATTTCTGTGCGTTTCGCTGTTTTAACGTCACTCACCCTGTTTTTTTTTTTGTTGTTGTTTGTTTTTTGTCCAGCATGTGAGTTGATGAATCAGGGGATCCTCGCTCTGGTCACATCCACCGGCTGTGCAGCTGCAAGTGCCCTGCAGTCTCTGACAGATGCAATGCACATCCCCCATCTCTTCATCCAGAGAAATGGGGATGGCTCGCCCCGAACTTCCTGCCAGCTCAACCCCAGCCCAGATGGAGAGAGCTACACGTTGGCTGCCCGTCCACCTGTTCGAATCAACGACGTCCTGCTCACCCTCGTCTCCGAGCTGCACTGGCAGAAGTTCATCATCTTTTACGAGAGCGACTACGGTAAGCCGGGGAAACTGCCAGCAGTTGACGGCTAAATATGTCCTATAAACATTTGCGTGTAAGATGATCTCAGCTCTTTCATTTAAATGTAAATGCACCGAAACCGTCTCCCGCGTGAGAGGGCGAATCAGGGAACGCCGTATGAACTCATGTGAAAAACCATCAGCTAACAGACACAAGGACATAAACACACAGATACTGTATATGCACACTGCAAATGAACAACATCTCTTGGCTGCATCCTCATCCAGAGACCTAATTGGTTTCATTTGTGGCTCTATAATAAGTGTGTGTCCCAGCAGCGCTTTTCAGTTTCACTTTCAGTATTCTCACCCTGACACCCCCAGTGGACGAGACCTTTCTTGACCCACATTTGGCAAAGGAAAAGGAATATGGATCAAAGAGTGACTGGCAAGGTAGCACAAGGGCAGCGAGAGAGAGAGATGAAGAGAGTATATTGCTGCATTGACATTCCTCAGATGATACTTTGCCACTGCTGGCTAATCTTTTTACCACTTGGAAGAGTGCAATTTAGAAGGGAGCGTAAATCTATTTTTTTTATTTTTCAGTACAGTTGATGTAGTGTATAGTACAGCAGCCCTCAGGGGGAATAAGCTGCAGTCACCCCCTCCCCGCGTTAACACAGCTAGTCACAGTGCTCCGTGTGAATGCGTACGACACATTTCACATTTACACTAAACTGTCCTTGGGATTTGTCGGCTATGCCGGCTCTGTGTCAGTCTGACAATAGACACCATAACTACCCCTTAAATCCTGAGCTTCAGGAGTAGTCATGATTACGCCATGATTGCATATGTCAGTACAGGGGGTCCTCGAGTTACGACGGTCTCGAGATACGATGTTTTCGTGGTTACGACACATCTCCCATGAACTTCCTTGTTTCGGCTTAATCGGTTTGCCCCGTAAATACGTACAGACTTCACACGTGAACTAGTTGGTGCCGGCTCTCCAACACCTCCATAGCACAGCTAGGCTACTCTGCATTGTGTTTACTTATGTGAAATGGACGGCTGGGGGGGGGGGGGGTGTAAGGGGGAGTAAGGAGATGCACACGGACTCAGATGGGTTCGGGATCGTGGCAATACCGTAGGTTTATTCACAACACAGGGTCTACACGGTTGATAACAGAAATCTAAAGGAAACGCTCATTACACTCGTGATCTCAACCCCTACGGTGTGTCAAGAGGGTCAAGAGGGACAAAAGGCAATTCACCACAGTAAACTCTTATTGTAGGGTGGTGTTATAGCGACATCTGGTGGCACAACTTAGTATCTGCCTTACATATGAATGTATGTTCCGACTTACGTCGAAATTCGGTTACGACACATTCTCAGGAACGGATCTCCGTCGTAACTCAAGGACCCCCAGTATTTCCAAGTATCAAATAGCGGTGAAGTAAATAAAGTAGAATCTGCAGTCTTTTTGAGGTAATAGTCCTAATGTTGCCATAAATGTACTTTATAAATTTGCTTTGACATTGAGAAACCCATTGTTAAACCTGAAAGTCGTGTTTCTTTGGCAGCTCTCCGACTCAAATCAAATATAAGTTCTCGTATGTGCCCTCACTGGAATCTGTTCTTCCAATATGTGGGTCCTTGAATCCTTCACCTAACTTCTACTATTAAAAGAGTAAGATAACGCAAGGTTTTTTTTTTCCTTTGGTGCAAAAGTTTCATGAACTATATACTATCCTATCGGGACCAGCACAGCAAACACTAACTTTCACTGACAGGTCCAATGAAAGTGAATCTGCGGTATGTCTAATAAATGAAGGCTGGGTTTAACAAGGCAGTGTTGGTGAGAAATAATGGATGGTGATGCTCGTCCCGACAAAACAGCCTGTTTTTTTTTCGTCTGCTAAATTAGGTGCTACAAAGTTGGCACCATTGACATTTGCGCTTGTGTTACACTGTTTAACTCTGTACTCGTTTAATTAAGGATTGTAGCGGCTAATTAGGATCCTCATCACAGAACAGTCAAAATACCCGTGGCGCCTGCCTTGAAGCTGTACTACAGTGACCCACACCGCTGCCTAGAGAGGAGAGTAGTGTCTCCAAATCTGTGCTGGCACCGAGTGAGGGTTGAATTTATGCTTTGTGTGTGTGTGTGTGTGTGTGTGTGAATGACGTTCTAGTCTCATTAAAAGCAATGAAGAACAGTTACAATCATGCAAATTACACTTGGATTGACAACAAGCCATTATTGGTTTCTGTAGCCGCACACAATCACATGGCTGCCTGATGCTGATCCGCCTGGAGGTGCACGCTGCAGTGGCGCACGCCACTCCTGCGTCAGACCTGACTGATCCAATATCAGTGAAGGACATAAAAATATCAATTGTGTTTTCTTGCATTCGACAAAACTTTAAATATTTCTGTCAATGAATCAAACTCGTGACCTACGACGTCCTTATTCGTGATCGCTACGCCAAGCCCATCTTTATCGAACGTGGGGAGTGGGAGGAGCTTTGCGTGATGGATTGCTGGATACACTATGAGAAAGCTGTGTTCTGCTGGGTTGCTGTGTCATCAATTTGCCGATGGTGGATTAGTCTATAAAGCAGATGTTGGGAAAGATAGAGCAATCACTTGTATGCAGCCCCAGGCGGAGCACTGTAACACTATGCACAAAGAACTGTCCGAAACATCATCGTCCATATTACGCCATGGAGACAATCATTTTGATGTGGCTAAACCTGGGTTTTTTTAGTTGGGGGGAGCAGCAACAGAATCTGCATTGTTTCATTACAGCTTAAACATCTGGCTTCTGTGACCTCTGGGACAAAGTGCAACTCGGTGCACAGAAGTGTGTCAGGGAAAGCGATTCATTCCATTTGCGCAGAGAGCAGGTTATGTAAACAGCCTCTAAAGCTCCATATCCTCCGCTTTCATTTATCACTGTACATTCGCTGCATATATTTTGATTTTCTGTTGTGAGCGAGCATGTTTCATCATTTCTACCCTAAGTAACAAAATAACATTCTTCTTAGGAAACAGAATGACATTATATGGTATTCCAGTTGGAAAACATACTTATGTTCCCCTTTCCTTTAATTCCTTTATGCGAATAAGGAAGGAAAATTATATGATAATCCCATCACAGCATGCCGCTAATGTTACAGCTTTGAAGATTCAGCTTCTCCTTCATTGTTTTGGTTGTTTTTCTTTCTTTTATCTGTTCTCGCTGTCTTTTTTTATTCTTCTGTTCATTCTCTCTCTCTGTCCTCACTATGTTATGAATGAATGCAGACAATCTAAGTGCGACAGCTGACTGAAAGGTGTTTGACCTTTTCCATTTGCTGCTGTTTACGCACCAGGTTGCTAGTTTAGAGCCATTTGCAACCAGATTAACCAACTTTCTTTTTCACCCAGTGATAAATTCAGTGACAAACCTCATTTACTTTGCATAAATGGAAGTTGCCGGCAGAAATGTGACAAACTTCCACAGATGAATCTCAATGAGTGAAACATCCCAACATCCACTTTCTAATCACGTCAGCGATTTCTCATCTTATCATCCGGCCACATTATAAATTAGCCCAAAACTTAAATACCACAATAAAAACTGACACTTCCTACACATTCGAAACATTAAACATCATACCCTCGTAGCTGCAGCATTGTCATGGTGAGTTTGTTTTTCTATCGACATATGTAAACGGAAGCCAGTTATTGATTCTGTGTGTGTGTGTGGGGGGGGTGGGTGGTGAACAGTAGGGGAACCATCCGCTAAGAAAAGCGATTATAAAATTGCCTTGTTATTTATTCATAACAAAAGAAAGTAGGAAAGGCGACTGAGGCATGAGTATTGGAAATCTTCAACACGGGTCCATTATCTTAAACCTCAGTGTTCCTCTCTCTGTGCATCGGAGTGAACCTGCTCGCAGTAATGACTGTGACGCAGCTGCATCTGTCTCCAGCCTCCCATGGTGACTGGGTCTCTGTCGGAGAAAGAGAGAATTAAGCTGGGATTATGTGCGAGATTGATTAAGATGCTTTTGCTCCCACAGGCAGGGTCTGGACGTACACAAACACAAAGGCTATCAGCTGTTGTATCTAGTCCATGATATAGGCTACAATAGGAAAGCTGGGAGAAAATGAAACAAGCCGTTTTAGTGGATTGTGCAGACGCTTCTTCGTATTGTTTTTATGTATGTTGTTATGTTTATTGTTATGTTGCATTTTGTGCGTAAGGTCTCGGACACTGTCAGCTAACTTGGCAGAGAGGAAAACCGCAGTAACTTTTAATTAACTGTCTTTCCATGAGGACGGGGGGGGGGGGTATATGAAAGCTTAACGGCGTGATGTCAGAACTTGCAAAACTCGTTCAGAAAATATCAGTGTTACTATTTGCAAAAGGGTAAAGCAGTCACGCAGCAGCCATTGTGCTGTTTTCACCTCGTGAAAAGGGAAGCTTGTGTTTCAAAATGATCATTCACGTTCATCTAACAACAGAAAGTATTCACAGAACAATATGCAGGGGGAACAAAAAGGGTTTGTTCCCAAAGTTAACAGATAGATCAAACCACTGAATTGATCAAACTGTTAAAAACACGGTTACAGAAAGAATCCATTTGTAGGCACAAACGTTTGTGTTTGATTTTCAGAGTGCATGAAAACTGAATAAGAATAAATACAAGTAAGTAAATAATGGAGAGGTTTTACACTTGAGTGATTGATTTCTTTCTTTCTCCTGGCTTCATTTCAGCTCAGGTGGAAAGTAAAATGCACACCTTCAGAATTTTTGTTCTACAACTTGAGTCTTCCATAAAGCCTCTGATGGATGTGTGCTATATATAGAGGTGCATGTGGTTGAATGTGATTGGCGGTGTGAAGCAGTCTGAGTGGCTTTTAAGACATGAAAAGCACCATAAGTGTAGTCCACCCCCACCCACACACACACAGCATTGTGTCTTTCTATAAAAGCGCCACGCCCAAACTTGAGTACAGGGCAATTAATTCTATTCCCCTCTTGTAAGCCAAAAATGCAATCATTGTACAGTAGGTCCGTGACCATTCATCAGGCCCAGACTGGAATAATAATTCTGTCTGGAACGGGAACGTCAGGAGCGCAGCCTGCTCTGCATATTCAGGCAAGACTGCTTTTATTGGATGCATTTTGTTGATAGTGCTTTCCTTGTTGTTGTTCCACTCAACGTGAGCAACAAGAGAACATGTGATGAGCCTGATGAGCTGCAAGTAAGAGTGGAAAGCTGCTCTCTGAATCTTGCATGGTGAATTGGCTGCAGTTGAACGATTGTAGATGTAAATCTGACCTGGGTCTTAACAAAGTTGATAACAAAATGTCACAATTTTACTTTCAATAGACTCGTTCAGAAAATCAACAAAACATGAGCGGAATTGCCTGTTGGGTTCTGCAACAAGAATATTAATACACACTCAGAAGTTTGTGTCATGGACAAACTTTGAATTGTTACACAACTGTGAACTGCAGCCTGACCGGTTGGTGGTGGCACACAACAGTGAAGTGGTAATTCCGGTTTCACTAAACAATGACCTTTTCCCGATGCTTGTCAATATGTATTGTGCAGCATTTAGCAACGCTTCTTTTAACCTGCGTTCTTTCTTTTGTTTATTATGAACAACGGGGCAAGACTCAAAGGGCAAATACCCCACCAAGAGCTTAAGAGCAGGGGCTTTTAACAGGTACCGAGCGGAATTAATAAATCTACAGTGTTGTTTTCCCTTGGAATGGTTTGATTTTGAAGTTTCACAGGAACCAGTAACAGGCAGGGTTGTTGGAATAGTGGAAGAGCAGAGCATGTTTTTTATCACCTTGTGTTTCTGCTCCACAGCGTGTTGGCTATGCTTTCACAGCCCAGTTTGAAACTCACTGTGTAATGCATGTTCACTGTTCATTTACACATCCATCACCTGCATGAATGACAGATATAAATGTATATATTTACTGGTATGGATCAACAGAGAGTAAGATCCGTACATATTAATATGGTGTATGGATCTTATAAAATACATTTGATTTATTTAACTGTCCTGTTATTTTAGAGTTTTAAGATTAAAATAATAATCATAAAATAATAATAATTTCTTCTATTTATAGGAAAAAAAGTATAGATGGTATAGATGTAGAATAGTAGTATAGATCTAAAAAATAGTAGTATATCGTATAGTCAATAAAAAAAAGTGCCTCCCCCCTCTGTATTGCGTAGTCGTAACTGATGGTACTGTGATTGCTTTAATAGACTCATTTAAATTTTGAGTAAACGCGGGATAGCGGTGCAGCCATCTCTCAGGATTTTGCGCTTGGATTGCTTGACAGCACAGTAAAAACCTCTGAGCCCTTTTATCATGATATGCTCTAAATACTAGCGGGAGTCCCACTTTAGTTACCGCTCAAGTAATAGAGCTGGGAAAGCAACTTCATGGGATCAGCGCTGTCTCCATGACCTACGGAGTCTTATTTGCCCCGTCAGACAAATATGGTGGCAGTTTTAAAAATTTGAGACTCCAAGTTAAGATTTTTCTAAATTTGAAATAGTTTTGTATCAAAGCGATATTCTTCAATGTGAGGGATGAGTTGAATCTTTTACTTGAATTTCATAATCATCAGTGTGGCCCTGGTGTACAACTTAATTATACTTGAAATGTCAAACTGTTGGTCTGTTGTATCTTCCTCTCTTACGTTTGTCACTTTACACGCTTCTGGTGTAAAACTCTTAAACTTGGACTTATTCATAAATGGATGTTTTTTTTTTCAGTTGCGCTCGATGAAATGCTGGTATTTCGTGTTGTTTCAACCTTGTTTTTGTTCAGGAAAAACACTGGTCGTCCTCTGTGTCTTCTCCAACACACTACTCACGTTGTAGTAGTGTGTCGGAGTTACACACTACTACAACGATCGGAGTTTTATGTTGTTGATCAAATACTGTGTCGGCGATGAAGTTGCTTCTCCGTCTCAGGGAAGTGAGTTTGATGTATTGATCTTCTGGCTGTGTGGTAGCCTGATCGTGCTTTGGATACAACTCGTCCAGTTTCTACAAAGTTTATTTGACGGCCATTCACTGCCTCCTGCGGTCTGCAGAAACCTGGAGTCTGCTGTTGGTTTGATGCAGAAATCGGACCTTTAATTCCACATTAATCCTCTTTTCTGCAGCCTTGTCCACGGCTCACACGGCCGCCCATGGAAAAGCCCGCTTCAGTTTTGGAATGCCAGCTTTAAAGTCCGGCGTTTCTATCGGTGTACCGGGGTATTTATCGCATGGGAGCTTCCCTTAGGTTTTCGTGGGATTAAAAACTCTTGTTTATGTGTTTACCGCATGTTTTCGATTTAGCTTTTGGCCTCTGTAAGCTTGCAAGTAAGATTGAGTGTTTAGTCTCGAAACGTTGTGCCTGCATCTGAAAAAAAGTATAGGAAGTAATAAAGCCAATTTTCATTGCAACAGTCCAGTCACAAAAAAGGGGTCACTCTGAGGTTGTACCGTTGTACACATTGTATTTAAAGTTACATCACCCAGGGTTGCTGGTTCAATTTGGAGACAAAAGTAAAAAGTTGCAGGTGTGTGTGTGTGTGTGTGTGTGTTTGTGAGCTTGTATTGTTACAGTAGTACGAGTTTGGCGATGCTTCAAAATGATAAATGACTTAATTTCATGTTTTGTTCTGCCCTTTGAACATTTTTATTCTGAGGAGAATCCAGCGGCAACTGTGAGTATTAATGCAACACGGAAAAATAAATTGAAATATAGCAGTGGCAGGAAAAATCGAACATTGCGTCTAATTCTTTAGGACTTGACTCATATGGTACTTAGTCATATTGCTACTTAGGTTTGCCCCAAGTTGTTGTCGTACCAATATTTTGCATCACTGCTCAGACCAGGTCAGGGGCTTTCCTATTATCCTCATATCCAGTTGGGCCTCTGGGCCACAAAAATCTATGTGCAAACTATATGTGTGTTGCAGCCGGTTTGCACTTCTCTTGTGTGTATATTGTTTATTGGCTCATCAGTTTTCCAGAGATGCAGATGGAGGAAACACACACACATATACACACGTACACATACATGTGGCGGTCTAACCTCTCTTTACCAATGTGACATGACTTGACACATGCTGCTCTCCTGGCTGCTGCTCCTGCTGGGACTGCTGGGATTGGTCCGCTGACTGTGCGCCCTGTGCTGCACATCATCTTTTATATACTTGTGTGCTCAGGCTTCTTTTTAAGTGCGTTCCTTTATCTTGAAAACACACACGCGCGCAAACACCATCACACACACACACACACACACAGATTTCTGGGGACATCAGCACCTTCAGTTTCATATCCTATAAACCTCAGGAAACATAAAGACGCGAGAGCTTGTTGTGTTTTGTCATGTTTTAGATCAGGAGCAAAGAACAACCTGCCTTGAAGCCCCTGCGACGTTGGCTTAAAATATGGAGTGCATGTGCAGGTGCTGAAAGTACATGTTGTTTACCTGCCATCAGTGCTCAGAGAAGAAAGGACTGTATAATACATCGCCTGCTCAGAGTGTTGTTTTTATTCTGTCAGTGTCTATTTGTGTCTCCTCCCATCACCCAGTCTCTTTCATCGCGTCTCTCTCGGCTCTTCTCCTTCAGATATCCGGGGATTGCAAACCTTTATGGACCAAGCTTCTCGCCAGGGTCTGGATGTGTCCTTGCAGAGGGTGGATCGCAACGTCAGCCACGTGTTTACTGACCTCTTCAGCACAATGCGCACTGAGGAGCTCAACCGCTACCGGGACACTCTGCGCCGGGCTGTGCTGCTCATGAGCCCTCGTGGTGCACAGGTGTTCATCCACCAGGTAGGCAGACGCGGAACAAAATTTGTGTTCGATAAACGTGACGACCCGTCATTATAAAAACATCGGCGAGCCCCCTTTTGGTGCATCTGATCAAACAGCTGAGGAGAATGACAAACATGACAAACCGATTGCGTTATAAGTGAACTCGACCACACAAGTGACCCTTCCCTTGTTAAAACTGATGAAACAAGGTGAAACGCGCTTATGAAGTTCTGACAAAACCCCGAGGCGGACATCAGAGATCAGACTTTATTGGGCCGGCCTAAAGAAAGACACGGAGGTGCCGATATTCTGTATGACATGTATTAATATGGTTAGACAGAAGAAAGAGCATTTTTACACTCCAACATTCATCCAGTCTTAACATTCCTCGTGAGGGAATTCTATTTACTGTTTGGATCAGTGGCGTTGCACGTAGCCCCCGGCACTGTTCATGAAATTGAAATTGTCGTCGGCGTGGAGTCGCAGAGGATTCGCGTCGAGCGGCGTTCCTTCTTCTGCTCGCTCCCTCCTCGTCGCGGTTGCTAATTGTAGCAGCTGAAGAACAGCTTGTTGATTTTCACTGTTCATCCAGACATAAACAAGAGGAAAAACCCAAACAAATATTGTTCACTGATATAGTCGGCCGTGCCCTGAAGCCATCTTTAATGTTTTCATGAATGATCGCCCCGTGAGCCATACAAATCCACTGGTAAAACATGGCCTCATCCCCCCACGGCCGTGTGAGCGACTGACAGCGTTCGGCTTCTTACCGAAATGTTCAGTTCTGCTCGACGTCTGTCATTACGGCGAGTAGATTCTCCTCCTCCTCTCATTGCTCTGACACTATCGTTTTATCTGACATTTAGTGTTTGTGAGCTCGTCATCGTTGGCAGCTGTAATTCCTCTTTGTTTGAAAGGTTTCCTCTGTCAGGAGATGCCAGGAATTATTATTGTCATCATTTTTTTTTTTCTTTTCGTCTGTGGCAGCGGAACGTGTTGAACGATCCCTCGGAAAGCCTTTCAGGTTAAAGCGTGCTAAGTAAACACTCATAGGACTGAATAACTGTGGAAGACTCATTGGAGTCTTCTACATCTGCTGGAGGAGCATTGAGGCCTTAACAACCTAAGACACAACATTCTCTGCAAACAAAAAGAATAACAAAGATCCGTTTGCGCTCAAATATAAGGAAACCCCGGCATCATCATTCTCCTTATTACTGCATTCTCTAAAACAGCACTATTATTTTATGTATAATTGTTTCAAAATAATCAAAGTGAAACACCTGCATAAAAAAATAATCAGTGCATACGTCGTGAGTACAGTGCTTTCAGTTTTATTAATGACATTCTGCTTTGATCTTCTCCCGCACTCCACAGACACACACGCGCGCGCACACGCACGCAAGTGCACTTTTCATAAAATTGCACTGAATCTCATTAATCATATTCTTCATCATCCCCTACACAATTAACATGAGGCATCTTGGGTGACTAAGAAATAAGCACAGCATCACATTCGGCACAGCTCCAACACTCCTGTGAATATGACAACATGGGAGAAGAGGTGGAGATTTGTTAATTCATCAGCGCATCATTAATACCTTTAACTGTTGTCACAGAGCGTCCCCCCCCCCCCCCTGCAGCGGGGCTAGCGGGGGAGACAATGTAAAAATGCTAATATGCGAATGGAGAATGATGATGAAGCCCTAGAGAGTTAAATATTCCTCAGCTATTTAGCATGAACGGCAAAAAAAGAAAAGTCAAGTTGCCATGGTGATGACGAGTCGACAGAATGCCAGATCAAAAATTCATCAGAGCCGACAAATCTTTTTTGATGATGTAGTGTCACTGTCAAGATGTATGGTCAGTGACTGGAATCAACGGTGTTATTGTCTCAAACTGTTTAAGCCATGACAAAATACATGCAGGCAGTATTGATTCAGAAACTATGTGAGGCTGATGACAAACAGTGACAGTTGCCGTGACAGTGTAGAGATGCTGCATGGTTTATTGAACTATTACTGTTTTCCCTGCTGCTCAGCTCTTCCCCACAGTTAGTCATTTCCAATGATGTATGCACCGATGAACACATAAACACTAATGTGTGTGCAAAATGACGATAATGAAACCAAAAACAGCTCGACAAAAAAATGAGAAATCATCACAAAGCGATGAAAAACAGCAAAAAGCAAATTTTAAAAAAAGTACAAAAAGCTGATGAACATTTGCAATAGTATTCAAAATGACTTCAGACACACAATATAAGACACAAATATAAATGGATGCAATATGACAAAGGGCTAAGCAACAACTACACAGAGACCATAAATGGCAACAAAGAGATTTGAAAGGACTATAGATGAGAAGAAACAAACTGCCGTCATTCAAAACAAGAGCAAAGAGATTAAAAGTGATTAGAATTAGCTGTTAAATAACAAAGAGATTAAAAGTAACCTTCGAAAGTCACCAATGTCAAAACGCAAAGAGATGCAAAACAACTATAAAGAGATAAAATCAATGACAAGAAGTCGCCAAATCGAATTAAGATGCGAAACACGGGACTCCAGAGTTGCATGACGGCAAAGGCGCAAAAGCACGAAACACTACTTGGATTAAAAAATCTTCAAGTGTGTGCTCAAATGGCCAGTTTGTCATAATTTGGCTGTGCCTACTTATTTCTCCACAAGGTCAGATGGCACAGTGGGGAAAAAAGTCCCAGTTTGCAGTGAGCAGATGAAGTCGAGTCACCTTTGTCAGGTGGACAGTTCATCAAAAGACTAATATAGTCAGACTACATTCATAACTTTTAATTTCAAGTTCTTCATTCACCCAACCGATATTTAAGGATGTTACTGCATAAGGCAAAGTCTTTCTAGGTCACACACTTTACAGTGTTGTCTTCTACGCCGATGATTCTCTATTTTCCTGAGTAACATATCCTGTCACAAGTCAGTTGACACTTTCCCCAGTCTACTGTCAGGCCACAGTCATTTCTTATACTTACAAGATGCATATTGACAGCGCCTGTGCTTTTACGTGAAAACTCCGTGGTCGTGCTCTTTTTTCCCATCCAGACAGTTGCCATCTCATCTCTTGTTCACTGTGGCCGTGAGAGGATGTAGCGTTTTCTGTCAGCTTTCGTGCCGCCTCGCTCCTGACACCCAGATACTCTCTGTTCCTTTCATGATAAGGGAACTTCTCTGGAGACACGCAGGCCTTTTAGGGGACAGTAAAGTGGAATTTTAAGCTTTCAACTGTCCCATTTCCACGTCCTTGGGTTATATTAGTGGGCATTTGCTAAATCACTCGCATAAAGCTATGCACATTTAGGTACGGAAACTTGACACGTTTTATGAGTTACCAAAGTCACTCTCCAATTAATTGCCAGCGGTGCAGCTCCAGGCTATATATCTCGAAGACACCCAAATTAAATTTTTGGCTCTCTGGTGCTTTGCTTTTGGAAACAGTGCTTCGTTTTCACCAACACTGATTAAAATGCTTTAAAATGCAATTGTAATACCTGAACAGAATGTGAAGTTCGGAGAATAACAGTATGTCCTAGGTCCACTATCATTTGCAAGCCTTTTCAGGTTTCTGCTATAGATTTAGTCTCACAGGCCCCGGACTATTTTAGTCAGCATCAGCTTTTGCAATGTAATATAAGTGAAATACTCCTCGGACCCTACTGCATCTTCTCTCGCGCTGCTTCCCGGTGTTCCCCTGAAAGTGTCGATGTGAGGCGAAACAGAATGGTGGTGTCAGCTGGCATGCCAGCTCTGCAGGCCAGTTGATAGATGGAGCGGTGAGGCCGGGGGAGGTCTGCCTCCTGTGCGGTGGCTGTACCGAGCTGCAAGAGTGACAAGCGCCGCTGCCTGCTGCCAGGGGAAAGTGAGAGGGAGAAAGAGACGCTGCACAAGATGGCAGGAGGATAAAGAGAGCGAAGAGCGAGACACTGTGAAAGAGAGATGTGCGTAACTGAGAGGGATAAAAAGGCGGAGAGAGAAATAATGGTCGGGGAAATGGATGAAGGAAGGAAAGGTCAAAGATGGGAGAGCGAGGGCTCCACCAACATAATAAAGCACCTCTGTATGAAACCGTAATGAGTGGAATCTAATGGAAGAGACGGGAGTGAAAAGGGACAAAAGAGACGTGGACTGAGAGACTGGACCTGAGTACGCTGGGCTGACAGACTCCCATTGAAGACAGGAAGGTTTTAAAAACCAGTGGGTTGAAAAAAACAAGATGGCCTTTGTGTGCAGAGATAATTATGGGATGGATTTTGACAGCTGTAAGCGTTTATAAATGGAGCCACCGCAGAGATGAGGACTTGTTTCACAAGTTTAGCGTACCTCTCTGCCACAGTGAGGGCTGCGGTGAACTTGTTTGTTTTTCTCCATGGGAAAAAAAATGCCGTCGTCCATATTGTACCTTGTTACCGTCACTCCCTTTCAACATGAACGAAAAATCACCTTCAGAACTCTGTGCAAGATCATTTTTAAATACCGATACACAGCACAGAAAATCTCATTACTACAGTCCTACCTAATTTGGCGATGTCACTCAAATGTCAAAACCACCGAACAACACTTATTACTTCGCCTCACGCTATCCGTCCTGTTTAAAGACTGTTTCAGCAGTGTGGCTTTCCTATTAAACACTTTCAAATAATGGACTCTGACATTTGCCAGGCGGTGTGGAGTATGTGTGGAGTATTTTAAATGATGTTTACGCTGGAATGAAAATGTTGTCAGAACTGCCGTCTCGAGTGTGCGGGATATACCGCATTATACACTCACCTGTCGTAAGTAAGGAGAGTAAATATAATCATTACTTGTCACAGAAAACCCTCCGATTTAAGCAAGAGTAACTCCACATAAACTACCACAAGATTCAAGACATAGATGTAGATGAGCTAGACTGGGACTAGAGGATTACCGTATTTCATATTTAAGTCGCAGCTTCTGCACTTTAGTATGATATTTCTTCTTTAATCTTCAAATTTATGGATCTCCGCAAACTGAAACATTATATATGGAACTTACAAAAATCCTTTAGGGAAGGAAGAAAACAGCAGACTTTTACTTTCCCTGTCCCAAAGGAGCGTCAGCAAAATTTCAAAAACCATGTTTTGTTCACTCACTTTTCCCGTTAAACAGTGAATGACAATGACATGGCGGCGAGGGACTGTCACACACCATGTGTGTGTGAACCCATTTGACTGCATGGCACATCGGGTTCCAGCGACAGAAACAGATTCACCTGTCACACGCCGAGACCATGCATCGCTGATTAGAAATGGACCCTTGCGACGCTCGACTGTGAGATGCAATAAACACATTTGCCCTTGCTGGAATTGTGTTTTGATGCCAAGGACTCTTCCGTCTTATTGTCACAAATACTTGTGGACGGTGATTTAAAAGCGGACTGAGCTGACGTGCTGTTGTGGGGTGCTTTGGAAAGAGGCAGCAATAATGGCTTTCCTTGCTGGGGGAAGTCAAGTGGTGTTGACATGAAGGCTGGTGTTGCACAACAGACACACACGCTTTTCTAACATGAAAGCCAACAGTGCCTCTTGACATTGATCTCTCATTTGTAACCCGTCTTTGTTTGTTCCAATTGTTTTGTCAGTGTCACAGGTTGAAAACGATATTTTAGGAAAAAGGGGGTGTGTGAGGATTGTGTCCACTCTAATGGTCATAGGGTGTCCATGCAATTTAAAAAAATATGTAACACACTACAGACAGGAAGAAAGTGGAGTCTGAAACATTTCCTAGTCTTACCTGCCATGTTTCAATCCAAACGTTACTCTTCCTTATCTGCTGCACTTCAACTTTGCTATCAAACGGTGGAAAAGGTCCAAAACCACTTTCCACCTTCAGCACCTCTCAGCAGGAAGAGATAATATTCCCTTCTGTAAGGACTCTTCCTTTCCCGTGTCCAGCACGTTTCTGTTTGCCTACTTTTTCTCCAGTCCCCCACGTTGTCCAGTTTTTGACAGCATTTTTTTTTTTAAACGGAAGACACACAACTTACCTGGATCAAACGTAATGATCAGTAAAAAACTGTAGTTGCTCCCGTGTTTCCCGGTCTCCCTCAGAATATTCCAGCTTGCAGCGCAGTTGTTTCTTGGCACCTAGACTTTGCTGCTTCCTCAGCCTAAATAAAGCTGGCCATGACCTGGAAGCGTTTTTCCCAGCGTGACTCATTAACCTAACACAGGGAGCGTGGTGTTGGCACAAACAACAGCCTCCGCAGACGTGCACACACACGGGGCAGGTATGCCCAAACACGTGCACAACTTAACCGAGTAACCCCTCATTCCCTCACTAGATCCATCACTGCCAGGTCTGTCTACACCCCCTCCCTTAGTGCTAATGAGTGAGGCCCGCTATAATTAAAAAGCTCCAGACGTACTCCTCAGCCCGATTTTTATAAACCATGAGAGAAGGACAAACTTGCAGCTGCGTTATGCTGCAAAGCAAAATGCAATTGAAGGCCGCAGTGTGTCACTGGTCAAACAGCATCCTGTTGGAGATGCCAGTACTTAGCATGGGAGGTCGGGTAAAGTGTCAAACAGAGGACGCTTTATGAGAGCCTGTCTGGCATGAAGATTATCTGTACTGGATCAGCGGATGCAGGCTGGGAGTTTAATCGTGTTTACCGATTGCATTATTCTGCATTATCCTGCAAGTCGAATAGATGATAGTGTCCGTATGTCTGGACACACAGGACATGATACAGGAATGATCATTCATTAGAATATAACTGCGCGACCTGTATCAATCACACAGAATGTTTACATTTAAATGTAGAATTTAAACTGGGCATACTCAGTGTGCCATAACATAGATGGTACTTCCTCTCTTTCTGTTGTGTAACGGTGGTTGGCAAACAACCACAACACCACATTATATTATATTACATTACACATCACATTCTTCCCCACTTATCACCTCTTATGATCAGCAAGAGGGGGTCCTGTTTTACCCCGGGTCCCCATGGGGGTATAAATAGTACTTCATATGTGAAAATCGTTTACATGGGATTTTTTTATTGCTAATACCAAATCTGATGAAGTACATTCATTTATATCACCGCGCGCACATACAAATATTACACGCTATAAAATCACGTTTAATGTGGGTATATGACGGGGTAACCAGTCGCTGTAATGGAGTCATCAGTGCACTGCAACCTCAGTGATCATTCGCTGAAGGTCAGAGGTTAGGAGGTGTGTGGACTATCTCCTTTAACCATCCGCTGGCGTCGCTTCCTCCAGGCTTAACGCACCCACCTCTTGGACCCCTGTCCTCTCCCTCTGACCCTCACTGCCTCGCCTCAATTCCATTTTCCCTCCAATAGCAGCAAGACAAATTGAGCCTGCCAGTAAACGATCTATCATTGTCCCACATCTCATCCTCTTCTACCCTCTTGTCCCTCGCCCCCTCCCCTCTCCCCCCTCCGTCCCTGGTACAGGACATTCCCTCTTTTCCTCTTTGTTTTTTCCCTCCCCATCTAAATGGTTTCACGCCTCTCTCTTCCTGAGCGCTTTATCTTTCCGCCACCCCACCCCTTCACCTCATCCCCGTTAGCCTTTTCTCTTATTGCACTCCCTACTTTTGTCTATGTCTCCATTTCTCTTTCTGTTCATTATTTTTAGCCTCGCTGCAAACTTGTTTTGTTCTTTATTATTCTCTCCTCCACCTGCCATTGCTCTGCCGTTATAGTATGGATTCATACATAGTTTAAACCGTATGTTTTTTTTTATTTTTCACACTGCACTTATTTAGCGAGATGGGAAACAGTAACGCTAACTTGTGCAGAAACAACAATAATAGAGCAAAAACATTAGTCGCAGTTCAGTTGCGCGTCTTCGTCAAACTCTGTATACCACAACAAATAATTTCCAATCCCTTCCCAGGCCTGAAGCGAAAACAATTTAGGTTGCTGTGACTAAATTCAGCAACCCGGTGTGATTTTTCTCCATAATAAGCCAGGTTCTGTAAGCATGAAGCATGGAGGGAATATAGTGCGCAAAGAGAAAACATTAATTGCTTTGCATGATGAATAAATGCTACAGTTTGACAGGTAAATAACAAACGGCCGCCTCTGTGTCCATTATCAATTAATGGTACCCACTGGCTTGTGAGGAACTCGGCAGCACTCTTTGGCCGTAGGTTTGAAATATGTAGGATGTCTATGCATACAACGCTTTACCTACCTTTCTTTGGCAGAATAATTGAGAGAAATCGTTGTATACACAAACCACAGCTTATTCAAAATGAAACCTGCGGAGCTGGCGGGATCTTGATTGATTGTTGTTACTTATATTAAAAAACATGAATCATCGGCTGAAGTCAAAGAGCTTTTCATAAATAATTTGCCTTTTAATGAGTAATGTCGGAGAATTTAAACCGTGGTGTTATTTCGGGTGATTGCTTATCCTCGCACATTAGTCACTATCAGTGGACATTTTAAAATGCGAGAAAGGGCCTCGATGATGATGATGATGATGATGCAAGGGATGGAAACTATGATCATGCCTACCACTGAGGTCACAAAGGTCAGGACTTTGCCATGACAGTGAAATACTAGACTTCACAGTGATGCATATTCTCCCTCCACCTTTGTGTGACCCTCCCACACTTTGGAGACTGAAAATAAAATGGACAGTTGAAGAGAGAGTAATAGTCGGAGCTGTCAACTGTGGCTCAGTTCAACATTAAAAAAAAAAAACAGTTATAACATAAATGTATTGTTTACGTGTATGATTGTATGAAACACGTTTTGCTTATGTTTTCATGTTGGCCTTATATTTCCCGATTGCAGTATGTCTTATTAATTACCACATTTAACCTGATTATTTTTCATGACTGCTTAATAGATCGTTTTTGCTTCTGCCCGCTGACATGTTATCTCATTTTCCCCCTTAAATGTTTTAAATTACCCACATACAGACGAGGGAAATAAGAGGCTCAGTCTTTGGACCTCAGTATTTTTAAAACGCTGCCTACGGCCATGATAAAAACTACAATATTGGCAGTGCTGCTGTATAGTTTCGACTTTCTTAGCCTCTGTGATCAGTAAATGTGTTCTTTTGCCCCTGCTCAGTGCGAGGAGGAAATAGTTTATATAGTAACGCACCACCAACAAAAGCCCTCCTGAGTTAATGTGTTTCAGTGGCAGCACCCAAAACACGTTCTTTTATTGACAGACGGTAATAAACTTTGATTGATGTTTGCGATTATGAGTCCTGCTTAGCATTATTGAAACAGTAAACCTCTTGGGCAATTTTTATTTCTTCAGGAGGGGAAACGGTTAATCTCATAAAAGGCACTCGCTGAAGTCGATCTCATTTATCCGTTGACCTCGAGAGCTGTATGCACGAGTCAGAGCACGAGTCAGAGCGGAGTGGCGAATTTGGTGCCTCTTTTTGTTTCGGCGACTCTGACAACACTCCAATTTCAGCACATGTTCATTACGCTTTATTATGTCTAATATTTGTTGTTGTTATTGCTGCAGAGTTGGTGCAAAACATATGTGTATTTCATATTGTTAAATTGGACGAGTCAGGACACAGTTACTTTGCCTGTGTACGTTAATGGCTTTATCACTGTACATTTGTCTCCCAGCAGCATAATATGAGATGCAATTATACCAAAACCCAACAATATTGTTGAAAAGTTCTGTCTCTGTGAAATTGTTGCTTTGGGCCCAGGATTATTGCCCAGTTCCCAGGTGGCAGACTCCAAATACAGTAAGAGTTATAAGGGTAATTGCAAAGCCAACCGCTTGGAAAACAAGTTCTGTATTGGTACGCCGCACACATCCTATCACAGTCCGAAAGCTCAGGAGAAAATCTTCAATTAAAGTACCGCCCCTGTGGAAAGAATATAAATACCTGCACGTCACTTTACTCGTCTCTTTACCCCTTTTCTTACCTGTTTTATAATTTCCTTATGATGCTTTTGCAAAAATCTGGATGAGTCAGTGTTCAACATGTGCACATGCATATTCATCTTCTCCTTTGATGTCGCGTTCACAGCTCTGTGTTCACAGCCATGTTCGAAAGATACAGTCAGTTAGTGCCTCTCATTTACACCGTCGGTGCAGATAAGCAGGTGGGATTATTCAGTTAGTGGCGATAATCTATTCTCATTGTCCACAATAATGTGCATTTTATTAAAGCCACATTCCCCCCCCCCCCAAAAAAAGATTTTAGGGGTATTTTCAGTATCTTCCTCAAGTATCAGTCAAATTAATTCTTTGGAGAAATCATATTAGAACAGCTTGATGTTGCAGCTTTGCCGCAGGTTTTTTTTCGTTCTAAATAAAGAAAATAAAGAAAAAAATAAGTGCAAATGTGTTTCTAGTTTACAGAGTATTGCCAGATATCAGTTATTATCTAATCAAGTAATACAAGTCCTGGCATATTCATTATCATCAGTAATATAGATTCTGTTCCTATTATTCTGCAAAGCTATTATTTGTGCAACAGGTCATCAACACCTCAGTACTGAAATCTGCTCTTCAGGGAAGAGTCTATCCCACAAGCCTGTGGGAGTTTCATAAGGCTGAGTGTGCTTGTACAACTGCATTAGTGGATTTACCATGCATGGAAGCGTTGAATGAAATCCTTAACTGATTGTGGCGTAAAAACCAAAGTGCAAAAAGAACTCTTGAGAGAATCACTGTATATGCTAATGTGTGAATGGGCACAGAGGGACATAATGTGAACTGTGATTTTACACTCTGCCAAGAATGTCTTTTGATTCATCGCGCCAACAACTCCAATGATCTTGTTATTAATTTAAATGCAATTTAGAGCTATGGTGTGTAAAATGTGTAAAACGCTGTTTAATTTGAAATATGGACCATTTAAAGAATATTTTATGTCCATCTGCTTCTCTAAACTCTTTACTGCCAAGGATAATCCCTAAAGCCTTCACTTTTTTTCCCTCGGCCTCCATATTTTACAGTTACCGGTAAACACCTTTACATGCATACAGACAGACATGCATATTTAAGGGTCGCAGACTCACACGCTGGGCAAAGACGCCAACAGAACCGGAGAGACAGCTATGAATCGACATCAGACCGTTCCAGAAACCATCGTAATCATGACGTAATCATAGTTGTGGCCAAAAAAAAAAAAAGTAGTTATTATCCCAAACTACACAGGGTGGCATTTGAAAAAGTTCCGAACAAAGGTTAAGGATTTCTGCTCCGCGCCTTCTAGTCGAGTTTCATTCACCTTCTGCATTCAGCAGAAACCTTATTTTTAATATGACTATGAATTTCTTTTCTTTTCATTTTAATCCTCCATCTTTCCTCGCAGGCTTGTGGCAGGTCAGTGATGGAGCTCATTAGTAACTAGAAACAGAGTGAACAATTAGTGCTTGACATCCTGTTGACTACCCTCCTACATACAGCGGCTCATAAAGCAGCTACAGTCGGCGAGTGGGGGTGGGGTGGGGTGGGGGGTCATTGTCCCGATGATGTAACACTGTGAAGCTTTGTGTGCAGATTCTGTATGAGGGATCATGGTGGAAATCATTAACGCATTAGTGCAGGTGACCTGCATTTAAATAATTACCTGTATTCAACAGTCGTGCGTTGTACAGAGCGACTTTGTGTGGAAACAACTTCAGGTCCGTCACTTGAAGACGGACCACCTCTGTCCCTTCCTGTCGAAATCACAACCTACACTGCCGTCATCTCCCATCCACCATATCATGTTTTCTTATATGCTTATGTAACGCAGATCTAACCACTGTAGATACGGTATGAATAGAGGATAATAGTTTGTTGTATGCACTGTGTGTAATTATTTCCGCCCAGTTACAGTGGACGTGATTTCAAAACCGGAGCGATAAGCTGTCACCGTGTCTCGTTAAGCATCTTTCTAAGTGGCACTTGAGGCGTCTTTTATCACAGCTGATCACTCAAGATGTTTACATAATCTCTCCGTCGTATTTCTGCATGAGCGTCATTTTGTACCCTTTCACTCCGAACGCAGGTACGAAAAAGGGAACAAAAGCGAATGAAGAAAGAGAAAACACTTTGGAGCAGTGACACCGAGCGCAACGCAAACAACAAATGGCAACAGCTGCATATTGATCACAATTAATAATATGCTCTTCCAGTTAAGTGAGGGCCAGTGGAGCGTGCCTCCAGGCCTGATGAGAGACGCCTCAGAGGGGAAGGCTTATCGTAGTTCTGCGAGGCTTCTGGGTGTGTGGCAGGGGGATAGATGGATGAAGAGGAGGCAGTCTGCTGTCCGGGACGCCCTGTAGAATCTCCTCCAGACCCTTCTCTCAAACAGGCCTTTCCAGCCCTCTATTCAAAAAGCCGTAATTGCATCATTTTTCATGGCCCTTGCCTCTGTCTGATTGTGAGGCCGGCCCCATTAATCAAACTAATGGAGAAGTAAGTGATTTCAAAATATAGGCTTTGATCATGCACCCTCTATCCTCTCCCGCAACTCCACCCTCTCCTCAGCTCTGGGAACTTCTCTCCCCCACACCACCCCATCCCTGATACCTTTCCTTTCTCACACCGCTCCAGCTGTGCTTCACTCCACATAGTAAAAAGGTTGCATGAGAAAAACGTATGTTATATTACGGCCTCCTAGACTTCTGTTATTGTTGTTCTGTTATTGTATGGGAGAGCTTTGCGATTGCAATACCCGGCGGTGCTGTAGCTCTCTGGCGTAATTAGTTTATCTGTATAGTCGAGCACCACGCTGCAAACGGTGGGTTCGGAAGTGCGAGACCCCTTCAGACTTTTGGACCCTACTGTATATTAGGCTCATGGAAACGCTCACTGAGGCTTATTAACGCACAGTTTGTCCCGAAGAGTCGCAGTTCAGCCACATTTATTGATCTTGATGAGACAGATTAAATTTAAGTGCTACTCAGGTGTATTGAAAAGCGTGCGCCAGCCATAAAGCAGCATAACTATTACTTGAGGCCACTACCGGAGCATGCTAGCAAATTAGATTCCGTCGGAACAATGTAAACCACAGCTCGGAGAAAAGCTCTTTGTGTTTTTTGTTGCAACCACAGCGGCCAACACAATAAAAAAAAGCATGCACATATGCAGAACATGTGCCTACTTTATTGTCTGTACAATCGCTGCCTCTTTAAACCTTGCTCTAATTGCCCCTGAGTGTTGTTTACTGAGTGTTACACCAATCCTTCCTCTTTTTAGGGGGCGTTCCATTTATTTTAGAGGATCAATAGGTAGTGGCCATCAATCCCTCAAATGGCCCACTCCAAACAAAGCATTTTTAGATTGCGGATGCTAAACGGAGTGGTGGCAGAAAACTCCCAGAATGCTGCGCAAAAATGAGTAACGACCCCTCTTACACTTTTACTCCTTTTTCCACCATCACTCGTTGTAGCTTCATTGCGGGTTACAATAAAGCTCGGGACAGGGCCAAGTGGGGGGACGGGGATAAATGTTTATACGTTGGTAAAACTGAAGTATCACACATGCCGGTGTACATGTATCGTGTACTACTTAGCAAACATTTTCTAAAAAAAGTGAAAAGCAGGATCTCTCACCACCGTTGGGATTGCAGTTGGCACAGGGCCATCTGTCAGCGCTGTTTGGTATTAACATTATGTCAAAACTCTCACACTTTCCCTCCTCTTCGTTTCCCATTGTGATCCGAGGAGACGTGTTTTCACCCTGCGCGGAAATAATTAGGACGAGATTCATGTTCGTCTTTGGCCCAGCTCACCTCCCTCAGCTACCTCTCCTGCTCCCTCTGTTCCTACCTCCTTCCTATCTGCACACCCATTCATCTTGCTTGCTTGTGCCTAATCAGCCCCAGTTTGGTGCATAGAGCTATTTACTCTGACCTGCAACACTCAGCGCCACGCGCCGAGTCCTTAATCTCTCCGAAAACGAGGAACACGGCATCAATACAGACAGACCCATCTGGCTTATTTTTTTCTGCCCGTAATAAAACGGCTCTTTTTAGTGATGGTTTTCGGGAGCAAACAAAGGATCAACACCGAGTAGCTGATGTACCTCTTTGTCATTTGTTATGCCGCGTGGTCTTGTATCATTGTGTTTTCTTTCTACTCTCAGTCTCTTTTCTTTGGCTCTTCACTTAATATCCCTGTTCACTGCGCTGAACATTAGAGGCAGTGGGAGCTTTTACTGTATATTGGAAGAAAGACTGTCAGAGGAGAAAATGTTCCATCGCGCCTTTAATACAGTGGACACCTGGGAATATTTTAGCCTCTGTTTACCTCTGTGTGGGGGGGACGTGCTTGATTTTTCAGCAGCGGCTTCTCACGTCTTAATCACACCTATTGCATAACAGGTAGCTGTACCCTGGCACTGAGCACCATTGTAATTACCTTGCTTAATGATACCCAAGAAACCACAGGCGCTAAGAAAAGCAACTCCTACATTCAACACATGATAGCTAATACTCAGACAGGCTGTGGAGTTCAATCCATGATTGATTAGTATTAAAAGGCCCTGAGATAATATTCCCTAAACCATGACATCACTAGGACAAAGCAGATCCATGGATTCATTGTGTTGATGCCAAGTTCTGACCCAACCATCTGCATAGCAGAAAGTTAGATTCATCCGACCGGGCTACATTTGTTTCAGTCTTCTGCGAGCTCAGATTCTGTATTTTGGCCGGCAGCCCCTTCTGCCACTGTGGTCCATCTGCCTCAGGGTTCGACGTGTTCTGCATTCTGAGATGCTTCCCTGCTCAACAAAGATGTAAACAGTAACTATCTCAGTTATCAGTGCATACATATGTATGTCGTTCTTCGTCATCCATTGCTATCCAAACCGAAATACCCAAACTAGCCTCCTAGCACCAACAATCATGGTCAGAGTCACAGGGACTACGTTTTCATTTGACATCGGCGTTGTGGTGTTTGATCTGACCATTAACTGAAGCTCACGACCTGATAAATGAGTTTATGGACTGTGCAGCTGCCATGACTGGTTGATTGGATAATTGCACCAAAAGTATGTGTTCCGAAAAAATGTGCTCAGTCGGTGTTAATAGGACAATTACAGCTATGCAGAAGCCGTGTGTCTCTCAGCTTCTGTGAAGATGTCCGGGTTCTCTTGACATCCAGGCAACACGTTCTCAGAAGTAACCTGAGAAAGGTTCACAGCCATGTAGGTACGTGGAATTATAGTTATTATAGGGGTCTTTACTGAGAGAGCTGTAACTGTACTGTAATGCTCCACAAGGACACTCGTTTGCCATTTTAGCGCGTTATCAAAGCAGTTTTCTTTTCTGTCTGCACAAGACTGAGCAAAGCTAATCAGCTTTTATGGAACGAAAGAGATGAAAGAGTCACTTGCGTCTGTTTACTCATGACACAAAGCTGTTTTTGTACGGCGCTACCTACACTGCCCTGAATTCAGCAGTGACTGAAAAGAACAGCTTAATTATTAACGTGTTTCCAAATAAAAGTCAATTACCCCTCTGTTAAGATGTGTTTTTGGGGTGTGAAGTTGGACGTGAAAGGAAAGTTACGCCAATCGTTACTCGAGGCTAATGGCCTTGAAATGGTTCAAAGTGCTTTTATGGAAAACAGCCGCTGTATTTTGCTCATCACTTGACTAATGTTAGATAATGGTGGCATGTATTATTCAGTGCCATTTAAATAGCATTCTTTGGCTTATTGTCCGTCCTCTCAGGCCCATGAGTCACAGATCTTAAGGTTTGTAGGATTTTGCTTGGCGACTTATGTTTTACGTGTGTTTATGTACATATATTTCTCCTTGTTCCGTAACTGTAGTCAGAAATAAAGGAAGTTTTAGTTAGATAATCAGTTTCCTCCCTGGTAATTATCCCTGTTAATTACATCCATCAGCTGTGCAATAAAAATTCAATTGCAAAAATCATCAAAGATCCACAACATAAATTTCCCCCAGGTGCAGGGGTTTAGTTAATGTTCCCGGAGGACGCCCTGCACAAATACAAAGCAGCTCATCCTCTGCTGAGATGTATTGCTAATGAAGTGTGTTTAGGTGTCTTTTTAAAATGCTAACCAAGTTTGAATTTTGTTCACAACATCTAGCTCAACAATATATTTGACAACCCGGCAGAAGCGATTATGAAGTTTAATATTTGGGAGTTAGAGTTGAGTTATGAATGAAGCCCCCATCGATGAATCATTTGGCTGAAGGAAATCAGGAAGTTTTGCATTAATCAGTAATTATGACATGTGGATTCACTCACTATGTGCAACACATAGCACTATGCACTATGTGTTATTTTTCCAATTGCTAATTACGGTTTGAGTTTTTAAAAAAATACCAGTTGCAATTAGATGCATGAAATATTTCCTTTCCTTATATTGCTATCGAGAAATATTCTTTTCTTAATAACACCACGAGAAATTGATGTTATAAACAAACACATACAAACAGTGTTGCAGCCACGGATTCAGTGACTCCTCTAATGTTAGTTCATAACCAGAGAAATGTGCCAACTGTTGATTCTCTTCGTGGGGACATTAGCTGTTCTGCTAATAGCTATATCAGAAGCCTGTGGGAAGGAAACTACTGTACATGCTGAGAGAGGCCGGCGGCGTTGGTACCATGGCAGATGGGGAGTCCTGATTTGCTTTTAATGCGTAACACATGTGCCATCTCCTTGGGAGGGCCACCTGGTCTTCACCACTGCCAGTGGAAGGTCAGGAGAGATTTGCTGAGCTGTTGGATTATCGCTTCAGGGCTGCACATCAGTATCCCAAATGTGAGCACTGTAGGATTCATCCACACTTTGTACGTAGAGATGGGACAATTTGTCTTTCTCCCCCTCCCTCTGTACAAAAGTGAAGCCAAAATGATCCTGGATCGAGACGCCGGTATGTTGCACTTGCATGTTGACGACTTCACGTGAAATCTGAGCAGATGTTGATGTGTAAGTATAGCTGCATAACTTATATTACCTCCTGCCAGTCAATCTCTGATGTCAGTCAACTTTTATACCATCATGTACCTAATTAAATCAGAATTGACCTGCAACGCCAAAACCAGTGTGATAACAACTACCCAAAATTAGATTTTGTTTTTGTTTTTTTTTTTTGATTGATCAAACACTGGACTCATCCATATGTGTGTGGCCTAATGTCAAATATTTACATATGTACAGATGCACATATGCTCGTGTAATTGCCCACTTGTATGTGTGTGCCAGTCTAAAGGTTCACTGTGGGCTCTGGACAGCTTTATATTCCACGGTGGGTTGATGGAGCAGATTTAGTGGTCTGGAGGTGTTTCCACAGCAACAGTGACAGGGCTGTGTTCAGAGGGACTAATGTGAATCTTTTATGACAGAACTCATTACTCTGGCTTCATTGTGAGATCCTTACGCCGGAGGAACACAGAAGGTGTGACAGCCACCAAAACCTTTTGATTGGGCGCCGTCTTCAAAAAATAACCAAATGCTGAGACTTTGTGAAAGGACCCTACTCCTAAATAACAGAGGGCTGCGGTTGCTAGGCACCCAGACCTGACCTTAAAGTATGGTGCATTGCCTCAAATAGCTGACAAATCTCTGCTCATCGAACACACGGCGAGCAAGAGTGAGGTAGCGGTGTGTGAGACCAGGAGGGGGTGAAAACAAGCCACGACTGCATCCTCAGAGCATTTTACAGACAATAACTACTGCGTTCATTTATTCCCTATACCATGTATGGTTGGATGGACTAACGGACCTGACAGACAGATGTTATGTCAATGTATCTTTCTCAGTCATGGAACTGGTCATGTATTTGGATACACAAACTAAGTCAGGTACATAAGATGACTTTCACCCAGTTCAGGACCAGTTCTCAAATGCTACTAAACTTTGCTCACCTTTGAATTGGCTATTGCCAATATTGTCGTTTAGTTAACGATCTTTGTTAATGAAATGGTGAAATGCCTCAGGTGCCGAGGGAAGTTGGGGGCCACCGACACTTCCTGCTGACTGTCCGTGCTGTTAACCACAGAGTTAAGTGTTAAGAGCACATAACTGCAACCAGCTCATTTACAAATCACAAACAGCCATGGAAATTACCATATTCACAGTTGAGTTAGTCTTAAATTGTTGTCTTAGTGCTGTTTAATTCTCTCACAGATTAATCAAGCTCTTTAAGTAATTTTACTTTATTTCAGCTGCAGGTTAATGTGGCAGGTGATAGAAATTACAGCGGAAATATATGGAAATGTTTTCACAATATTTTCCTTGATTGAGATCGGTGATGTTTTGATGTCACCGTGTCTCTTACATCTGTACAACTGTAACTTATATAAGACACAGTGGGTTGCTGTCATCTCATGCTGAACATCCTGTTGAATTGTAAAAGAGAATATGTTTTATGTGTGGAATATAAATAAATGTAGTTTATTATTTATGTAGCTGTGTAGTCGCAAACATCTGGCACATGCATACATTTATGTTACATACATATACACTGTACACATCCTGTTGGGTGGGGTTGTTTTTATCTTCTTTATCCTGTCCTCATTACTTGTGTACAAAATAGCAGAAACACCCTTTCAGCATTAACACAGTACACAAACAACACTACAAACTACAGCTGCAAAACTCCCCAGTAAGTTACAACAAAACCCCCAAAATTCGACCATTACAGTCACAGACCTGTTGCAGACGGATGTAATAGACTGCATTAGTCTTAGCAAGGGCCACCTAATAAACTGACAAAAGAGTTCATAATCCAGACTGGCTTTGCTTTCCAAGACGGCTTTAAAATATTAAAACATTCCGGAGATTTATGCTCGCTTCCCTCATTCGCCCGTTGTTCCCTCGCATCCTTCAAACCACCATTTCTCTCGATGTCTTTTTGGCTGTCACCGCTTTAAATTGGAGTTGGCATTTTCCGGCAGCCTTAGTGTCACTGCTGCTGTATGAGAACAGGCCTGGGGTACTTTGCCTCTCAGATTAGAGATCTTACTGTCTCCTGGCTTTGGCTGTATCAACAGTGTCGAATATTCCTCAGATGTCACTCCAAACCACTTCTTCTCCAAAAGCGCATTTCTCACCAGCGTTTCACTCTTGCATCATCTCCTATATCGAATGGAGAGACAGAAAATGCACAAAGGCAAAATTACCCTGCCTGGATGTCGATAGCATTTAAGGTCTCCATGGATTTTCGGGCGCTGGTGTGATAAATTTGAAGCAAATGGGAAAATCCTTGCTTAGTTCGACTGAAATAGGACGATGTGCGATTAGGAAAAGGCTGTTTATGTAAAATAATGCAGGAGCTGTGCTCAGACACAAGGGGATTCTGTATTGAAGAACTGGAAGTTTTGAAACTTGAGGATTTTGTCATGTCTGAACCACCAGCACCCACCTGCTTTTAAATTAAAACCTTGTTTAACTGCTAGAATTGAACATTCTGAACGTATGGGCCTTGTTATAAACAAAACAAGCCCTGGATGTTCGCTCTGTTTATTTTTCCATTATACATAGAGCATCATGCAATTTCCGCACAGAGCGAGTTGTGGCTCTCACGCTTACTTTCTTAGATATCAGAGAAAATGGCAAGAATGACAGACGGTGACGTCGCGGTGAACGCACATACATTTCATAAGTCCGGCTTTGCTTTTCCTAGCAGCTCCCGGACACGTCAGTGTGTAAGCAATTATGTGTCTGTCACATTCGTACAGCGGTGAGGTTAAACTTCATGAAGCTTTATCTCCAGCCTGTCTGAAGCTGTCAGTGTCCAGTTGTGCTGTGAACTGGTGCTGAACTTCAAGTGGTGGGTTCTGCTGCGCCCAAGGCTTCCACAAAACATTACATTACATACACAGTAACTAACCCACACTACACTACCTGACTTTGTTTTTCTTTTTCTTTTTTTTTACCATTATGGAATCTGACAGATTTAGTCTGGAACACTGACTGCAGCTGTCTTCTCTCTTCAACATCAAGGTTCTCATAGTTCTCATTGTCAGATGTTACTTTGGACCGTAGAGATTATCATCATCATTATCATAATTTGAATTAATGCATTATTCACACATGGATGGATTTAGCTGGTCTTCTGTTTTCATCAGACAAATTAGAATCCTTCTAGTGACCTTTTGCTTTTGACTTTAGGTTTTATCGTCGAGTGTTTGCACCCATGAGGTCATTTTACTGATGACAGAATTTGTCATCTTTCTTCACTTGTCAAACCCAACAGTCCCGTTTTTTTTCTTTTTCATTTTCCATGTGCAAAGAAGAACAGCCATGTGCCATCTGCAAAAGGATGATCTTTTTTTACATGCTGCATTAACAGATGGAAACTGTAACTGTTGTTGTGAAATATGCATTAAGAAAAACAAACATTTACAACCCCAAATAAACCAGAGAAAAATTTCTCTTCTTCACTTTTTGCACATTTTAAAAGTCACAATCTGGAGTATACAGTAGAATCAAAGCTCAGATTCCTGTTCTTAGTCGTCCATTGTCTTTATCTGCATTTGTCGGTCCTCACTAAGTATACATAGTATATAAAGTAAATATATAGTGTCAGTATCTGGTGTCTGATAATGGCGACACATCATTGTGAATTCAGCCGTTTCTTTGCAGACAGCGTCGCTTTTTAATTTTCAATACAAGATGTGGTGATAGTGCAGCTGTGCAGGAAACATATTGCTCTCGCTGTGGTCGGGTTCTCGTGCCCTTTGAAATGAGAGGAGCATTAAAATCAAATCATGGCTCTTCCAAGGTTAGAATATCGATTAGTTTTTGGTCCTGCGCTCTGCACTGGCAGTTAGGGATGAGCGCGGTGTTGTCGAGTGAAAGTGCGCCGGGTTCTGCCAGTGGTATGTTGTGTTATGTTTTATAACAACATCCAAGGCTTCGTGCTGAGGAGATTCATTCAGATACTAATGACAGCGATTTGCTGAGACGTTAAGCTTGACAGATGTCAAACACGTGCAGATGTGTATCATGTGGAAAAACTCAGTAATTAAATGCATGTTAATTGCAGACTGGGTTATTTCCATGTGTATTTGGAGGTCACTTATTCCACATCACTAACTGGAGTATTCTCTCAGTGCCATTAGTTGGTTTCTCCAGTTGAAGCATTTGCTTTCTTTTTTTCTCTTTTTTTTCTTTTTTTGGTAATCTCATGTATTCGCCTGATAAAGACTTAAAAATGGAAAAAAACATTGTGGCAACAGCAGGGAAAAAAAAGATTACACACAAAAGAATGTACGGTATGTCCTTGTATGAAGATGACACCCTTTAATGTCTGACTAATACCAAAGTATCCAGAACGAGGTTATAATATATCGATGTAAGGTTTTCTGCTTTGTAAAAATTCATACACAGTGACTGAGGCTTTGTGGAAAAAAGCTGTGTGAGGACAGAACTTGTCCTCCCTGTGAGTCAGGACCACGTACGAGTAACTGACTTGGATTATTGTGCCATCTCACTGAATTGTAGACAAGCTTCTTCAATTATTCTAAACTGCCTCTTTCTCTCTCCTCTTTTTTTCCCCCCTTTTTATTCATCACTTCAGGCTGTGGAAACCAACCTGGCATCCAAGGACAGTCACTGGGTCTATGCCAATGAGGTGAGGCCAAACACAAACACACTTAATGCACCTTTGCCGCTGACTGAACTCAGAGCGCGTTGTCAGTTTGCCTGCGTCAAACAGAACCTCATATACTGCCAGGGCACAAATAAGGCCCATGAAAACCCATAAGGCTTCCACTCTGTGTGCTTTCATCTTCAATTAGATTTGCAGCACATCATTATATTTTATCTTGGCCGCCAAAGGGACGGCGCCTTTATTTGATATTGTGTAATTGTCCTGCCTTTAGCTGTTGATGTTAGTGCGTCTTCTCCCAGCGTTCTGTGTGTCTGACATTGACCTAAATGGTCGTCTAAAACGGTTGTTACGGCACAAAATGAAGGTGCACTTTGTGAATACAGAGCAGCGGACTCAGTCTTTAGCTTTAGTGCCTCCACCCTGCATTTCAATTGATACAAAGTGATTTGGAGATGAGGGGGAGTCATTGGATTGGCCCTACACTAAAATACTAAAAGCAGTGGATGAAAGATAATAGATAAAAGGTTGCTCCCAGCTGATTTAGCTCAGATATTAACATGGCTGTACCAAATAGTTCTCACACACAAACACACACACACACACACATAAACATATACATCAGTGCCTGTGTGTTCTAACGAAATGACAGATACTGAGCTATTGTCCATATGGCATGATTAATGTGTGTACTTTTCCAGATGTACTAAGATGGTGACATTAGACTTTAACCAACAAATAATAACGAGTTGTCATTAATGTTTTAGTGAGGAACCCACTGTGCTGCATTTCAGTGCATTGCGGCAGCTTGAATATTGATTTACAAAAGTTAATGAGGCTCAGTGTGTTGAAAAGCCTTCTGCTATCTGGCAGCCTAAATTACCTCATTTTAGACTATAATGAGTTTTCATGAAAAAATGACCATGTGTTTTTTTTTAATCATATTCAATATGCATTTTGATATAACCCACATATATCAAGTATGGATTTACTCCATGTCTGGCAGCTTACGTCTTATTATTTCACCGATATGTCTCCAAGAATTAATTTGTAGTTTTAAAACAGATGATATGATAGCAAGTGTAATTATGAATTGAAGCATAATTCACATGTAAACTCCTGCATGGCTCTCAGTCCATTATTGCAGACCTCCAACAAGACATTATCCTTAATTGCATCAGACCCAGGGAAGTATGGTCTAATAGCATGTTCATTTCTGCAGCAGCCCTTAAAGTGTGATGTAAAGTTATTTGTCGTTGGTGCCCATTTAAAGAAAAACATCTCTGTATCATGTATGAGTTATACATATATATCCTCATTCTCTTTTCTTTTCCTTCACATTGTCAACACAGTTTTCGTTTTCCACGCACTCCTCCCTCTCTCTTGCACCGTTTTTATTTATTTATTTTCTTCATTCTCAAAGTCATTTTTGTTTATCTTTTCACTCTCCTCCTCTCTCCTCCTCCATCTCGGCCTTTCTTTTCAGCACCCCAGATAAACTGCCCACAAAGCCGACAATCACCTTGAAATGAAAATAACACAGACATGGTGAACAGGCTAACAAGAAAATTCAATTACGACTCGTGTCGATGCATTTTCCTTGCTGACATTGGTCTCCAGGGCCCCTCTCATGAACCAAAAAATAAATAAAATGAGCACATAATTACTTCACTATCTTCCTCAATCACATACAGAGCCCTTCAAATTTTTATAGTTTTGCCAACAACAAGAACCCAGATGTAAATTGAATCCAGGCGCGTACCTAACTGCAAACGATTTGTCTATAATTCTTGCTTATTTTTAAAGGGGAACCAGATTTAAGGGAAGGTGTAAATCCACTTTGTTTCCATTAGTCTCAGACTTGATTTGTAAGAAGCTGCTAATACGGCTGATGGCAAAAAGAGAGCGAGCAAGGTTTTAAATTCATTTAAAGGCATGAGCGATTAAGACGGGAATGAGATTTTTTGGATTTGTAGCTCTGGAGTGTGCCTGCAGACAGTTGTTCCTAATCACCTGCCTGGTCATGGCCAATTTTTAAAATCCATATTAACAAGATGATCTCGGGGCTCACGCCCACCCATCAGATCCCCAGAGCCCCGCCAGCCATTACTGTCCTCACAGTGAAAGGGATGTCTCGTCTCTCCTGTCTCACAACATGCAGGTTTGTTCATTTCCCACCTGCACCAGCAACATGAGGCTCAAAGAACCTAGTTGTTACACCAGAAGCACGATAAGAGCAAAGAATGGGAAGGATGGAGACGGAAAATGATGGCGGGTGTGATCGCGAGTTGAAAACCAATCAGGCGCAATGCAAAACAGAAAACGGATCCTGTGACCTGATAAGGCTTTTCATTCAGGGGTGTAATAGGCTTTACACTACAGTAACAGTGCAGTAATAGAATAAATGCTGTGGGTACGTGCATATGTTTTTCAGGCTTCAGAAGAAATGCAGTGTTGTTGTTGGTGGGTTTTTTTGGGTATAAAATTGTATCCAGTTCAGGTGATGTCAATGAAAAAAATTACAAAAATAAAACTGTCAGGTAAAACCAATGGACTGAATGAGGTGAGCCTGTGATCTGATTAAAAGAAAAAAAAGTTTGTTTGACATAAAAAACTTTTCTCGCCGAAAAACATTTCCGTTTCAACGTTTTTTAATTTGAGACTGACCTTTACGCATTTTAAAACCAAAGCGACCGCGAGCCCCGGAGGGTATGAAACTTATTCACCACACGGATGACCGGAATAAAATGTAGGGGAAAAAACGGGACCAGCTTTGATGGAGGAGTGTATAGGAAAGAAATCAGGGTTTGATTTCCGCAGACGGAAGCTCGGGTGACAGGCAGGCATACGTCTCCAAGCACCACCCACTAAACCATGCTGCTGCAGCTGCAAGCACACAGAGGGTTATCTGCATCTGACTCTGTCTACTGGACCCAGATGGATTGCACATCCGGGGAGGATTTGTTTTTGTTCCTTTTCCCCTTCAGAGGCAGCATGGTGACACCCCAGAATGTTTGATGGATTAGGTGGCTGTGCCTGCTGTGACAAACAAGAGTCGAGGAGGACAGTCGTGGTATGACAGATGTCTGGGGTATCTGCCCATCAAGCGACTCAGTTAGGAATCCCCACTCTGCAACCCCCGTTCCCCACCAGGATTAGTGAAGAAGATGGTTTTAAATGAGCCTTCTGCCTATTAAATCCAGTCTGTAAAGCATTACATTGATGAAAAAGCAGACTCTGCTGGTCCTTTGTACCATTATCCGTTATGAGTGCTCATCCTTATACCCAAATTGAGATGACAAAAGTGATGTAATAACCCACAGATGGTGACCACAGGAGACAGCAGCAGTCACGGTCATAAATCTGAAGGACCACAGACAGACGGCTCTCCTCACTAACCACCTTATCAAGATTGAACAGTGGCGACAGTTAGCCATTTAGAATAATTTAAGATTTAACGTGGGTTCTTTAAATTACACGCAGCGTGTTTTCATTAAATGGACCCACTGCAACTCCAGCCTGAAATCTGAATCCGATCATATCAACAGTGCATTTGCACTGTGCTTACAGCTCAGCCTGCTCCTGCAGATAGAAATTAGCCTCATGAACAGCGAACTGCGTAATGCGAGGAGCTACACGTTTACACTGCACTCGAGAAAATAACGACTGCAAACAAACTGATTTTTTTTTCCAGCTAATCGAATCTTAAGTAATTACACAAACACTTATAATTTGTCCGTATGGCTGAAGCCTTGCGCTTTCTGCCGGATTACTGAGTTTCCGTCTCAAAACGTCCCACATGCACCGCAGTAGCAGGAATGGCACAGTTAAGGTTATGTTGATTCAGATCAGGCAGTGCGGTGCAATTTGGCATGAAATTACATTGCGTTCTTCCGGCTGCTCGGACCACATGTTGTTATTGTAAATGGTCCTGCCTTTGTTTCTGTTTCATTTAAAGTCCTTCCTTTTAAAAAAAAAACAAAATGTCTTTCAACCCTGTTTTCATTTCTGGAATTCTGTGTATGAAAACATACGTGGATCTGATTGAATGAATCATTTTAATTGCTAATAAATTGAAGGAAATCATTAATAGTTATTGGAGGACATTTTATCATAATACATGCCGCTTATTTACATAAAATAATCACATCATTGCATAGAGGAACACATGCGGCTCCTTTTTCAATCCACAGTGACTCATGTAAATGGCAAAAATGACATGGTCACACTCATGGCTGCGTGATGCATGTGTTGACTCAGTAAGTGCATTTTAAGTTGCAAGAAATTCAACATGCAAATATTTATGATGCATTTTACCTGACAGTGATGAACCCACCACGAGGTATTCGATTACAAAAATAATCTTTCGGAAGTAACATTCATAGGGGCCAGAAAATCATGTCATAACATAAGTTTATGCCACTAGTCAGTCTTTACTGGCAATGCTTGAGAGCATTGTTAATAAGGCCCAGTGAAACGCCAGCTTAATCATTATTAGCATGACATACTGATCTGAGCCTTAACTAATGACCAAAAAGTGACTGAGGAGCAACTGCTGATGCCGATGTTATCCACAATAATTCTCCCCCTACATTAATCATTATCACAACGTATGTGTCGATATTATAATTGACATTGTGTATTGTTTTATTGTTTTTACTACCATATATATATATATATATATGGATGTATGGATGTATACACACACACACACACATATGTATGTATGTATGTATGTATGTATGTATGTACAGTATGTATGTATGTATGTATGTATGGGCCCTAGCACCGACAGTGCAGGGCCCTAATATATAAGGTAGTTGTTTTGTTCTGTTATAAATATTGTTTACAGAGCTTTGTTCTTCCTCGTTATGAAATTCATTGCTTGTCAGTTTCCGGGTTCTGCAACTGTGCTTTAAAAAATAACGACCAGCAAACCCTTCGCTTCTAATTAAATCCCTGTCATGATTTCGGGTAAATTACGTTGAATGATTTTTTAGTAAAGGAGTTAGAACGGTGATTGAGCCTCTGTCCGCTGGACTTGATTTGATTAATGTATTTTGGTTGTCGCCTATCGTTGAAAGACGGACACGCTGCGTTCCCGTTTTAAGATTTTCCAGTGGGTTCGCTCCAAAGAGCTGAACAGCTTGTGTGATAAATGTAGACTATAATGCTATAATAAAGTCTGTTTACTTTATTAGTCAAACTATGACCACACACACTGCACCATTAAGACTGCTGTTTCTCCACATTACATGGCTTTGGTGAATCCAGCCTTTATTCTCTTTATAGTCCAATGGTAGAAGTAATATACTGTATATTATAACAGTGTCCTAATTGTGACCTAAGGGTCCGTATTTTCCCCTTGAACAGAAAGTGAGTGTTGCGTCAGCCTCGTCCCATTGGTCTGTGTCACCGCTGGGTCAGGTTACGACACACATGTCACCACCGATGGCAGCAGAACACTCCGACTGGGTGGCACTGGAAGTTATTAACTCGGACGTGAGAGTTCGGCTCCGTGAACCGTGCGGCATAATTCATCTGATTAATGTGTCAAGGCAACTGATAAATATTCATATTTTCCACCTGACTGATTGTGAAGAGTCAGAGAAGGAGCTGGGGGGAAAGAAAAAAAATAGATGAGCCACAATCACCTGAGGAGTGATTTAACTCAGGCTGTTCAGAGATGAATAAAACAGGCTCTTGCTTTTTCAGTTTAGTTTGCTCCGTTGTGCCTTTGAAATAAAAATATAAATAAGTTTATGACATGTTTATATATATATATATATATATATGTGTGTGTGTGTGTACGTGAGAAACAAAAGAGGAAAAAAAAAACAAGGCTAAACCCTAATATGAGAAAAAAGCAAGACTGATTTCCAACTGAAATAATGTAAACATACGAAAAGGGAGGCTAAATAAGAATAATGGCAATATAATTGAGATTGAAGACCGTGTGGAGGAAAGGCGAAAGGCGGTATAGACAGAAGCCAGGGGGAATCGGACAGAAACCGGCAGTAACAACAGAGGGGGTCGATGCAAATGGGAAAGATCGGAACGTCGGATAGAGCACAGAACTGCATCAACTCAGAGATGCTGAAGTTTTGACCTGACAGTTATCTCACTGCTTTATGGTCAGATAGCGTATGAACCTGTCGTTCCCCAAGAGACTCACTGTCGGCCTCGGCATTGACTATTGTCCTGCCCCGGAGACGGCGAGCAGCACACTTTCTCATGAATATTGATCCGACTCTTAACAGGAAAAATCTACACTGACCCTCCACGCTTGCATCGCCCCAGTCCAGGGGGCCAAAGGTCAGCTGCCCTGTTACTGTGAAGAATGTACACAGAATGTCTATTGATTTGTCAGTAGCCTGTAATGTAAATAACTAAACAGACATGTTTCCTATAAGGTGAATTGTAGCTTTACATTTCAACTACGTTTGTTATTATCTGTTATGTTGTTTGTTCTTTGGCTCCTTTATTGCAGGTTGAATGTGCTGAAGCTCACAGCCTTTAATATAATACAAGAATCCAAGTGTCCAAACAGTTCTGCTATTGAATGTATAGCTATTGCGTTCATTTTTGTTTGTGTCTAAAATGATGTGTGTGTGCGTCGTTAAGTAAACCACTGCTGGTACAGACGTGGTGCACGAATCAATCGTTAGATGAAATGTGCAGTGGAGAAAATGTATTTTGTGTCATCTTATTCTTTAATAGCTAAAGCACACAGCCCACAGAGGTTATTTTTCTCCTTAATCCACTTATTTCCACTCAGAAAATTCCACATTCATGGTTTGTGTCCTCAAAGCATGAACATCTCAACTTGGCACCACATTTTACTCTCCGGGTGGAGGCAAAGATGCATCAAACTAACCTCCCCGTTGTTGTCTTCATCTTCAGGAGGTGAGTGACCCGGACGTCATGGAGCTGGTTCACAGCTCTCTGGGCCGCATGACCATCATCCGTCAGGTCTTCCCATTGTGGAGGGACACCAACGTTCGCTGCATGAGGAACAATCACCGCATCTCCTCCCTGCTCTGCGACCCGCAGGAAGGCTACCTGCAGTCTCTGGAGGTAAAAACAATATAATAAACCGCCCTGCCTGTGTATGTAAAGAATAAAAAAGGGGGAGAAAGTATCAAAACAGCCCGAGAATGCATCTCCACACAAATTCTCCACTTTCTATGCAAATGTTTGGTATTTTTTAGTCATCGATTCTCTAAGATCAGCTTCTTTCAGTGGAGCATCTCAGCTGGAAGGAGGCTGAAGGTGCAACAGGAGCCAGGATGATGGATGAGGCTGTGTTCAGCATCGGATTAGTGGCGTGATGTGTGTGGGGGGTTTTTTTCAGTTTGTGTACAGTACCACAGTATTGAAAGGTGTTATGAGCAATTTGTTTGATTCCGCTTTTTACAACGTATAATAATATGCATGGAGCTGTGGTACACTGGTACAGACAAGCATCTGCCAAGTGCCACATGAATATAAATATTAACTGATAATGTATGCAACTGAATATAGATTTATGTCCCAGGATGAGGTAATTATGAGGAACATGGATGTCCATGAATATAAATGACTGCAGATCAGTGTAGATGGGGAATAAAGGGCAAAGAGAGTGAAACAGTTTGATCAAGTTATTGAAAACTTTTCTTAAAGCTACTTAAAACGACTATTTGGGGAAAATAAACAGTTTGTTACGTGCTTTGATACTGCGTGATCAACAAAGATTTCCATAACAGAAGGGGGCCAGACCAGTAAACCCATAGGACTTATTGTATCTTCTATGTCAGTACATCTGCTGTTAGTTCAGTGGCAGTGTTGTGTCATGTTGTCTGCCCTGACAAAAAACAGTGCGCCCCTAGCAGACAACATAGGAACTGCATTTTTTTTTTTTTTTTTTTAAATGTAGTTCATGATTTTTTATGTATTTTTTCATATTGCAGATTTATCCCAAGGGCCGGACTGGACCCGCTGGCGGGCCGGTTCTGGCCCGCGGGCCGTACGTTTGACACCCCTGGTCTAAAAGAAATGATAAGTCCTAAAATAAGTCTAAGTCTAAGTCTGACCTCGGATGAAATCACAATGACAGTGATGGTCACCAAAGACAACACAATGTCTCTCTCTTCTCGGCTGTAACCTCCACGCACCTCCCACCTCTTCCTTTCTGCTGGGAGTTGAGGACGCCTCCTCAGACCTCTTAGCCTTCTCTTTTGCTCAATCCATCTGGAGCGCAGTGGCCGCGCTCCCTGTAGCTCTATCGAAACCCTCGTACTCCTTTTTACTCGTACTCCGGACAGATGGCGAAAACCATGTGGCGCTTCCACCCGCGGCTCTAAATATTTTCCATGAAAGAGGGTTAAACGTTAACGGCCGTTCAAGCCTCCATCACAATCGTCCATTCAGAAGTCTTCATAACGAAGCTCCTGAGTGAGTGACCTGAAGGATGTCTCACTTCCGCGGCTCTGGTTGTGGGAGGTTTTCATTTGACCTGACCCGGAGGATCTATAAAATCCACTGTCGCTCCAGGACAGGAGGCGGTCGACCTGATTCCTGACAGGGAGCCCTGCAGCTGAAGGGCAACAGCCGAGCTGATGGCTGCTCTGAAACTAATTAGGAGGACGGTGATTAAACCAAAGATAATGTTTTGGTCTCTCTCCGTCCCTCTGATTTTTGCTTACACCCCGGCGCTCCATAATTACCTCTGGATTTGGCCTGTGTTGTGTCATCGCTCACATACAGTATGATTCAGTCTCACTGGGTTTGTCCATGTGGAGATGTGTGGACAGTCAGCATCACAGGGCAGAGACAAACTGCTCACCTGTTGTCCCTGAGCTTTCGATGCTTTCTTCAAGCGATGAGATCAAATCTTTATTTTATTATTTCCTTGTTTGTTTTTTTTCCACCATCCACAGGTGTCCAACCTCTACCTGTATGACAGCGTTCTGATGCTGGCCAATGCCTTCTACAGGAAACTGGAGGACAGGAAGTGGCACAGTATGGCCAGCCTGAACTGCATGAGGAAGTCCACCAAGCCGTGGAATGGAGGGTGGTCCATGCTGGACACCATCCAGAAGGTACCTTTTTTTTGCAATTTTGTAAGAACAATGGCGTCAGCAATATTCTATCAGGTACAAAGTAGAGTCAAAGGTTTTATGGTCAAAACGCTTTTTTGTGAACGTCCATGAAACTAAAAGGATCAGTTTCAAATTCATTTGTGTTCAAATGGCACCATCAAAGAAGCTGATTGTGAAATCTGATCTTCAAGGTTTGGCTTGGGGACGGATTGGTGGCAGACCCTGGCCTTTGATTTCTTTATTCCTGTGTGTTCCTCTCTCTTCTCTCATTGAAATTCAAATGCTAGAAAGTGGCCTGATTTCATCCGGTCCTGCTCTGATAATGGGATTTTTCTTGTTGTGTGAGTGTCACACTGGTTCAATCTCAGCTGCGACATGTGGTGAACAAACTGTGTAAGAATACATAAAGCAGTGGTTGTCTTTTGTTTTGGTGCCACTCAAACTGAACCGACTTAACCTGGCCTGTTTCATGTTACAGTCGACAATTGTTTTTTTTTTTTTAGAAGAGCCTTAGTTTGAACAAAAGATGATTTTTAAACCCAGCAACAAAACATTACTCCTCCGAAACACTCTTTGTTCTGTGCAATACTGCAAATGCAACCTACAAGCCACATACATTTGTCTTTAGATGATTATTATAAATAATATTAAAACATCCCATTGATGAATATGGACAGTAGATGTCCCAGCTTTGGTAAAACTTTCTTCCTATACGTACTAGGCTTTATAAATACTTTTGTAAACTTTGTTTACAGTATTTTTCAGAAATTATCATGTCTCAGAATATTTTTCAAATATGTTCCTCATAGGAATATAGCCTACACCTGTAGAATGAATATAAACAGGAATTAAACGCTGGGCGTTGTTGCTGCAGGGACGCATCAGCGGACTGACAGGAATGATGGACTTCCGTGCTGAAGGCTCTAATTCCCATGTTCAGTTTGAGATTCTGGGAACCAGCTACAGCGAGACATTTGGGAAAGATGTGAAGCGGGTGAGTAACATATAATTTTTTTTCCCCCTCCCCTGCTCAAATTGTAGTGTGAGAAATAATCACAATAATCTTTTTCACCAACTTTAAATTGTGTGGCAGTGCAGATTTCTCATTTCGCACAGTAAGTGTGGCGTGTTCCAGTTCGGACCCCGCTCGATTGGAGCATCTGCGCAGTGGTCCATTTTAGATGCTTTTTGTTGGGGGATGCTATTTTGCATTGATGTAATAGATTCAACTGTCCATCCTGTAAGGTGATGAGGGAACAGCAGGTATCGTGATGAAGCCGCTGATGGAAACATGTTTATTCTTAGACATTGTCTCAGTGTGACAGCTCGCTGTGTGGGAGGGGAAATAAAAAACAAAAAACTGAAACTGATTCATTATGTAAAGCTCAGAAGATGTCCTGCAGGTTTCCTGTTCCTCTCTAATCGTTTTCCACACCTGTTGACAGGTAGATACAGTACACACCAGGTACTGCTCATTTACTAACAGGGAAAACCAAACCTGCAGAACACCTGTGGGACCTACGCTATCAGAATTAAGTACCACTTCTGCTAAAAAGTCCTGGGGTCTGATAAATCCAGATATTGGACAGGAGGTTTTAAACTGTCTTTTTTTGTTTGTTTTTCCTCTTGTGCTCTTTTTTTCCCCTCAGGGCGTTGAGTGAATCCAGTTATTTTATTTACTTTTTAAAAAACCATACTTATTGGTAGCATACAAAGTCATCTGTCTCTTGGTCCCTGAGAACTGTGGCCACAGGGTTTAATGTCCGTCAGTGAGGTGCCAGGAATGATGGTGCCCCCTACTGGAGATCCTGATTTGACTAGATCTCAGCTTTAATCTCAGCCCTTTCACCATGTTATTACCCCTCCTGTCTTTATAAGGTGTCGTCCGACACAGAGCTTAAATAAATCACATATTTGCTTTCGCATTAGTATCTGCTCACAAAACACAGAGTTTCCTCCTCGGATTTGTTTATTCGCCGTTGTGTGTTGATGAGTGACATTTTCCCGCTGTGCTCGTGATGAGTCGGCTGTGTGAGCCGACCGTCCACTCTTTGGTGAAGAACCTCTCTGAGCTCCGAACGCGACAGAGCTGAAGTGAGAGATTGAGAGCCTTATTTGCCCACTCTTCCCCGAGCTGTAATTTGTTTGTCCCCGCGAACGTCCTGATTCAGTCAGGGACTTCTTGCAGAATGAAGAGAAATGGACTTTCTTGGCAATCTATGTAGAGCAGGACTGACCAGAAGCGGTAATGAAGATTTAATCACCACTCAGCCTAACTGAAATCATGGCGCCAATTCATCATAATGTGGCCATTAGCATCAGCTAGAACATAGGACTTGCTACACCCACTGCCATATGTTCATGCGCTGGCAGAGGAACATGTGGACGGGTGAAAATAAAAACATGAAGCTTCTTGGTAGTGTGTTTTCGCCTCGACGTTTTCCCGGAACGACGTCGCCGCTCCTCGCCACCGATTCTGTAAATCTCTGCAACTTTACAGGAAAGATGAACACCAACCGGATGGTGTTTTGATGATGGTGGCTGGAGCAGGGGGTTGTTGGGTTGACTGTTAGGGTGGCAGCAGATGATTCACATCCATCTCCTAATCACCGAACCACTCAGTGGTCCTGTTTCTCCGCTCATGCGTCATGTTTTTCCCCTTAATTTTTACCAGCCGCCTGTGCAGACACACTCACGTCCTCCAGGAGAGACACAGTCGCATGCAGCATGATAAACAGCGGCGCCACACAAACATCGCACAGTAGCATCACGCACGGCGTGTTGGACCCGAGATATTGCGCGCTCGCAGCCAGGTAAACAAAGCAGGGGCCAGGGATCACACAAACACGCAGGTGCTTGTTTCTGACAGTCTTTAAAAGGAAAAGGCGACAGCAAGGCCAGATAACAGGACGCCAAATGCATTCAGTGGCGTTGCTCATTATCTGGCGTGTCTGTCTGTCTCATCACACACTGGGCAGAAACCATTTGCTGGGAGAAACCTCACAGATTCATGCACCTCGCCCCTCTCCGTTGCACTGAAACAGAAAACGTTCTGTGTCGTCTTTGCCCCGTGTTGTGTAAAACTTGTGCGCGCCATCAAGAAATTACACTCCATTACATGGTTCCCTCTGTAATGTCGTGTCGCACTGTGACTGCACGTCCTGCTCCACCCCTTGACCCACATCCACCCGTCTAAGAGCCGGCCTCAATTTGTCTCCTCTCCCCCATTTTATCTTTCCTGTCCTCTCACCCCATCACCCGTCTCTTCTCTGCTCACCAGCCCTTTCTCCTCATACTTCAGCCGTGGTTTCCTCCCACTCCATCATCGTTTATCTGCATTCAGTCCATTTTCTCCCCAGCCTGATGGCTCTTAGATGAGGCGTCTTTCTGCTTAGAAACTGTAATGAAGACTGAAAAACTATTTCCTGGCTGGCGACTGTGGCTTTTCTCCACCACGCAGAGATGGTGCAGAGTGATCGATGCCGCTGTTGTTGTTTTGGTTTCCCAGTTTGCTCTTATTGATGTGTCACTTTGTCTCAGAGCAGATATTGCTAATGACTTCCAGCTTATGCGAAGCTCCTCACAGGAAAAAAAAAAGTCAATTAATTTGAATGTAATTGTTCCTCCTGGCCAAACATCTGTAACCATCGCATTGAAGTTATCTGTAAACATGGTCACAGTAACAAGGCAGGCATTACCATGATCTATTACTGAAATGTTCCCATCACAGTGTGTGTCTATATATATATATATATATATATATATATCATGACCTCCATGTGTAACACTGTGTCTTGTTTTCATATCTACAGTTGTTAAAGGCTAAAATATTCATCATAATTACCGAACCCTGTTTCTCACCGGCTTATCAGGCAGAAACTGCATAAACTGTAAAACCCAAATATAGAAAAACACCAACAGGCATTACCATGATCTATTACTGAAATGTTCCCATCACAGTGTGTGTCTATATATATATATATATATATATATATCATGACCTCCATGTGTAACACTGTGTCTTGTTTTCATATCTACAGTTGTTAAAGGCTAAAATATTCATCATAATTACCGAACCCTGTTTCTCACCGGCTTATCAGGCAGAAACTGCATTAACTCTTGTGAAAAGGAAACTTCTGCCAACAATGGATCTGCAGGGAGTTGATAGGTCTGTTGATCCAGTGATTAATTTGCCAGAAACTGAGATGAATAGCTTTTTCTGTCGGCGCCAGAGAGGGAGTTTAAAAAAAAAAAACCTACCTTCACCTGCGGGAAAATATATAATACTATGAGCATTTCAATCACACCAACTTTTCAATAACATTGAAAGCCATACGCATAAAGTCCGTGCATATTAATCCAATGTGCATGTGACATTCTATTCTATTCTATTTTATTCTATTCTATTCTATTCTATTCTATTCTATTCTATTCTATCATTTTGTTTTGTTGTTGTTGTTTCTTGACTTGACTTGACTTGAGCGTGCAGACCAGTGTTTTGTCTGCTCCTAATGGTCGTTACTGCTAATAACAGCTGACGTTATGGGATCCTGGCTTCTTTCCAGACCAGGCCGAGGCTTTTCACAGTGACCAAAGGGAGAAAGAAAGAAGGGGGCGGCTTCTGTCGTTCGTCTTTCATTGAACGAGCGCGTGTTGAACAGTTTCAGAGGCAGAGGGGAGGTCAGGCCCTGACCTACAAGTAGACCTGCATCCGTGCACGTGGAGCAGCGATGATGAAGAAATCGTTCCGCCTGCGGTTATTGTGCCGCGCGCTCACATCACATGCATGCATATGGACATTACGCGCACAGGTTTAGACACTAATTAAATGCTGTATATTTCACCCTAATTATTTTTTTTGCTGGCGCTGTCCTCTCATTAGATAATTACCCATCTCTAAAATGATAATTAGATTTTCATATTTAATTTAACAAGACAGTGTAAGCGGTGCCGCCTGTTGATGCTGGAATTCCCTCCGACGAAAATCAACATCAATAAAATAAACGACTTCAGGCTGCTTTAACCACGCAACATTAGACTGGTCAAGAGATTTTGTTGACACATAAACTAAATGACATCAAGATTATTACATTGTAAAACTGTCATTGATTCGCTGTAAATGTGTAATGAATTGCCTCTTTCCTGTTAGTCTTTAAAGGAAAACTCTTAAATTAGCAGACTGCAGCTTTATAAACGGACGAGAGTAAATCCTCTTGAGTCCCCAATGACTGAACGAAACGTGACTGCTATTCCTCCACATACCGCCATGTTTTCCAGCCATTATTAAATCAATAAGAAAAGTCGTAAGCTGCCTTAGAGCCTCTGCGCTCATTAACATGCACAGCATCACCTGCCGTACCTGCTCTCTGTTTGTCTCACTTCAAACGACGAAGTAGAAAAATCATTAGTGGTTCATCGGTGCGCTGAGATCAGTTGAAAATAGAAAATATTTTTCTAATGAGAAGTGGCCAGTTTAAATCCATCAGACTTTCATACGTTCGACAATATTTTTGAAGAGGAATTTGTATTCTTGAAGTTAACACAAGGAAAAAAGGAGAATAATAAACACGATCAGTCGGAGCTTTCATTTGCCCACCAGATTCTTATTTAATTTCTGAGCGGCTTCGGTTCGATGGAGGAATTAACTCACTTCACTTATTTCTTTCTCAAATCTTTCATCCATCCTCTTTCTTTTTTCTTTTTTCTTTTTTTTTTTTTGCATATTTCGTTCACCTCCCCACTCAGTTTTTCAGGCTTTAATTCAATTACAGTGTCTCATGTATCTTTATAGAGCAGCAGACTAATTTAAATATCCGTCTTATTTTGGGACCTGCTTTTGGTGATGTGCAATAACACCGCTCATATCCACCAACACATTCACTACAGGGGACAGGGGCTCATTTCCAGCTTTACAGTTTTAGTCAAAGCGTCAAATAGAGTAACTTTTCTTGATACATAATCTGAAACACTCCTCAAAAACTATATACAGGGGGTCCTCGAGTTATGTCGGTCGCGAATTACGTCATTTTCGTGGTTACGACACATCTCCCGTGAACTTCCTTGTTTCGGCTTAAGCGGTTTGCCCCGTAAATTCGTACAGACTTCACACGGGAACTTGTTGGTGAGCGCTCTCTCTGTCTCTCAGCACGCCTGCCGGTTCTACAGCACCTCCACAGCTGTGTTTACTTATGTGAAATGGCCGGCCGGCCGGCGGGGGGGACACATCTGGTGGCACAATGTATGCACAATGGCACAATGAATGTATGGTCCGATTTACGTTGAAATTCGGTTTTCGACACATTCTCAGGAACGGATCTCAGACGTAACTCGAGGACCCCCTGTATACAGAATATATGAGGATAACAGTGGTGTACCCAGTCCAGTACCACTTTGGTACATAATACTGACACGATGGGCTCGTCAGTATTGAAGCACCCGACGGACTGAACCGGCGGAGGACAAGAAAAAGCAGAATCGCTGCAAAGAGCTGCGACTCTATAATGATGCAGTTTAAAGGGGAACTTGGTCCTTTTCATGGTTTTTAGGAGATACTGCAATTGAGACCGTTGCCATTAACACGGGGCTATTTCATGTCCTTCCCTTTTGCTTTTTCTATTTTTTTTCCCAAACGGTAATTAGCATTTACTCAGCCCCATTACAGATGATTACTTTAGGGTATGAAACATCATAATCATTAGGTAAATTGCAGGCTTGCCTGTGTGACTTTTTGGAACCGGTAATACCACGAACAGGAGACATGGAAGAAAGCAAACGGATGTTTCCATCTCACTCGTGGCACAGTATGTACAATCTTGTTGACAGATGGTTGTGCGTTTTTATAGGAAGGCTACACAAACCTTAAATCCTCATTGATCTGAAAAAAATACATTTTTCTTTCATGTATTGTTAAGCACAGTTTTATATTACGCAGAATGTGCAGGTTCCCGGTATTTGTTACAAGATGTTACAAGATGCAGTTAGTTATACAGGAATGGCGAGTTCAAGGGCGGTAATCAAAGAGCACAGTGTGTCCCATCATTCATATGCAGCCGGTGTGGCTTTTGTGTGTGACCTTCCCGGTGGTGTGTTGATGTGCAAAGCTCTGTGAAGTAGAAGTGTTCCTCTTTAGTGTTCTTCACTTTACACAGCAGAGATTGTTGAGTGTTTTTCACTGAGGGCAAAGCTGCTCATGGAGAAAATAGCTGTGAAGCAGCAAACGCAGACTCACATATGCGCGCGCACACACACACACACACATACACACAGGCAAGACACAACTGCAAACATCTGTATACATAATAAAGTCGACAAACCTTTTAAACCAGGCTGTGCAGTACTTTTCTACAGGACTGTACTCATTACCCACGTGCAGCTCAAGGTTTCCTGCCACAACTGTGTCTTATTTTACATGTTTCTGTGTAAGTGTACAACTTAGTTTCTGGTAACACAAAGGGAAACAAATGCACACTGTATATCTCTGGATTATATTTACAATCAAGAGCTTTGTGAACAGCTGATCTGCATGTTGCCTTGTAAAGACCTTACTAGGCACGTTCCCTGAGGAACACCCTGCATGAGAGGGAACGTGGTTCTACACAAGCTGGCAGCTTAAAAACACAACTCACTATCAGTCTGGAAGTGAAGCTTCGCTTAGCAATGATGTGCAACTCCTTACATATGAGTATGCGAGGGACCACATGCTCAGCAGTGGCTTTGTGAAGAACAAAAGGTTTTAGTGATTATGAAATATTCTTCTGAAGTTTTTTGAGAACCTCTTTCATTGCTCCACACGCATCTGTTTTGATTTACAGTGAAAAGCCTTTGGTGCTGCCGCGCGCGTCCGCAGTAATTGCTGTTTTCTCCTGATTGCATCGCTGTTTTCTTTTGCTCATTCTGTGCTTCTCATCAATCTCGACGGAAGCCAAACAGAACACTGTGAAAATGCAGGAGGGGAAGAAAGAAAAATAAATATATCTCCTCTTCTTTTCTATTATGTCCAAACTCAGACTCAGTCTGCGTCCAATCAAGCCAAAGCAGCAAGGCTCTTCTCAATATTTTATCATCCTTGAGTTCAAAGTTAAACGCAGGACTTAAAAATAGCTCCACTCTTGTTGACCGTTTTGATCTCTAGTACCTTTCACAACTTAATATTCCACCGCATGACCGGAGCCATCTTCTCGGGGGACCGACAGTCTTCCAGCCTCTTGTATGAGCCTCCCCTCGCTGATGAAACCGCCACATAAGTTGCCTATTAGGACTCAGGAGGATGTAAATGTGCTCATATCAGACGTGAGCGGCGCTTCTCTCGCATGTGAGCTTCACATGTTGTGAAGTAACATGTTCTTAAGTCTTATTTAATAAATTGTTGTTTTTTTTAAAATGCTGTTTTTGAAAGAACTAAATGTTTTGAAATGTAAATTTGGACCAAATATGCGTTAGATTATGTGGAGTCATGGAGTAAATTAATGAAAATTAAATAATATTAAAAGTAATTAAAAAACAAAGACATAGCACTAAAAACCGGCTGTGTTTTAATGGCACCACTCTTTGCTTTGGCGTGCAGAGCGATACTGGGGGAAGGCGTCTGGACGAGCACAGAAAAGCCTGTTGTTTGGCCTTGGGCTTCCGCTCTCGTCCTGTCAGTTCAAATCTCAAAGACCACTGAAAAGGACGTGTCATATTTTTTGAGAATCCTTGTCTGGCTAGCAGCACTGATTAAGAATTTAATAAACATCAGCTTCACAGCCTGAGACCTGACTCAAAGTGTTGATGGAGTGGAAGGAGAGTTTTGAAAAAGATGGGAGAGAAAAAAAAAAAACGCTGCTTCGATTCAAGGACGGGGGGAAAAAAAATCAAGAATAAATTATAGCTTCTCCATTTCATAACCATCACCTGTGTGGACAAATGTAAAGTACAATGAAAATGACCTCTATTCAGCCGTTAGTGATGAGGATGAATAGAGGGGCCTGTACCACACTAACGGTTGCCATATCAATGGATGACGGGCCGTTGCCTTGGAAACCTCAGATGCTGAGAAGTTGGCCACTTGCTTTAGTTGTAGCTCACTCACACGCATTTATCCTGTTGCATTGTATTCATTGTTAAACGATATTTGTGATGGACACTTTAATGAGGCGTTTGGCAGCCTCGATGCCTGCAGCGCTTGCCCCTGTTTCTTTTCTCATCCATCCTTTGTTTCCTTCTCCCTTCATTAGCTGGCATCCTGGGACTCCACTCGTGGTCTGAACGGTAGCCTGAGGGAGAACCGAATAGAGAGCGGGATGCAGGGAGTGACGCTCAAGATTGTAACGTTGCTGGTAAGTTGTGGGAGTGCACTGAATCCATTAGGACCTGACCTGCGTTGGCTAATCTAAAACTGATACCGCAACGTGCAGCCAAACACATCAACAACACGTTTATGAGGTTGTTCTTGACTCCTACAGCTTCAACGTGGCTCAGGCGGAATGAGGACTTCCTACAATATGTTCAGACGTTCTTAAGTCTTGTTTGTGAAATGTTCTGTACCTTATGCTGCTGTTCAGTTTTAGAAAATCTGCAATGATATACAAAAGCTTGAATTTCCCCGAAGGAGTCATCTCAAGGGATAAATAAAGTTAAGTCTCAGTCTCTAAGTCTAAAAGCATCGGTGAGGGTAGAATCTAAGGTCGGAGTGGGTTCAGTGGTGGATATGGGGCCCGGGAGAACAATGTAATTGACACCGTTTGGTCATATTCCCTGACATTTTCTCTCTTGGAAAAGCGAATATCAGTTCGCCCTTTCCATCTTGGAGAGAGAATCTATCGCACAGGACAGCTGAGAAAAATCAATCCCACATTGCAGCATCTTTTCTTGAACTTCCCCAATACCCAATTCCCTCCTCTCCATCTCACTCGGCTCCTCGCACTTTGTTTTCCCGCCTCTCCGCACACAATTTACCAGCAGCGCACTTATTCACACAAGTCGTGCTCGTCTCTCGCCTCGCAGCGTCACTTCATCAAGCCATTTGCCCCTGTCCACTTTCACTTTACCGCTCTTCTCCTGTCTCCCTGACTTTTTCAACTCTTTTTACTCCTCGTCCACCCACTTAACTCTGCCCTGACACTCTCAGCCCATGAAGATGAACCATGGTAGGGTTCAGTATTTTCAAACATCCCACAAAATTCCACATTGATCAACCATAGCAGTTGCCATAGTACCGTGTGTTCCTCAGCCACCAGGTCAATAGTGGCTGAGGAAACTTTTTATGAAGATGAAGTTTAACTTAGATCACCTTCGAAGCTCTTCATAAAGGTGTCACCCCAAAGTTCTTAAGATGACTGAATGTGTCCCCACCTCAGTCGCTAGTCTGGCCCAGAAGAGATTATGGTGCATCTTGACAAATGATACGTCTGTGATTAAACACACACATACCTCTCTACTCTTTTCCCCTCAAGTCTGAGGATAAATCTCACTCCATGCTCTTTCACATTTCTCACCATTATCATTTTGTCAGTAATGTATTTTCCTGAAACTCCTCTAAAGGCGTTATCGTGTAGGATTTAGTGCTCTTAGTGGCGAAGTTGAAGATTGCAACCAATTTAATATCCTTTCATGAACTCTTCCCTTTCCAATGGATTGTCAGTTGATTTCCCCAAATCCTACACAAATCATATAACCAATGGTACAATCTACATTTAAACAGGAAGAACCTTTTGTGATGGTGGCAGAAAACATTCTGGGCCAACCCAAGCGATACAAAGGTTTCTCGATTGACGTTCTGGACGCCCTTGCGAAGATCCTGGGCTTCAAGTACGATATTTACCAAGTCGGAGACGGGAAGTACGGCTCAGCACTCCCTAATGGATCCTGGAATGGGATGATCGGCGAACTCATCGGCAAGGTGGGTGTGTTTTTGTTTGTTATCAGCCAGTGTCTAGATTTTGTTCTGAATCACAATTCTGTGGGAGTAAACCACATTGTTTTGTTTCGAAATGGGAGCCCAATTACAGGGGGTCACTAAAGTGGAAAAGAACATACAAACACTGTGCAGCCATCAGCCGCTATCAGCTGCATTTTCTCCAGTCGGTGAAAACATAGATGAATGAAAGTGGGTCTGAATTCTGACAACGTGCACTGATTTCTCTTCACTGATATGAGCAGAGTTAGCTACGACATTTTTCTTTCACCTTGGCATAGACATAATTAGCTTATTACTGTTAAGAGACAAAAAAAACTCAAGACAAAGACAAAGGTTGTTCTACTAATATAGACAAACTCAGATTGAGTAGCCAAGTAGATACTGTACATCATATACATATATGTACATATATTAGAGTAAATATATATCAGAGAACAGTTCTTGGAGGTCATAGTTTCTCTTTCAGAGTGAAACACCATATAATAAATTTGACATTAATTATATGGTAATTATCCATTCACAGCGAGCTGACTTGGCCATATCGGCCATCACCATCACCCCCGAGCGAGAGAGTGTGGTGGATTTCAGCAAGCGCTACCTGGACTACTCAGTGGGAATCCTGATGCGCAAGTCAGAGGAAAAGCTCAACATTTTTTCTTTACTGGCGCCATTTGATTTGGCAGTGTGGGCGTGCATCGCTGCAGCCATCCCTGTAGTGGGCATCATGATCTTCCTGCTCCGGCGCATCCAGGCCGTGCGCTGCCAAAACAGTGCAGGAGGACATCCGCCACCTTCTGTCTCCACGTCGCTTCAGAGCGCCATCTGGATTGTCTACGGTGCTTTCGTGCAACAAGGTGGGTGACACAGTTGTAGGTCACGACACACGAGGGCGGCAGTTGTAAATCATGTATACGTGTCTCGTCGTGGACAAACAGAGCTTGGACGATTTCCATACCTTCAAACTGGTTCCGGTAAACATGTTATGAGTACTGTTTCAGGGGATTAAGGACAGATGATTAAGTACACAGTAATTGCTGATTCAGTTGTAAGTCAGTTTGAGGCAGAATGCCCACTTTAGCAGTTTCTAAAGGTGTCCTTGTCAGGTAGGACATGGCATTCTTAGGACTGGTGGAGATCCAGGTATGTCTGTTTTGGATAAATGACGACCTCAGCAACTGATGCTAGAGCCTGAATTGCATCTATCAAAGTCTGGCATGCTGCCGGTCTCTTCACAATCTTTTCTTTTTTTTCCTTCCTTGTTTCTGGCTCGTGTTCCAGCGTTGCCACTTTTAATTCCAGTCGAGCAGATTTTTTTTTTCTCGGGATGACGTAGGTCACTTTGATATGGGTCTGAGTGCTGATGCATAGTGTGCCATTGTCAGAGAGCATAGACTTGGCAACCATACCCCCCCAACCTCCAACCCATGATTTCATAAATGATATCCCAAGACTTGGCTGGGTTTTCGTTTATGTTTGAGATGAAAATACCAAGCCACAAATGCACAAACTCTCCCTCCAACTCTTACTGTTCGAAGGGAATGCCCTTCTTTTGTTCTATGGGGGGGGTCAGGGAGATGTATCATTTAAATGTATCATTTAAAACTGTCTTGAAAGACTGTTTCTTCAGTTTATTACACAGATGAAAGGTGCTGCACCAAAGTGGATTGTTGCCGTACGGTAAGATCCGACAAAAATGTCAAGATGCGCATTTCAAATTTGAGGACCTTAAGAAATCAGTCAAAGCCACGTGTAATAAAAATGACTGATACTGGAGAACAAGGCATCTGACAAGGCCCTCAGTCGGTTTTGCCCAAGCTGTCCTCCGGGTGCAGTCGTGTTGATTGTGACACTTTCGGACAAATATGTTTTCATTACTTTTCACAGTCCTGAATCATTCCAGATGACATTTCTATGGCTTTGCTCTTAGAAATTAAAATGAGTGTCGACATTTTTCTCAGGCGTCACATGAGCCTTTTTTTATTTTTTTGGGGGGAGGCGGGGGTTTTTTGAGGGAAAGTCAGTTTGACCGAGAAAAAGTGAAGACGGCAAAGTTAATGTGATGAATTCTTTTCCCCCCGCAAAGAGAAGTGGAGGAAACAATTGATTAAATGTATCAAGGGAAGAACTTAATAAGCCAGAGAGAAAAATGAATATTAATGATTGTGACACTCTTGATTTGCACCGTGATCTGTAACATTTCAGAGGGACCGTTTTAGGTAACTTCTCAATGCTTTACGTTTGAGCTGATATAATGACGATAGTGTTTGACAAGATGAATCTCGCATCACTTGTCATCTTATCCATCGTCACTATTTCCATTTGTTTATTTTTTTTGAAGGTTTTTTTGTTAGCGAAAGCAGAAGCTGAAGGAAACAGTATCCATCACTCAGTCACTTTTATCAGAGCCATACACTGGAGGAAAACACACTGCCATCTAATATGATAAACTATGTTTGTATTGTGCCAGAATAATCAATTTACTCACCAGACAATAAAAAATGTCTCTGTAAGATAATATTTGCCAATTTCCTAAAAGCTTGTTTGAGATGCATAATGCGTATGCCGCCATTTCTGTACAGTTGGTATTAAGGCTTTAAAAAAGCCTTTTCATTTCTCGGCTCTGAACTAAAGAGTCATATAATAAGGGAATGTAATAAACCATTTGTACTCATTACCCTGCATACTTTTTGTATTTACATTGAATCTGAGATCAGACATATCATATTAGATCCTGTATGCTGATGGATAATGTGATGAGGGGCAGTACACTGTAAAGATGAGGGTGTGTGTAATGTTTTTTTTTTAATACTTTTATACTTTTCATACTCTCTGCAGGCAGTGACTCCATCCTTGGATCGGTGGCTCTGCGTATCGTCATGGGCAGCTGGTGGCTCTTCACCCTCATTGTGTGTTCGTCTTACACTGCAAACCTGGCTGCCTACCTCACTGTGTCGCGCATGGACAATGCTGTCAGGTAAGACGGCTGAGGTATTTTTACCTGGCACAGACATTACCCACAATGCAACCTGCAGCCAGCAGCAATTCAGGTCAGGAGACTGAGCGTGTTGTTTTCACGTATAGAGCAGTTTTCTGCAAGATATAAACCTACTGATTCCATGTCCTATTTTTGTCCACCTTATATCTATGTTTTGTGTGTGTGTGTGTGTGTGTGTGTCTCATGTTGTGCAATATGTTTATTATAGTAAGGTGTTTGTTTATTGGAAACATACCTTATGCTGCTCACTGTGGAGTGCTGTCCTGAGGTAGCATACATTATATTTCCCAGTCTTTTAACAACAGGGACAACTGCAGTGGCAGGAGGCTCATCTGTGTGCGTCTCTCATCAGGCGAACAGTGTGTGGTCTGACTGCTGTTCTGTCATTTTTGACCCGGCGCTTAACAACTAGCCTGTCTCCAGTCCAAATGTTATTTGTCAGTGAATCCAATTTGTTGTGTTGACTCGCCCCAAAGAATGGGCAGAGAGGCATTTGATTACATTGGGTCTGTCTTCTGTTGAACAAACAGTCACATGTGGACACGTGTGGACGGCGAGCGAATGCTAAACAGCGTCCAGCTCACCTGTACAGAGACTGTGTGTGTGTGTGCGTGTGTGTGTGTGTGTGTGTGGTAAGGCATGTTTGTATTACTGGACTCTCACATTGTGCAGTTGTACAGTTTAGGGAATTAAGTAAACCTAACTGAAAATTATTGCATTAAATGAGAGTGGTTCACCGTTCACTGTGACCACATCATAATCACACCCATTTAAAACATGCACGTCGGTGTTTGCTGTTTACCTTCGCAAAACCTGTTAAATACAAAGGTTATTCATTTTAATAGTCGTTTTTCCGTACTGGAAGAAAAACAATTCATTACAACCCCGTGATATGTTTATTTCTTTGTTTAACCACTGTTTAGCAGGTATTTCGTATTTCATTTCTTTCCTGACATGCAAAACACTCTTCTCCGTTTGCGCAGCATCAGGTCGTAGCACCAGTGTGTTCGATCGCTTCTGTTTTTATTACCGAGAAGAAGAATTGCACCTCAGGTCGAACCTCAACTACGGGAATTGTTTTGACTTAATTAAAAAAGCTGTCTGATGATATTGTGTTGGAGCTTGCATATGGTTTTCTACCTGCCCACTCAATGGTTCAGTAAACATTAAGACAGTGGGTCATACCATTAGCTATTATAGAGGTGGGCGTTCTTTTTGGTACACCAATGATTTTCTATTATGAAATTAAAGTATTAGAAAACAACAGCATCAATAAAAAAAACATGTTATTTGAAACTTAAATCCCAAGTCAGCCATCTCTGGATTAGTCCATACTTCTCCTAAACCTCAGTGTATGTCACGTAAATAAATGGTACTGCAAACCTACTTTTATGAAGACAAATTAAGCCATTTAAGACCATTTAATATTTATTGTGCTAGCAACGATTTTCTATCGGAGAGGGAAAACAGATTTTCACTCAAAACTAACATAGCTGAGCCATAAGAGTTCGGAGAACCCGGCTCAGATTGGACAGGTGGATGTGTCCAACGTTACACCAGAGAAGGTCAAGTGTCAGGTTAAAGAGTTGGAAATAAGACCGTTAATAAGGGAGCATAAGCATAATTTTATGAAAGGCATCGCACAGCATTGAGATTAACTATGGAGATGTCTGAGACTAAAGGAACTCTGAAGCCTTGTTTTTGTTGTATCATCTCGAGACTCACTTTTTTTAACCCATTTTCAGATATTATTGTGCAATAATGTGACGTCATAACGTTTGTATTTCAATGAGGGCTGTACATTTCAAAAAATGTTTTCCCCAACCAATATTCAATGCTCATTTAACGAGTTAAACAAAAATCTTCAAAATACTAATTACAACTATGTTGACAACTGGTTAACTTTTATATGTGCAAACTGCAGCATAGGCAACAGAAGATAAGGTTTCAGTCATCACCACACATCGGCCGCTGCCATTGTAGGTTTCTCTCTGTCTCTCTCTCTCTGTCTCTCTCTCTCACACACACACACACACACACTGTCAGGAGCAACCCAGCCACTGCAGTGTTCCGGCCATCAAAACATCCCTATGCTTCAGCTGTGTTCCCGTGACGGGCGTGCAGTCACTGATGCGCATGAGAGTAAACTGGATGTACAGGGAGCAATCATAATCAATAACCCACATTAACAAACCAGGTCTGCCTCAGCCCTCTGCAGACATCTTTTCTAACTGCTTTATCCAGAGACAGCGACATGTCTACATCCAGGGGGTTAGTGTGGTGAGACATGCGGTCGAGCAGCACCAGCTGAGGTGGTCCAGTGTCACGACCTTTAACCGACACTGGTAAATGGTCAAAATTATTATTGTCAATGAACAGATAAATTGTTAAAACTTTACACCAGGTGACCAAAGTCCTACTGATACTATGAAAAGTCTGGACAGGTTCAAAATCGCAAATCCGAACTTTATTCTTCCCTCCCCGGAATTTTTTGTCATAAAAGTATTGACAGCGTCAGTGTCCTTCGGCATAAATCCAATGTACAGACCTTGGAAGTTTCTGCAGATAGCCGACGACTTGAATGATAGAGCGAGATGAGAAACGTGATCCTCTGCGGTCCGAGTCAGAATCAAGTTATTTTTATTATCCTTGAAGAAATCAACTTTCCGTCTCCTGCAAATCAGTCATGCAAGAAGCAGCAAGGTTTTACATTTACCAGAATATAAGATACGTATGTGCGCACGTCTAAATGCACATTAGCTTGATAGTTTGGTTCCATTGGTTATAAACCTTAAGGTACAATTGTTGGAGCCATTTATTTATTGTTAGTATTTAGTATTATTTTGTTTATTTCCTATTTACATTTGATTTCTTAATTGATTTATCTGACTTCATTATGATTAGATGTTTGCTAATATTACATCTATTATTTGTTTAGTTAGTTAGCTTTTAATTGCTATTTGGGAACTTTGTTGGCAGTAGAATCTATATAGAGGGTTCTGGTAGGGGACCACAATGCACCTGGGTGGGCAAATAGTTTTTTACCTTTTTTTTTTTTTTTACCAGACCAAGAGTTTTGTTTGGACTTTCATTTTTGTTAGGACAAATGGCCACTGTAATTGTTACTGAAGCTAACATTTGGATTTTTTTCCCTTTAAACACTACTTGTAAATAAGCACAGGTGAAACTGTTTCCCTCAACAGCGCCATGTAAAACTGGATGTACTGTACAACAGTACAAGCAGGTTAGGTGTTTGACTTTATTTGTCCACATTAATTAATACTAATTAAGTGAACTCTTTGACTGAACACAATGGTTTCTTTTTGTTTTTAGTGTTGCTTTAATTGCCAGCGCCACAGCCAGTTTTACACTCACAGAGCTAAAAATAACCACGACCAACTGTGCAGCCAGCTATTTAGTGCCTTATATTCCAACTGGAACACCTTCGGGGGAATTAGGGACTTTTACAAATAATGGAAAAATAGTCTTTACGTGTGCACAGCTCTGTAGTCCTGCAGGACTGAGAGGAAGAAAGTTAGCACTGAGTGTGTGCGTGCGTCTGTGCTTCTTTCAATCTTTGTCCACCCATTATAACTAATGAACAGAGGGCAGTGGTAAGCCTCTGGGTCTTGATTGTGATTAAAGTGAATGTGGCTTTGGTTTAGGGGGAAAAGGGGGAAAGCTCTTTACAATGTCTGGCAGATGTTCTTGATTTGCTATATGCAGTGTCAAGTACAAATCCTGTAGTCAGTGCCTGATAAAGTCACTTGTGAATGGTTTCGCTTTATTGTATCTTTAATTTTTCAAGCCGTGCCATCTGCCTGTTCTCTTTGTCTTAGCTCTGTCTGTTTCTTTAATACACAGGCTTTTGTTTCAATATTCTGTTCGGTCCAGCTGATGGAGCTAAATATTTATTGTGTCTATATATCTTAAATCTATGATTCCACAGTGGACTATAGGGCAAAAAGCCTGTGTAGTTACAGAAGAGGACTCTATTAAAGATGAAGATTAAAGTTTTTACTTTGAGCAGTAAAGCGTACAGCTTATTCTGACAGAATAAGCAAGAGACCATGAAATATCTAATCAGTAGTAAGTCTAACATAATAATATTGAGATAAAATATTGGTTCCTCTTTTTATACATTCCAGAGCTGCAGTGGTACTTTGATTTTCGCAAGACGTGTAGAACGTACACAGCTGTACCATTTCATAACATATCAGCGCCCTATGAGTAGGTTGTCTTCTGGGGTAAACTGTCATTCAAATTACTTTTGAAGCAAACTAATTACAAGGGCATTGGCATTCAGCAAATATGATGCTGAACAAAATTGGCAATTATCTTTACATATAAAATACAGCTGCTGCAAGGAGCCTCATTTCCTTTTGCTCACACACCATCTGCATAATAGGCAATTTAGTCAGGAGAGTTTTCTCATATACTGGGTATTGTTTATAAAAAGTTGATTGGAGTTTGGTGCAGACTTTATTTCAGGTTAAGGTCCAATCAAAGGGCTGAACCCCATAATTAGTTAAAGACCTAAGCAGCTAACATGTTCATTGTTATTCTGGAAACAGTCATGATGCTGTTGGTGCTGAGGAAAGTGGTGGTTGGTGTTGATGTCAGAAGCAGCTGAGGTGTTTGATAAAGATTAGTAATTGGTTCAAGTGTACATGATAGGGAGGTGTGATTTTTTTTTTACTTCCTGTTTGCACAAATAAAACATGGCTGTGGTTTTAAAAGCCAACATATTGAAGGCTACAGCTTTGTTGGCAAGAGACATGTGTGAAAAATAATAGTATGGGAACGTAGGACACTATTTCCTGGATCATAACATATATAGTATTGTAAAATAAAAGTGAAAGCCACGTGGAGGGAGTTTTATTAACACTGGATTAGAACTTGGAAAACCCGTTAACAAAGATTAGAGTACGGAATTGTAAACAGTTGTGAACAGCAGACTTATGTAATGAGTACTGAATATTGAGTGTGTATATATATATATGTGTGTGTGTGTGTGTGTGTGTGTGTGTGTGTGTGTGTGCGTGTGTGTGTGTGTGTGTGTGTGTGTGTGTGTGTGTGTGTGTGTGTGTGTGTGTGTGTGTGTGTGTGTGTGTGTGTGTGTGTGTGTGTGTGTGTGTAAGTAATGTATGTATGTATGTATGTATGTGTCTATATGCCACTGACTCACTCATGTGAAAAAATGATTGAGTCAGGATTTATCTGAAGATAAATTCTTGACACTTTTCTGATTTCTGGTTTTTCGACTCTGTTGCAGGTCGTTCCAGGACCTGTCCAAGCAGGTGGATCTGGCTTATGGGACCGTGAGGGACTCGGCTGTATACGAGTATTTCCGGGCCAAAGGCACCAACCCTCTGGAGCAGGACAGCACGTTTGCGGAGCTCTGGAAAACCATAAACAAGAACAATGGCTTTGAGAACTCTGTATCCAGCCCATCAGAGGGGATCAAGAAGGTGAGTATTCATAAATAAAACAGATAAATTTGTGTATTCTTCTTTTCAGGGAGCCAGTAATTAGGAAGCAAACGCTGTATAATCTTTAATAGAATTCATCTAACATTATCTATGCAATATTAATAATCATATACAATCGGATCAGGTTTTAGCATTAATTATTAAACACATTTCTCTTCAGCTCTAATGAGATAAATATTATTTAAATATTAATATTAAGAAAGATATTTAGTTTTTCTTTCACCAGAAAGAAGCAGCTGAGGGGATTACTGTTCTCCCAGAAAAAATATATATGTGAATTATTTATGTTACTGCAAATTATACACCTAAATTAAACAAATTATATGTAAACTGGATTATATGCAAACACAAACTCATCCCTGATGATAATTAACATTTTCCCATCACACATTCAGGAGTCAAGTTAAAGTAAAAGCAGTGAGTCAAGAGAAATTTTTAATCTAATGAATTGTGCAGGGGTTTTAATTATTCTCATAAAGTCAGTGTGGAGCTAAATTGACTTTTTCCCCTTTCTCAGTGCAAACACAAACAGAAAACAAGCTCACACTAAACTACACATTTAGAAAGAGCTGATTGAAGAATAATCCATAATTAAACACATTGCGATGGAGTCGAGACATATTCACTCCAAATGCCTTAAACGGCTTTATTATTTCAACAGCTAACTGCGTTCAGTGCACTAACGCCAGTTGCCTGGATACATACATCAGTGGGAGAACTCCTCTTCTCGGTTTTAACTAAACATTTATTATTTACTGCGTTATTATTTGACACATGTGTGTTTATTTATCGAAGGTGAGCTGAAAAGCCACTTTGGTCACGGCACAGTCTTTCTCTTGAGTGGGAGACGTCAGAGAAGTGCGTAAACAAGCAAACGGACAGGATATATATATATATATGAACAAACAAAAAAGGATTCCGACTATTTTCATCAGTTGACTTTATAATCGATTTTACTAAAGTCAGTTATATGTCTCTTTGTGTGTGCGCGTGTTGTGGGTTCTCCAACTTTCCAGGCAAAGCGGGAGTCATATGCGTTTCTGTGGGACATGGCGGTGGTAGAGTACGCAGCTCTGACAGATGACGACTGCACACTGACTGTGGCGGGGAACAGCATGAGCACCAGAGGCTACGGCATGGCCCTGCAGCACGGCAGTCCTTACCGAGACCTCTTCTCTCAGAAGTGTGTATACACACACACACACACACACACACACACACACACACACACACGCGTGCGCGTTACACGAAGCAGTTTTAAAATATGAATTGTGATGTGTATAGTAGAATGTAATAGCTGAAATATCAGCTGTTACATATTAATAGTACATTCATGAGTACTATGTTGATCGAGACAATAGATGGCTGCAGCTACTAAAATATGATCCAAGTTGTATTAGACAGATTTTATATTTATGCCAGCTAGATATTCCTTCTCACTTTTCAGTCCAGTTTTACACACGAACATATTTACTTCGTCTCAGTCAGTCCTGTTTTTCTTTTATCATTAAGACAGAACCATATCAGCGCAGTCTCACATGAATAATCAGAATTCACATTCAGAAACATCAGAAATTGGAGAAATGATCGCTCTGTAAAAATGTACCATGGTGAAAAATCTTAAGCACATCACTTGCAGGAAACAGAACAGTGAAGATCCGAGTGTTTCTCGGGGTAGCGATGTTTCATTTTGTCATTTTGTGTAAATGATATAATGTCAGAGGCCTGGCAGCCGTGTGAACATCTGTCTGGGTGAATGGATGTGCAGGCTTGTGCACATGCAAATACATGGCAGTCACTGTTGAAGCTGTTGAATAATGACTGAGCAGAAAGCTAACAGGTCCGATGGGACAGATACACTGTCTCGCCTCTGTTTGTACTCAGCCATCATCATTCTCCACCAGGCCATCCAAACTCTCATCTCAGCTCTCTGCATATGGCCTGACTGCAGTGTTTGAATTGTATTTGATTTGATTTATCTCACTGTGGTTGTTTATTTTCTCTTGCATTGTGCAAATACGAATGGTCTTTTTGCTAATGTTAGCATAACGAACTCTGTTAATATTGTTAACACTGCGTCAATTACAGGTTCCAACAGGTTTTGTGGTCATTTTTGACGACATACTATGCTGTACCATGATGTTTTCTCGACGTTTGGCCATATTTTTTTAAAACATTTGAAATGTCGAAGCAATGTCATATGTGTCAAAAATTACAAAGTCAAATTTTTTGAAAGCATCCAAAAGTCGGGAAAACTTCATAATATTACAACTTCATAACTATGTAAGGTGTTGAATATTTTCAAAAAAGTCATAATTTTCAAAAACGTTGCAAGAACTTCATCGTATAGTAAGGCGTCGAACATGATAACAATTTTTTTTTTTGAAAAATATCCCCAAACCTCAAAAAATCGTCATAGTGTAGTCAGGCATTGAAACTTTTCACAAAAAGTCAAATTATCTGAAAACGTCAAACTGACATTGCAGACACGTTATGGCATCAAATATGGCATCAAGTATTTTCACAAAAAGTCAATTCTTTTTGAAAAATGTCTGAAACATCAAAAACAGTCATAGTGAGTCATCGAAAATCTTGTCAAAAAAGATTTTTTCCAAAGAATGTCCGAGGTCTTCTGACATTTTATCAACAAAATATTGTTATACCTGGTAAATAGATGCTATTTTATGACATTTCAGGGCATTTCTAGGACATTTTATGATTTTTAATTTTTTGGCATTTTGACCACATTCGACATACCACAGCATCATCGTTTTTTGTGCAGATTTTTGCCTATCGGGAAATGACATCTACTGACATTTTGTCACCAAAATATTGTTATACCTAGTAAATACATGCTGTTTTATGGCATTTCATTGCAATTTTAAGATATTTCATGATTTTTTAATTTTTGGCATTTTGACCAAGTTCGACATACCATGGGTCATCATTTTTAGCAGATATTTTACCTATCAAGAAATTAGGTCTTCTTTTTGGCCATTTTTGGGAATTTTCAGCATAATAACCCCTTATGTTTTTTTTTTGGCGATTTCTGACCTAAAAGAAAATGAGCTTTTCTGATGTTTAATCAACAAAATATCATTCTGGGGGATGATTTCATGCTATTTTCTGCCAATTTAGCGCGTTATTTCCATTTTTAATTTTTGAGCATTTTGTGGAATTTTCGACATACTAACCTCTTACGCTTTTTGCGATTTTGGACCTATGAGAAAATGAGTTTTTTTGGCTTTTAATTCATCAAATATCATTCTGGGGGTGATTTCATACTATTTTCTGCCAAATTAGCATGGTATTTCCATTTTAAATTTTTGGCCATTTTGGGGAATTTTCGACATACTAACCCCTTACATTTTTTTGCAATTTTTGACCTGTGAGAAAATCAGATTTTCTGGCGTCTAATCAACAAAATATCATTCTGGATTGTGATTTCATGCTATTTTCTGCCAATTTAGCACGTTATTTCCATTTTAAATTTTTGGCCATTTTGGGCAATTTTCGACATACTAACCCCTTACGTTTTTTTTGAGATTTTTGACCTACGAGAAAATGAGGTTTTCTAGCATCAAATTAATCACATATCATTTTGGGGGATGATTTCATGCTATTTTCTGCCAATTTAGCGCGTTATTTTCATTTTTTTTCTTTGGCCATTTTTGGGAATTTTCGACATACTAATCCCTTACGTTTTTTTTTAGATCGTTGACCTTTGAGAAAATGGGATTTTCTGGCATCTAATTAACAAAATATCATTCTGGGGGTGATTTCATGCTATTTTCGGCCAATATAGCACATTATTTCCATTTTTAATTTTCAGCCATTTTTGGGAATTTTTAACATACTAACCCCTTACGTTTTCTTGAGATTTTTGACCTTTGAGAAAATGAGCTTTTCTGATGTTTAATCAACAAAATATCATTCTGGGAAATGATTTCATGCTACTTTCTGCCAAATTAGCGTGCAATTTCCATTTTTAATTTTTGACCATTTGGGGGAATTTTTGACATACTAACCCCTTACGTTTTTTGAGATCTTTGACCTTTGAGAAAATGGGTTTTTCTGGCATCTAATTAATCACACAACATTCTGGGGGATGATTTCATGCTATTTTCTGCCAATTTAGCGCGTTATTTCCATTTTTTTTCTTTAGCCATTTTTGGGAATTTTCGATATACTAACCCCTTAGGTTTTTTTTGAGATTTTTGACCTATGAGAAAACGAGCTCTTCTGGCGTCTAATCAACAATATATCATCCTGGATTGTGATTTCATGCTATTTTCTGCCAATTTAGCGCATTATTTCCATTTTTAATCTTTGGACATTTTTGGGAATTTTCGACATACTAACCCCTTAAGTTTTCTTGAGATTTTTGACCTTTGAGAAAATGAGCTTTTCTGATGTGTAATCAACAAAATATTAATCTGGGGGAGGATTTCATGCTGCTTTCTGCCAATTTAGCACGTTATTTCCATTTTTAATTTTCGGCCATTTTTGGGAATTTTCAACATACTAACCCCTAACGTTTTTTGATATCTTTGACCTTTGAGAAAATGGGTTTTTCTGGCTACTAATTAATCAAATATCATTCTGGATTGTGTTTTCATGCTATCTTCGGCCAATTTAGCACATTATTTTCATATTTAATTTTCGGCCATTTTTGGGAATTTTCAACATACTAACCCCTTACGTTTTCTTGAGCTTTTTGACCTTTGAGAAAATGAGCTTTTCTGATGTGTAATCAACAAAATATCATTCTGGGAGATGATTTCATGCTACTTTCTGCCAAATTAGTGTGCAATTTCCATTTTTAATTTTTGACCATTTTGGGGAATTTTCGACATACTAACCCCTTATGTTTTTTTGATCTTTGACCTTTGAGAAAATGGGTTTTTCTGGTATCTAATTAACAAAATATCATTCTGGGGGGTGATTTCATGCTATTTTCGGCCAATATAACACATTATTTCCATTTTTACTTTTCGGCCATTTCTGGGAATTTTCAACATACTAACCCGTTACGTTTTCTTGAGATTTTTGACCTTTGAGAAAATGAGCTTTTCTGATGTTTAATCAACAAAATATCATTCTGGGTGATGATTTCATGCTACTTTCTGCCAATTTAGCGCTTTATTTCCATTTTTAATTTTTGGCCATTTTTGGGAATTTTTAACATACTAACCCCTTACGTTTTCTTGAGATTTTTGACCTTTGAGAAAATGAGCTTTTCTGATGTGCAATCAACAAAATATTATGGGGGATGATTTCATGCTACTTTCTGCCAAATTAGCGTGAAATTTCCATTTTAAATTTTTGACCATTTGGGGGAATTTTCGACATACTAACCCCTTACATTTGTTGTGATCTTTGACCTTTGAGAAAATGGGTTTTTCTGGCAT
>JAFBJQ010000696.1:574592-665262 GCA_016785345.1 Trinectes maculatus | reverse complement strand
GGGGTTGATATCGCGAGTGTAATGAGCATTTCCTTTAGATTTCTGATATAAACCATGTGTGTTGTGAATAAACCTACGGTATTGCCACGATCCCGAACGCATCTGTGTCCGTGTGCATCTCCCTAAGTCGAAACAAGGAAGTTCACGGGGGATGTGTTGTAACCACGAAAGCGACGTAACTCGCGACCGTCGTAACTTGAGGACCCCCTGTATCTGTGTTTCTATCATATAGTCAGTCCTAACAGTGAAAGATTATGACTTGTCGCAGTAATATTGTTTAAAAACACGTTGCACACACTGCACTTCCCTGTAGTTCCGAAGGAGAGTCCTCGGGAGAACTTTACACCTTCACGCTCTCAGTAATGTTATTCATGGTCTGAGTCACCTGAGTGACACATGAATCAAAGCAGCGGTCTGCTGTTATCTGACAGGAGCAAGCGCACGGCTCTTTGTGTCAAGTGCCCCGACCACTTAATGTAGATTTTATAGCGTAATAGCTGAACTGAGGACACAAGAATCTGTTCCAGTGGCGAGATCACTATCTGGTACTGATCTGATAGTGATGCTGACACTGCCGCCACCAAACTACTCACGCCGCTACTGTTTACGACTCTATGGCTCCTGCTAGGCCGCACGGAACCACACACACAGATCCACAGAGACGGAACCCTTTACCTAAGATCCATTCAAAATCTACTATATCTATGCTCAAGACAATTTACTTAATAAACAACATCAACATATAGTCTGTATTTCAAAGTACAGGGGGTCGTCGAGTTACGGCGGAGATCCGTTCCTGAGAATGTGTCGTAACTGAATTTCAACGTAGGTCGGAACATACATTCATAGGTAAGGTAGTTACAAAGTTGTGCCACCAGATGTCGCTATAACACCACCCTACAATAAGAGTTTACTGTGGTGAATTGCCTTTTGTCACAGTAGGGGTTGATATCGCGAGTGTAATGAGCATTTCCTTTAGATTTCTGATATCAACCATGTGGACCCTGTGTTGTGAATAAACCTACGGTATTGCCACGATCCCGAACCCATCTGTGTCCGTGTGTATCTCCTTACCGGCTGCCGCTGCACCCCTCCGCCAGCCGTCCATTTCACATAAGTAAACACAAGGCAGAGTAGCCTAGCTGTGCTGTGGAGGTGTTGGAGAGCCGGCAGGCGCGCTGAGAGAGCGCTCACCAACTAGTTCCCTTGCGAAGTCTGTATGTATTTACGGGAGATGTGTCGTAACCACAAAAACGACGTAACTCGCGACCGTCGTAACTCGAGGATCCCCTGTATATTGTTTCCCTGAGTAGTTTTCTTCCATGTGGCACCGCTAGTTAAATAAATGATGAACACTGGCTCATAAATACAACTACACAACCACATACTAATTTAAGCAGCACCACTGTTGTTGCTGTGACTGTGATAATGATGATACTGTGGGGTGCAACAGGAATAAAACAGGCAGGGGGTAACACATTATGTAAAAATATTCTTTAAGATGATGATGCCGCATAGTTAAAGGAGCCTTCAGTAACACAACGGAGCTGTGAACTAACCAAATGTAAACAAAGACAGCAAAATGCCAAAGCTGTGATACATATGTGTCCTCGCCGCGCTCGCCGCCTCCCTACTCCTCATCTTCCTCATCCACCTTGAGAGACAATTCCTCTGTTCCTTAATGATGTCTCTGTGGGAGGAGCCTTTTTTTTAATAGCATCAAAGACAAGGCACTCAAAGGCGAGACTAAGGAACGACTTCATCATCGCACCAGTGCACAATCACTGTGTCTCACTGACACACACACACACACGCACACATCTCTTCTCCTGTGTAACTTCACAAAAGGTCTTTCTTCAGAACATCCTCAGTGGAACTGTGTCGTCTCCATCTCCATACATACAGTGCGCCAGGCTCAGAGGCACAACGTCAGCCATGTTCTCTTTTTCTATCTATCTATTGCTCCTACACACAAAAACATGGAGGAGAACCCAGCCGAACCCCTCCCTGGATCCCCGGGTGAGTATTTCTAGAGACAGCACCCTTCTTTTTGATGTTTGACAACTGAGAGAGAGGGGAGAGGAGGGGTTGGGGGGGTGGGGGGGACTGCACCTTTCATCCAGCGGATGCTATCCTAAAGGGAAAAAGGGATGTGTGCATATTATTTGCTCGCATCTCTGTGGATCAACGTCAACCCAAAAATAAATTAAATAAATAAATTACACTCCTGACTACCAAACATTTGTTGCAGGTTTCCTCTGCAACAAATTACGAGCAGGTAAAATAAATATGATTTTCTTTTAAATGGGACGACACTGGGATGCATCTCGGTTGTGCACAAAAGCACACAAACAGAGAATGTGGCTAAAAATGGGGCAAGGACGTTGCACAGTCAAAATCATGTTTGTGGCTACTCCAAATTGTAGTAGGGAAATAGTGTCTCTTTCATTCCCACTCTACGCGCCAATCGCCTGTTCATACAATACATGAGAAGCGGCTGAGATATTTATTTGACCCCCATGTGCACAGTTGTCACATGTGGGTTGACATGCCATCTCCATCCCCTGAATCAAGACGGTGAGACGAGATAAAAAGCTCCCAATCTAATAATAATAATTTGAATTCAATTAAATCTCAGCTGCAAAATTGAATTATTCCAGATCTAATCTTGATCTAATTGATTAGTCAGGGCCTTTCACATACCTCACAGAAAAACTACAGATGTCCGATATTATTGGCCCACTGATCACCGATATTATCGGCCCATCGATATTATCGGCCGATATTGGCATTCAAATTCTGTTTTGGAAATTATCTGTATCGGTTTTTACTTTTTTAGTGACACAACATGCACATATTATACATCAGATTTCTAGAGACAGCACCCTTCTTTTTGATGTTTGACAACTGAGAGAGAGGAGGGGTTGGGGGGGTGGGGGGGGGGGGGGACTGCACCTTTCATCCAGCGGATGCTATCCTAAAGGGAAAAAGGGATGTGTGCATATTATTTGCTCGCATCTCTGTGGATCAACGTCAACCCAAAAATAAATTAAATAAATAAATTACACTCCTGACTACCAAACATTTGTTGCAGGTTTCCTCTGCAACAAATTACGAGCAGGTAAAATAAATATGATTTTTTTAAAAATGGGACGACACTGTGATGCATCTCGGTTGTGCACAAAAGCACACAAACAGAGAATGTGGCTAGAAATGTGGCAAGGATGTTGCACAGTCAAAATCATGTTTGTGGCTACTCCAAATTGTAGTAGGGAAATAGTGTCTCTTTCATTCCACTCACTCTACGCACCAATCGCCTGTTCATACAATACATGAGAAGCGGCTGAGATATTTATTTGACCCCCATGTGCACAGTTGTCACATGTGGGTTAACATGCCATCTCCATCCCCTGAATCAAGACGGTGAGACGAGATAAAAAGCTCCCAAACTAATAATAACAATTTGAATTCAATTAAATCTCAGCTGCAAAATTGAATTATTCCAGATCTAATCTCCTGATTAGTCAGGGCCTTTCACATACCTCACAGACAAACTACAGATGTCGGTGGGCCGATAATAACGGCCCAACGATCACCGATATTAGCGGCCCACCGATCACCGATATTATCGGCCCACCGATATTATCGGCCGATATTGGCATTCAAAATCTTTTTTGGAAATTATCTGTATCGGTTTTTACTTTTTTAGTGACACAACATGCACATATTATACATAAGATTCTTCAGCTACTTCTCCTCAAAATGTCAAAATATGAGAAATGTGATGTATAATAGAAATGTTTTGTTTACTTTTGTTTGTTTACCTGAAATGATTTTTTTTTGGGGGGGGGGCGCATATATCGGCTTTGGTTGATATCGGTATCGGAAATCGATAGTTGGACAATATCGGTATATTGGGTATCGTTACAAAAAGTCAATATCGAAATGATGAATAACTGAATAACTGAAAGTGCAATGATGTGCAGAATACACAGCAGCGTGTGCAACATGACAGTAACAAAACTTTGCCAGCATGTCTGTGTGTCACACTCCAAGATAAGGATATGCGGTAACGAACCCTGAATCCATGCACCATTGTGTTTGCTGCACAGCGAGACACACAGGCCCGTGTCTCTTCACTAACACAAAGCTGGAGAGAATTGAAGTCACATGTGTCCTTGTCCCTGCATGCTGGCTCTTGTCATTGTGCTGCAATGGGCCTATGATCTCCCCCTCTCTCTCTCTCTAACATAAAGCCGCCTCGGGCTCATCTCTCGCCCACCTAAGGTTTCAAGGTTGCTGCTCTGCTGTCACACTGCGACTCTTCGATTCTCCTATTTTTTTTTTCGTTCCTGCGCTGTGAATAGAGGATTCACCTCCCCCTCACTGACTTCACAGTAAGCTCATCATTATACCCAGATCAGACTTTGGTAATGGAGTCTTGAAATCAGTTTATATCCACAATGCTTCCTTCTACTGTAGTGCACATGAAACTATACACACATCTTTGTTCTCAGCAACAATCACATATGCTGTGTTTTGATTATTTATTATTGTGAAGCATCATTCTTTGTCTGTGTCCTCTCTCTTTTTTCTGTCCCCGGCATCACACTGCAATGGTTCACGAGTGTTGAAAAGCCTTTAATGTTAAACTATAATTTGTCAAAATGTCACAATTTGCTCTTTGTCAAATTTAAAGCGTCGGGAGATTTTTTTTTTGTAGTAAACCTGTTTTAAACCAATGTTTGGCACATCTCCAGCAGGAAATAAAGAAAACTGGACACGTGGAAGAATGAGGCTGTGACATTTAATCACAAAATAACTCCTGCGTGCCTTGAAGATCACAGATCCGTGATTTACTACTCTGTGTGAAAGTCTGAGGGCAAATCTGCTTTTTATTTCTCTCTTAAAACGTCTTCGTATTGGGCCCACACTTAATAAACTCAATGGAAATGGCAAGTGTCACTGCACTAAATGAATTCAAAAACTGGTTTTAGGAGTTCCACAAGGTCAGCTGTTGAGCCGGGACACTTGTAGTCCTTATACACATACACACACATATAGCGTGCACACACCCTTGCATCCATAAATCCATGCGTGTCGGCCTTGGTGCAGTAAAACTAGCAGTCTCTCCTTCTGTCTCTTTATCATTCCTTACAGAGTCGTCACACACCTCAACACATTCGTCCCCCATGCTCCCTCCATCTCTTCTTCTGCCCGCCCCATACCCTCGGCATCATGCAGCCTGCCCAGACCTTGGAAAAGTTGTAATTGAATGCAGTCGGAATACCCAAAAGAAATGAAATAAAAATTGTTTATGCCCTACCTCATATTTTGGATCCAATGCCAAAATGCAGTGTAAATGCATTAAGGCCAAAGTCTTTCATGAGGACAGTTTTTTTAATGCAAAAATAAGAACGTGATTTAAAAAGTGTTGAAAATGCCTTTTTGTGAATATGATGCTACAAAAACAATCAAATTAATTACAGATAATTTACTAGAACTATTAAAAAAACATTGTATAATATCGACAGTTTATCACAGTATTAGTATGAACTACATAGTTTCACTTCACATCTTTTTTTTTTTTACTTTACAAATTTGACTTATGTTGGCTGTTTCCCTCACGGACACCTGGTTCCCCCTCCTGTCCTCTCCGTCATCATATAACTCACACCGTCCCTCTTGTCCACACTTGTATGTTTATGATTTTATTTTTACAAGGACATATACAGCCAGGATGACTAACTGCCAACAGTCGCCTGTTGACTTGTATCACAGCACTTCCACTGCTGTTTCCCTGTCAGATAAATATGGATTTAGGGTGTCTATTGATCATTGTTTTTTTTCCCCCGCGATATCAGGTATTGAAGTTAAAGAGACAACAACGTGCTCTTCAGCGCCCCTCTATGTCAGTGGAAGCGAGAAAAAAAAGGATAAAAGGAAAAAGGGAGTGAGGAGGAGCTCATCTATGTGTCGTACATGATATTTTCCTTACTTTAAGAGTCTTGAGCTGTGCTGCTGTCAACATGACGGATAATGGTTTCGGGCTCGGTCTCCTGGGAGTGATCTGTTGTCTGCATCATCAACTGTGGAGAGAGAGAGAGAGAGAGAGAATGAGGGAAACTGACAGAGGGCAGCAGACAGAGAGCAGAACCAGGCCTCATTACAGCCAAATCCTGCTGGGGGTTGAGCAAACTGGGGCGATTTGAAGTTTAAACTTTAAAGTATTTCTCTGTCTCTTTTAAGCACTATCTCTCTCTGCTTTAATAACAAGGGAAGACACACACATGTGCACCTTCACGCAACGCACACACACACACTGGCCCTATCTCTGGCCTATGGGAACTCATTATCTTCCCAGACGAGTGGTGCCACTAGTTGCCAGGTTGGTCTCCTGCCACCGTGTCGCGCTGTGACGTCAGGCTTAAATATACATGTTGTGTAGAAGAGAGACGCAAAGGCGAGACAAAGGCTGGCACACTGGACCCGGTTTTTGGTCTTCGGGGCATCAAGTGTGTCTGTGGAGGTTTTGATGACTCATTTGTTGGGCCACACAACACCACTGCCTGAAGTTGTAATAATTCCAGTCAGGTGGATCCAGTGTAAAATATCTCTATAAATTCAAGGAATATACTGTATAAGCTGTAGCATAGTTGATGGAGTTTCCAATGAAAACACACTAAAATTGTTGAGCCATAAAGCAATAATCCAGATTTCCTGTAAACCTGCCACAGGGTCTGTGTGTTTACACTATTATATTAAAATGACATAAACTGGCTTATTAATGTTAATGTCCTACACTTTGTTCTTTAATATTAACTGTGTCAGTAAAAGTCACTGAGACTTTTCAGGAGACGCTTTGATTTTGAAAGGGTGGAACAAGGAAGCTACATTTAATGTGAGGACAGGTAAACAGGAGCGACAGCAGGCGTTGATGCGGTGACCCTGGATGGAGGTTAGCAGGTCATCCACTCACCGCCGCGCAGATGATCTACGCACTGACTCAGGGAAATAGGTCGATGGCATAAACTAAATCCAATAGGAATATTGCTTTTCATTGATTTTTTCTTATCCACCTTGGGATAATACGTATTTCAGGGAATGGATGGGCCTTCGTTTGTGTGTTTGTCTGTGTGTGTGTGTGTGTGTGTGTGTGTGCGTATGCATAAACACATGATGGATAAAACCACTGATGATTGGTCGTTACAGCAGGTGTAGACTAATGCTTTCATCATGGCTGCGAATGGAAACGTAACTCTTATCGGACGTACAGGAGACATAGCGCGGGATAAGACTATAACTTAGACCGGGTGTGTTATTACTAGCGTGCTGGGGCTCGCTCGCCCGCCCAGCTACCGCTGAGTGAGACAGAGGAGAGTTATTTGTTAAATGCCACTACCACTGTACCAGGGTCCTAATTGGATTTCCTCCCTCGCTCAAAATGTCCCCTCCGCTTTTTATGGGAATGACCTCTGAGTCTGTCGCACACACTCACATAATTAAACAGTTTTTCACGTGCAGACATATTCAGAATGCGCAAAAATACACTTTCTCGCTTGTAAAAAATGCAGAGTGCGTCATCGGGCATTTGTTTTAGAAGAAACTCACAAAAATTGGCCAAAACACGTCAGGAAGAGTTTGAATAATGCAACCCCTCAGCACTTCATGCATATGGGCTCCTGTTTATCATCCACATGAATTATAAAGTCACTAAACTTAACTAGGACCATTAAAATCAAAGTCCCATAAATAAATGATTATGAGTGCTCCTCGTGAATTAAGGTTATTCAATTACAAATGAGAAAAGGCGGAAAAGTCAAAAACATTACTTATATCCACGTCTTCATTTTTCAAAGACCGCATCAAACGTGTCAGAGCAACCTTTGTGTCCAGGAAAAACACAAAGCTGCAAGGAATTTGTGATGGGAATGTTTCGGCATTTACAGGAGCCAACAGCGCAGACGAGAGCAACATAATGCGTCTGAGTGCAGGATGAGCCATCAAATAGATTTACAGGACCAGAAAAGACCAATTTAGATGTAAGCACACTGCGATATTAGTGAACATGTATTTTTTCTTTCATGGCGCCTTTAATAGGATGTTGATTCCAAGCTTATAGCTGAGTTTGACTGTTGGCTTCAATGACAAGTGATGAAGTAAGGAAATGGAAATTAAGCTATGAGCATTTAAAGCTGTGCAGTGCTGTTGTCTGCACAATGCTGCCTCAGCTTACTAATGGCCACACGGACGTTGTGCACGAACGACAGTGTCTCGGCTGCCCCACCATTAAACGGACACATAACGAGATGCATAAGGCCTTTTTTCATATTCAGATTTCCATTTGCTGGAATTGTGCAGCCATTAGGTTGAATTTCACTTGAGGTAAACATCATTTAGCCTCGATGACGAGCTGGAAATACGTGATAAAAAAAAGAAGTCTGCATGAAACTGCCAGACAGTATGGAATAAGATGATTATAAGAACCGTAGAGCTGGTTTACATGTGAATAATGCTGCTGTAGGAGCCTTAATGCAAACGGCAAGTGCTTACACGCTGAAAAGAAAACAGGGTGTTTGATCTTTTTGTACTATTGTGCTATTACAATCGAGCACATGTATAAAAGCCGTTACAATGTCTCATGAACGAGCCTGGCTGCATCGCACTGAGATTCTGGCTGAGTCCGAAATCGCTCCCTAACCCCTACATAGTGCACTATATAGTGACCACGCCATTTTGTAGTGGTGTCCGAAAGCTTAGGGATCATAGCATGTCCACTATATAGTGCACTCAATGTATCCCACAATTCACCGCGAAATGTAGTGAACATCCGATGGTCACTAACCGGAGCTAGATATCCCATCATGCATCGCCAGAAATTCTCTGGGCGGCGCGGAAGTGAAAATGGCGGACGGACGGGAGGGAAATATACATAAATATAATAAAATATAACAAAATACGACAATAAAAAGTACAGGAAAGTAATCGAAAGCCTCTAATTTAATAAAAATGCAGTGGTAAACAAACAAGTATTTTGTGAGACGACAATAATGTGGTACGTTTTAATTGTGCGACAGCGATGACGTAATTACCGGCGCCGAGAGTAGTGTCCGAAAGTGTCCGAAAGATTTTTCTGTTGAGCTCACTTTATAGTGAACTACATTTATTTCCCTATGTAGGGAGTAGGGAGTAGGGAACGAGTGAGTGATTTCGGACACAGCGTCTGTGTGCTGAATTTCCTGCAGTACCCAGAATGCACCTCTTTTTCTGAAAAAAAAAATCCTTTTCCACCCACAACTTACCAAAAAAAATCAAAACCACATAAATGCAATCATTAGCCTCCTCTTTAGCATGTGCTCTGCTGACTGTAACTGTTTACTCATGCATTTTTACTCGCACTGTCTCATTAATCTGCAAACCAACCTGTCCACCTGTTTACATATGGCAGCACTCAGAATAATCCTCACCCACATACACGTTTTCTGCTCCTACTTAAGTTACAGGGATCCAAACACACACACACACACACACACACGCACACACACATATAAATATGCCTACATTACATAGAAAATGGAGATGGTGGTTTTCATGGTTCAGTGCTCAATGCACCAAATCCAAGACGTGTACGAAACCACAGGTGTGTGAAACGGGTTCGTTTTTCCTAATTAAAGCTAATTCATGCTAACGAGCCTATCAACGAGGAATCATGTGTGTCGGCAGTGTTTAATTACCGTGCGAATAAATAAAGTGAAACGTGAACATGAAGTCAGCATATTGTTTGCTGTTTGTGTTTGGCCAACACAGATCCTGTTCATTTACATACATGATAAGGAAATTGCCCTGCGTGGGTATTAGCATGTAAATGGCCTCATTCACTATCACGTCCATTGAGCCGACAATCAAGCCTCTCAGACGACATAAGGAATAAGCTCTGTCAATGCCGGTTTCCATCTCTGCTTTAATTCATGCAGAGGCACTTGAATGCACCACAGGATTTTTTTTTGTGAATTTTAACCTTAAATTATTATTCCCACTTACTCTTTTCTTGTCTCCTTGGAAGAGAAAGGCAGAATGTCATGTTTAATATTCACAACAAGCACCGAGCTAATCCCCCAGAGTTTCCTGGTGCCAGATGACGAGCAGGCTGTCAGGGGTCACCCGGCAACCCGGTCGCTCTCTGAACACCCACCGGTCCTTGCGGAAATGACCTAATAACTGTGCCAGGCCCTCGCTGCACCCTGCCATCACTGTCCCCGTCGCCCGCTCAGCAGCCACAGATCATGCTATCACCATTGCTGCCGCTGAGGATGACGGCCTCCCCCCCTCCCTCACTTTGCCTTCCTCTCCCGCCTCAAGGAATCCTCACTTCTCAAAGCCGCTCAACAGTTTTACAAGTTGTGGTTTTATGAGCTTCATCTACTTTGTCTGTCCTCTTCTTCCTCTCTTTTTTCTTTCTAACAGACATTTCCGCAGACAGCTTTCTCAGCTCATTTCCATCAGATGCCCTACGGGGAATCGCCAAGCGTAGAGTTGTGTCTATCCCCGGCCGCCGCTCAACTTCTGCGCCCATAAAGCAAAATAAAAATGTGCTTTAGTCATTTGTCAACTTCTGTCCTCGGGGAGGTATAATGTGGAGATGGGTTATCCTTGAAATCTATTGTTTGGACACGCCGCGTGAGCCATCTTTCAAAAGTGTGCGGTGAGCGGTCGCCGTTGTGTTTGTGGGATTACGCGTGTGTGCGCGCATCAGGTGTACTTTGTGTTTGTTTGTTTTTTGTGAGACGGTCGATTAAGTTGTTACACTTCCCGTGTGACAATTTATCCGAATGCTTTTAGCAGCCATCACGTAACCCATGATGCACATCACATGATGACTGTCAGCAGCCACGCCGCCGCCGCCGCCGTGCCCTTTCTTCTCCTTCCGAACCAAACCCCTTCAGCAGCCACTTCATATCTTTTGTCATTCAAACATGACTGCACCTCTGTCCTGCATTGTCGTCCTCTCCCTCCTGAACTCTCTCTCGACATGCATCCAGATGACAGACAGCTTGTGACCTCCTGTTATCTTCCATCCGTCCCTGCTTCCCCGTCCCGCCCTCTCTTTCCCTTCATTCACACCCAGCCCATTACCGTCAGACAGGCCGCCACGTGCTGCTCCCCGTCCCTCACCGCTCTGACGGCTGACAACAATAGAGACAGGAGAGCCAAAATGGCAGCTGCCTCCCCCTGTCTGGCCCATCCCCCGGAGACCGGTCTCATATCGGTCCAGCCAATCTTAATGCACGTCTTCCGCAACAAATTGGCCAGTTTACTTAAGAGTCTGCTGTGGCCCATGAATATTTGATGTGGTCAGGGCTGTGGAGTGGAGGGATACAATGACAGGGTCTTATCTTATTTAGCCAGACAGAGGGGGTCGGTCCCCAGCCCGACCTAGAACACTCCACCTCTCTCCTGAGATATGGAAAAGCCCAATCCAGGAGAATTAGACACTATGAAAACATTTTTCCCCCATTTGCCCACACCTGTGAGGTGTTAAAACCCGAGGTCTTCAAATGGCACCAATCACTGGAGCTGGATGCAAACCAAACCGAGAGCCTTTTTTTTCCACGTGATTGACATTTGTGAAATCATAATGGGGTTTTAACAGGTTTAATGGACCCCGGGAGTGACATAACACCCCCCAGGCTCAGTCGATTCGCTAAATACCAATGTAAATTTCAATCCAAATAACAAAGAGAACACACGACGGCAATACCGAGGGACCCGGCTTTGCCGAGAGCAGCGCTCATGTTTCAACCTCTGTGTCTTCCTGCAGATGTGGAGATCCGATCGCCGGTGTTGCAAAATGAGAAGGCGTTGCTCAAGAATAAATGTGAGGGGAAGTGTGCAACGAGGCCAAGAAAGCAGGGAGAAACAGGTACAAAATAAGGTTAGTTTTCCCAATCACCCCCCCCAACCCTCTCTCCTGAGATATGGAAAAGCCCAATCCAGGAGAATTAGACACTATGAAAACATTTTTTTCCCCCATTTGCCCACACCTGTGAGGTGTTAAAACCCGAGGTCTTCAAATGGCACCAATCACTGCAGCTGGATGCAAACCAAACCGAGAGCCTTTTTTTTCCACGTGATTGACATTTGTGAAATCATAATGGGGTTTTAACAGGTTTAATGGACCCCGGGAGTGACATAACACCCCCCAGGCTCAGTCGATTCGCTAAATACCAATGTAAATTTCAATCCAAATAACAAAGAGAACACACGATGGCAATACCGAGGGACCCGGCTTTGCCGAGAGCAGCGCTCATGTTTCAACCTCTGTGTCTTCCTGCAGATGTGGAGATCTGATCGCCGGTGTTGCAAAATGAGAAGGCGTTGCTCAAGAGTAAATGTGAGGGGAAGTGTGCAACGAGGCCAAGAAAGCAGGGAGAAATAGGTACAAAATAAGGTTAGTTTTCCCAATCACCCCCCAACCCCCACCCCACCCTCCCCTCTCCTCTCCCTATATCTCTTTCTCTGTACCTTCTCTCTGTCCCTCTGGGCTCAGGGTAGCTGTGTGATTTGAAAAAAAAAAGTCCTCTCATATTGCCCTGGCTGTGATGGCTAGTAATACTGTAGCCTCCAAATCAATGGAGCCTGTCCTAGATTTCGCTGCGGTCTCAAGTCTCTCTCTATAAAGGGATCTGGAGGGCACTCTATATTTTTATTACCTGCAGAGAGAAATGGAGAGGCCGGGACCTGGATCTCATTTCTCTCTCTCTCTCACACACACACACACACACACACACACACACACTGACATGAATGCGTACATGCTCAGAAGCAGGCTTACATGTATGCAGGGGGGGGAAAAAAACATGCATGAGCACATGTACAAATACAAAACCACAAGACACCAACTGTCCACTTCCTGTATAGACCCCTGGTGGCTTGAAAGAAAAAAAGCCGGACCCTAGCAGAGACCGTCTCTCTTCATTAGGAGTTGAAAACACACACACGTGCACATCCACACACACACACTCTCTCACAGAGGGGCACGATGCAAATGCCACAGTGGGTTACACTGACTACTCTGCTGACTGTGCACATTGGGAGGCTGCAGCAGGAAAGGTTGCATCCATTTTCGAGAGTGAGGGGACCATGAGACACGAGGAGGCTAGAAAGCAGAACTGAGACGTGCTGAATGTCGCATGGTGTCGCAAAAGTTTAGCAACGTGCAATGAGTCGTTTTAAACTACATCCTGACATACAGGAGACTCGTGACGTCTTTTTCTAAGATTTAAAGTATGTCCCCATGAAGTATTCGTGATATAGTGTGGTCAAAATACACCAGGTCCCTTCTTAAACCTGTTAAAGCCCAGCAATGCTACTTCATTCTAACCCAAACCAAATATAACACCAAAACCTCACTGAACCAGAGAAGAGCAAAATCTGTATCTCTTTAGATTAATGCCAAAAAAAAAACAATGTGTTCATCACAAATGCCAAGATTATGAAGATATTCAATTCAAATAAACACTAAACATACAAATTGTTTTTACATGGTTTTCATTTGTCCCGCAGCAGGTAGATGTAAACGTATCACACAGAAATAGTGCATGTAGCTTGTAGGTGAACACTGTCTGTGTTTTATTGTGGCAATACATTAACAACCTTTCAGCCCCCACAGGCATTAAATGTTTAAATGTTACACATTTAACAGTAAATGTGGAATTTGTCAGACTTTTCTTTGTAAACCAGATTTCTTGTTACCTGCAGGCTGGAATGGGGATTGCTTTCATGCAAAAGACAGCACCAACTCCACAGCATATGCTCCTCATTTCATCCTTTCAACATGGGCAGGTTCAAGGCAAACCGCTTGTCTCCACCCCCCCGGTGAATCTCTGTGCCCCATCCACCCACCCAACTGCCAACCAGCCATTCAGCCAACCTTCGTCAGCAGCTAATTAAATATACTGCTATTCATTTGGCTCTAATGTGCTTTTAATTGGATCACAGGGCCGGTCATGGGGACGGTTGAGGATGGGGTGAGGAGGATGAAAGGGAGCAGGGAGCGAGGTGAGGGGATGAGGGAGGACAGGCTGTTTGACATGAGCACGAGCGAGATAACCTTATTATTCTGACCAGACAGAGGGGCAGAAACAGGGAAGGAAAGATGGCGGGAGGTGAGGAGCTTTCGTAATGATGTGACGAGGTGTTTGGGTGGGGGTTTTTTTTGCAGTCAGCAGGATAAGGGTTTTAAGAGGAGCTTGGCACGTCTGTAATCATTGGGGGGGGGGGCAAAGGAGGTCAGAGACGGTGATGGCATAGGGAAGATACAGTGCTTTGATGTGGTGGTACGGAAGTTACCCGATGGAGGTATTTTTTGGCATTAGTGGGCAAAATAGTCGAGAGTCGAGAGACTTGCGTGAGGTGTTTATTGGGAGAAGTAGAAGTCCTCTGGGTTTGGAGAGCAGGAGCTGCAGTGCAGAGCTGAATATTTGAGAGACGCTGTTTTTGCCACAACTTGTTTAACTTTTCCGGAATAAAGAACCGCTTTGCTTGATATTCTGGTCACTATGCGTTCGACAAGATTAAAAGGGTGGGGAGGGGATTTTCAAAGAACGAGGTCAATGTTTAATTTTTTCGTTGAATTGATAAATAAATTACAGCCGGATCGATGGAGGTTTAATCTGCGCCCGGTGTTGAGAGGCGGCCAAGTCTCGCTCCCCCTCCCGCCCACTGTTCACAGCCAGAGCTGCAGCCTGATTATGAATGAAACCCGTGTCCGGCAGGTTGAACCTTCGGCTGTTCTGCCCGGCCCACTCTGAAACTCACCTCACACACCTCAGACCTAATGCAAAATGACTAACACGTTTTAAAGCAGGCTATTAGCACTTTTTCTATGTCTTTGTAAGTGATAATATCTCAGTGTGGATCAATTTACATTGCCTCATGTCTCATGTGATTATTTGTATGATACAGCAATGCACTGGGACCCAATAGGCCACTATGCAAATACAACATAGAGCCTGTTAATTGGTCCCATTTGTTTACAGTAATTAGACTAATGTATCAATAAATCAGTGTATTAAGGATTTATTGATTAAGATAATAACAGTATATTTCTTGGGTATAGCATAGTATAGTATACAGTGTCTATTGTTTTGCTTGTCTGGTGTGTTCCTGTGCAGGTTTGTATTTGCTCCCAAAGCTCTCTCTCACACACACACACATTGTTTTAAAAAAAAAAATCCATTAATGGGCACTGCTTTCTTTTTTTTTTTCTTCTATTACAGTGCATTGCTTCATACTTCCTCTGGCCGCAATGAAGTGTCAAAACAAAAACTCAAAGCAGAGTGGCAGGCAAATTTAGGTGGAGACGCACATTGATTTCTTCACTTTTAGTTCTGGAAGAATGCAGCTACTTTCAATACAAATAAAAATGATTGTGACATTACGGAGCTGCAGCGGCGCGTTGGGCGAAATTAAAAAGGGCCATCATCCATCCAAGTGATGAATCACGTTTGCCAGTGCAGCAACAACTGCTTTAATGCACGTTTGAAAACAATGGGGGACTGCGACCTCCCGGGTGGAAGGCAAACCTACAGTCGTACGACACACACAAGGAACTCCAACAATTTTTAACATCAAGATTAGTTCACTGGGGGAGAAATAATTAGTCTGTGGAAACATCTGTATAGTACAGTATGTTGTATTCTGTATAGTATGAGTTATTTGGCTAAACACACACAGAAAAAAACATGCAATGTTGTATAATGTGTTTCTGCATTGTAATATTTCATGTAAGGATAATTTATCTGAAGCCATATTTTGCAAAACTATTATAAACTTGCATCCCAGTTTACATCAAAATCACATTCAAGAAAGTTGTATCCATTTCTGGACAAACTGTACAGTGGCATTCAGTACAGTGGCTTAAAGTCTGTGGCAGGACTTGAGCATCTCTTTCAAAAACAAAAAGTCGCTAGAAGTGTAGAGTGCAGAGCAGATCCAGACCTTAAATAAGACTTTGACACAGCCTCGGTGATGTAAAGCTCACGGATGTATAGCCTGCACCCTGGTGGCCCTGAAAGCCTGCAAGGTGACACTTTTTCCACCTTGGTTTAAGACCCAACCTCTTAGTGCATCCCAACCAGATGATGTCAAAATCAATATGGCAATGTCATCAAGCCTGCGCCAATGGGCCCTTCAACCTGCACTGAAGTCGTACACGCGCACACAAACACACCCACACCCCTCGCCCCCCGCTCCTTCATCATATCATCAAGCCCATCAGCAGCCGTAATGGGGATGGGATCAATATATCGCAGGGGTCGAGGTGAGCGAGGCGAGTCCACTGGCGGCTCGTGACACTCGTACTAATGGTGCCACAACCCAACGCAGCTCCACCCGTCACTGTCAAACTCACTGTCCCGGATGAACCACCCATTGTCCTTATCATCATCGTCCCCACCCTCGTCTAAGCCACTCACTGTCTCTCTGGGTGACCAGTGTGTCGGATGACAGCAGGCCGAAGGTCAATCCCTGTTGATACTGCCAGGTCTTTAGTTAAGTGTGGGAAGCAACATCGCTCCTGACATCCAAATGAGATCTCTGTCGCTTCCACTCTGTGTTTTCCCGAGACTCGGTGACTTTAGCGTTAAAAGCACGCTCGGCGTGCCTGTTGGCTTGAGTGCGGGTTTATGTTTAGTGCGTCCTCTCGCCCTAACCCCTCATTACAGCCAGTTTATCATGCCAGGAAGAGAGTGGCAAAAACAAATTAGTCCACAGAAGGGGAAAATAGCCGGGGATATCGATTCCGCCTTTTCATGCCAGAGTGGAGCACAGAAAATATTGGGCTATAAAAGGGAAACAAGGATATAAAGCCATTACGGTGCGCACTTAATTGATCCCACTTCCCATAACAAATTAATTGAGCAGAAAATGGCAGATGGCTTTGATGAATGTCATAAAAAAGGCTTGTCAGCAAGCCCAGTGTGTGCGACCCTCTTGCTCGCTTGCTGGATGACATGCAGGAGCTGCTGGGGAAGGAAGCTTGTTGGAGCGCACAGTGTATTTCTTCCAGTATTTACATCCCACTGATCCCAATGTTAATCATGTTGACTTATTGACATCATTGCTAATTGTGTGCTGCTACTGGGTGATTTTTTTTTTTCTCCTTTTACCCCCTCATTGTCTTGTTCCTGTGTGTCGGCGCTCCTGAGCTGCAGCTGGTGCACAGGTGTGGGTCTGCTTGTGAGAGTGTGTGTTTCAGTGTGCGTTTATACTGACAGACTGTTGCCCCAGTAGCAGAACAAATGCTAATTTAATCAATTGGCTATAAATCCTACTGGCCGCTGACTCATGCGTCTTCTGCCCAGGGGACGCCAACAAAAACCCTGCCAGTGCAGTTTGTTCAGCATGCACACACTCATGCCCCCCCCCCCCTTCCCCCCCGACACACACAAACACACACACACACACACTGGCACAAGCATCTATCTTCCTTTCTCATTTTTTTCCTTTCACGTCATCGCAACATCAGAATTATCATGGTGCAACCAACCAACACAAACACACATGCAGATGTTGAAACACTGAGATAATTGCTTGGTTTTTCACCTCTGAGAAAAGCTTCAGCTGTGCAGACAGCTCTGATTGATCCATGCGCTCAACACACACACACACACACATCCATCTAATAATAACTTTCATGCTCCCCTTCTTAACAGAGAATTATTTATTGGGTGCATATGCCTCCTCACTTTTGCCCTCTCTCCTACACACACACACACACACACACACACACATACACACACACACCCTGACACACCTGCAGTTTCGTGACATCCAAATCTGCTGAAGCTGCTGAGACAGCGTATTCGTGGGGGAGGGAGGCAGGGGCTGTGAGGCTGGTTTGGGGGGGCACCGGGGGGCGACAGAGTGACAGAGACAGAAAAACAGGGATGCAGAACACGTCAGAGTGACAGAGGGGGGAAAATGCCAGGAAGAGCAACAGAGCGATGAAGAAAAGTCAGAAAAAAGGGTGACAAGAGAGAGGGGGGGTGGGAAGGAGGGGGCTGGGCTGCTGTCTGCCAGCAGCATGGCTGGTTGGGACCCACAGGCTCTGTTCTGAATTCTGCAGGGCCTCTGTGGCCCCTGTGTTCCCCATCAATCTCAGCCTGCTGTGGCAGCCGCCAGCGGCTGCATCTTAATCTGCTGGGGCTGAACGTGAGGACGGACAGGTCGCCTGGGCCGTGCAGTAAATAACCCCTCTCCTGACTGTCCCCGTCTATTCCCCTATGCATACACAGGCATGGAAACACACACATACTGTACACACACACACACACACACATATATATATATTCTGGCTGCTCGGCTTGGACATATTATCGCTGCAGAATCACGGCTAAGAAAGTTCAGCGTCAGTCTTAAGTGTTAAAGATTCACGCGACGTGATTAGAAAGTCAAATTCTCCACAGTCAAGAGGGCAAAAAGTTTACAGCAAAGCATTTTCTCTCAAGTTCTGTTACACATAAATGTTTGCAGAAGACTGAAAAAGTGTAAAATTCTATTTTTTTCTAACCATAGCATAATAATTACATATATTTTGGAGCTTTACTAGAATCACTGGCAAAGCACATGCAAATACAGGATGGTTTCAAACTAATCAATAACCAATGCTGTGAATTTCTTTTTTTTTTAAAAAGGCAAAACTTTCAGAAAAAGCAACAGACTAACAACTAGTAAACGGTCAAAAATAAAATTTAGATTTTAACTAAAGGTTTGGTCTTAATCAAATGAAAATAAGCTGCTTATTGAAAAAGAGATCATTAAAAAAATAAAAGAATAAAAGCGGAGATCATATTTTCACAAGCGTTTGTCAGAAACTAAAACTCTTACTGAGAATAAATACTACAGGTCTGCATAATATTTGTGACATGGTACCACATCGGTATCTCACAGAATTTCTGGGGGTGGGGTGCATGGAAGCATCTCTTACATCTCTGTTTTATGTCACATCACACACACACACACAGACACACACAAAGCCAGCATCATCCTTACAAGCGGCAGCAGTGACAGCTGAAAAAGATCTGACACAAAGGATGCACTATCGGAGAAACACGGAGGAGGTGAGGTGAGGGAGACTCGGCGGATTAAAGGGCGGCTATCTCGCTCGCTCAGGGCACTCTGAAATCCAGGAGGCAGCTGGCACGAGTCTCTGGGCTCAGAGGCGGTGAGGCCACTCCGCCCACAACCCTATGACACCTCTCAGTGAGGATCAGTTGAATTTACAACCCGGCGCAGCCCTGTTCCACTGAACCCCCACTCCTCCTGTTCTCCAGTGGTATAAGACCTTGATGGGTCAAAGGTCAATATATCCTCCCCATCCACCAGGCATAGTGTGATGGCTCCAGGGCAGAGCGCATTGTGCTCCCACTGGGACACCCGTCGCTATGGCAACCTTTGAACTCCACAGCAAGAGGAGGTGAGGGATGAGAGCCGGGTTTGTAAGGTAATGGTGTTCTGCCTGTGTGAGTGACAGCTTCCCAGGGTCTTTATATATGGTACATGCACAACATACACTACACACACACACACACACACACTCACACGTTTAATTAGTAATATATTAAACTTGTGAAAGCACATGAAAACAAGTCAAGCTGAGAGGGAGAGGAAACGTTCACACGTTCTCATGCTGCATAAACACACAATTGCCCACTTGCCCGCTGTTTGATGGATGACCTAACGCTGTGTGTCACTGAGCCGCAGCGCCTGCCTCTGTTGGGAGTAATAGTGTCCAGAATGACATGTTATGACGGGAAGGAGCACTGCGGCAAATCCACACACAAATCCGCGCACAAACACACGCTGACACATAGCAGCATCGCGTCTGTGGGTGTGTATGATAGTGTGAGTCCTTGTCACACAGTGCTACTAGAAAAAAAGACAACAAGCGGGGGGGGAGTCATAGATCAAAAACTTGAACAAGAAAAATGCACTTCTGGACTTAAAATATGAGGATGCTGTGTCAAATATTTTGACACCGATCAGATGCTGATTCATACGAGCGAGACCTAAAACACACCGGTCTGACATGACCTCAGAACAATGACCTGAGGTACTTTCAAATGATCTCTTTTCAACGCATGCAGCATGATGAAAACGTGCTCACTGGGGTGGAACTATGTGTCCATCAAATTCATGCAGCGTTTGGACGACATGTTTCACCTCGAGCACACGGGCCCGAACAGGCAGTTATCTCTCCCCACAGAAGCCTAATTAAAGCCCAGATTCCAGTATTGGTCTGCACTCCTGGTTTACTCACAGGATGAGACGACAGAAGCTGGAAATCACGTTGCCTCTACAAACACCGGCGAAGAAAAGCTTGTGTAGCTGTGTGAAGCCAAATACTGTCGGTAAATAAACACCAGACAGCGGCTTCAAACTCTGGGCAATCAGAGAAGAAAATTACAGATGCTGTAGCAGCACAGAAAGAATTGAACCTGGGAGTAACATAGTAGTGCTTGATATGAAAAACTGAAATTGGCAACTGTCACACATCTGTTTTTTTTTTAGTTCTTGATGTTATTTGTGTTTGTTATATTTTTTAAAAAAGCACAGTGGTGACATAAGAGGAATACGTCGGTTTTGAACTAAGACTATTTTTGGACTAAAAACAATCTTGCGCCACATGAGTTGTCGGCGGCTCCGGTCGTGAAGCTGATTTAACTCGAGACGAGATGAGGGATATGATCAACAGTTGTTCTATGCAGATTAGTCCAAACTAATATGAAGTGAGCTGTGTGGTTTACCACAGGGCACTCAGATGGAAAACATGTGTGCTCAAGCAACAGCAGGGGCTCCACTGGTACGACCTCTTCACTCGTGCTCTCTGTCTTCCAAATATAAAATCTGCACAGCTCTCTGCATGGAGCAAGAAGCTGAGTTTAACAGTGATCAGCACCTAGCATTTTAGAGAGGACTGGTCAGATTGAGAAAGCATGGGGATTGTAGTGGGCAAAAAAAAAAATCCTTGCAGGAAGAAGAGAGAGAGAGGGAGGGAGGTGCTGACACCTTGACGGATTGATTGAGATCACCCAATACACCATGTTGCCTGCAGTCTAGATTAGCGAGAGGTCTGGGTCAGCACAATCCCTGTGTGTTAGATAACATTCCTGCCTTGCAGCTGCAGCTTGATACTGCACCTCAGCGACAAAATATTTTACTGGATATCTCTGAAACTCACGTCCGAACCATGCTTGTGTGTATATACGATAGATAGAACGAGGGAGAGACGGAAAAAGAGAGCGAGAGACAGACTGTGGGGCCCAGTATCCATGGCAACCCCAGTCAGGCGCAATGGCTCATATGCGATTCAGGTAATTCAACCTACAATGAAAAGTATGCATATAAGGTCAGTGGTATTCAAATGCACCTCATGCTCTGCCGTCTGTATTCATATTCAGCGCTGCCACATGGCCTCCTGCATGCCCACATGAGCCGATATCTCCCACAATGCCCTGCTTGACTGACAGCTATGATATTTCCATGCGGTTTGATTGAGGAGTGCATTTAAAATTTGACGATAGTGTTGACAGACTATATCAGGCATGTTATTAATACGCTCAATATTGCAGCGCCGCGTGGCTAAGACAAGCCTTATGGCAAGGTGTGCTTGTTATATACACCGCCAGAGGCCACGAGGGTCATGGTTTTTCATATGACTGTATGAATTAAAAACACACACACACACCCGCACACACACCCACAAGAGGGAATCATCTGGACAAAAATAGGTGAAATAAAAGAAAAAAAACTAAAAATGGAGATGCAAAAAAATGGGGAATTGGAAATGTGTCACAGGTCTTGCTGTCGATGGGGTTTCGGGGGCTTGTGTTAAGCCAGGGGCTTTGGCAGCTCGGTTTAAGGGAGAGAGGTAGCAGCTATGGATTGGAGTCGCTCTTTGCTTCATATTCTGAAGATTAAACTCCTATCCTCCTCCTCCCACACCACTCTGGACGTCTGTGGCATCGTTTTACACTGCTGTTTGTGGGTGTTTTCAGCAGTGATTTACAGACAGGGTCTCTGCTGGGGTGGGCTTGCTGCAGAGCTCGCTCTGGCAAAACCTTGTAATCAGATATTTTGCACAAGAACCCACCAGCTTTAGCAGTCAGAACTTGGCTTTCATCACTGGGCACAGCCGCCATGTTCATATGCACATGGAAAATGTGATGTGTATGTGATAAAGTAAGAAATAATGAAAGGATAAAATGATAAAATGTTTTATAGATTCAACTATTAATTAAGAAAATTGTGTCTGCATTTTTTTCTCCAAGTTTGTTGGAATAATGCATGTACATTATAGCAAGTTTTTTTTTTTAAAAAAGGGTCACGCTTTTCATTCTATTGTAATGATCAAAATCTTAGCAACCGTGACGTTACTGTGTGGATAGAAATATGGAGTCTTTTGTTTCTTTAAATGCAAAAAATGAGAAAATATGCACAATTCGAGTGCATGCTGTTGTTTCACATAAGAACTACAAATACAAAACATGAATGCACAAAGCTTGCACAGTGGCCACATTAATTGGCATCTAATTAAACCTCTCCTCTCTTGCAAGGAAGCAGGCTAATTATGGTGTTCTGAGGCTATCTTAGCTGGTGGTTATTATTAAGGGAAATCAATGTCCAATCACGCTACTGGCACGGGCTTGGGAGCAGATGCAAAGGCCGCTCTGTGACAAATATTTATTTTATTTGCTATGAGAGTTTTAGGTGCTAAACAGGTGACGGCACAGAACATTACCAGTCGTTTACGTTAAAAATAGAAAAGTGCAAAATGAAAGAGCAGTGTTGGGAATTACTATTCAGCCAGGCCGGTAAAAGACACAAGATTGGTTGGACCAGCGGTGAATATGTTTACTTCAGCTGTGCAGTCAATCACTCAATAGGTGAAGATGGTTATGTTTGACATCTGTGTGTGTGTGTATACGCGTGTGTATCAAGAGGCCTCCGAAAATGACCTCGCACATAGAGATGATGGCCATAAATTGGCCTGAAGTCTCATTTTCCCCACAGGACTTTGACCAGCTGCCACAGCTTGAACCCATTTCACTCCTACCGCACCAGTCCTCACACACAAAGTGACAGAGTTAATGAGCACATTTTATGGCTGGAGACGACGACCAAGGAGAGGAAAATATAATGTGAATCACGAGGATTGTAAATAGTACACAATAGTAAGTAACACAAGGCCAGAGCCCTCTGGTTTTCTCATTAAATTCACTCCAGAACACCAGTGGTTTAGTGGTACAAAGCCAGGACCAGAGTTAAGACTAATCTAATTTACAGATAAGTGTTATGATATCAGGCTGGGATAAAAAAAAAAAAAAAACACGTGTCTGAACATAACATAATATAACAGGACAGTGTCAGTACCAGCTGTTGTGATGAGAAGAAAAAAGGGGTTTTGCTGCCACCATGTGGACCGTTAGGAAACCATATCCACTATGTGGCTGGAAACAATCATAACCAACATCTAAATTTAACAAATAAAAATAACAAATAACCAGATAATAGTAGCATGTTTAAATATAACATAAAGGATTTAACATGTGTGTGTGTTGATTTCATTTTTTTGTTTAAGGTTTGTAACATGAACTTACTGTCGTGCTCGAATGTAATGTTACTAAATATGAAATTTGCAAAAAAAATAATTATAATATTTTAAAGAGGAGAATGTGTGTGTGTGTGTGTGTGTGTGTGTGTGTGTGTGTGTGTGTGTGTGTGTGTGTGTGTGTGTATAATATTAGTATTCTATTTATTAATTTATTTATGATTATGTATTCCAGGTGTTTCTTTGTTGCAGTAGTTTTATTGGGTTCGTGTTAGATAAGTATTTTGAAAGCAATTGATGAATATCTATATTAAGCGTTTATAGAAATCAATGGTTGGCTAAAATTGCAATGAATTTCGAATATTTTCGAAATTCCCCAAATCCATCAAATATATGAAATGATCATTCCAGAAATTCCTCATATATTCATAAGTACACAAGCTGGCGCATGCTCAGATGTGTGCGAAGGCAGCGAGCCCTCGACAATGTCCGTGCTTTTACCTCGTTTCCGTTCGTGACTCTCCGGCGCTCTCCGTGTCCACTCGGGTCCCGCCGACAGAGCTGATTTTCGCTGTCGTCGTCTCCCTCGTCCTCCTCTCAGTGTTGTTGTTCTCGGTGACGCGACGGAGGTGTAGCCTGACGCGGTCTCTTACGTGTCGGTCTGAATAAAAGTGGAGCTCCGTAGACCCGGGAGTGACGAAGCGAGTCTGTGTTGGTAAGAGGATACGCATCCGATGTTTGCTAGACAGATAGATGGCTGCCCCGAGAAGTTATTTTCGCCTAATATCCGCACAAAGCCAACAAAGAGATCATGGCGGCGGTGTTGCAGCGGCTCACAAAATGAGTCAGTCTCTGCAAGGCTCGCTGGCTCGCAACATAGGTATTAAAAAGGGAGTGGGCTTAAATCCGTTTCCCATTTTTTTAAATAAACTAATAAGTTACAGAAGCAGTCGGCCGCATGCAGCTAACCCAAATCAGCGCCGTATTTTTTAAAAAAGGCAATAAACTGGTTGGTGAAAGTGGGGTGTTCTAGTTGAAAACAAAACTGGCATACAATGCATGCAGCCGTTTCCCTCCATGTAGGCTAACGGCTAGCGACCCATTGCTATTACTGTTAGCTAACGCTGCACGGGTTTGAACTGCGGCTGACTCTCACTGGGATACACGTGAAACACTGTTGTATTTGAACGCTGTTAATTAAACCGCCACCAGCACCTGCATTCACTTCATTAGTGTTAGCTTGTTAGCAAGCTATAACTTCAAGTTCGTAACTATGAGACATTAAGAAGTTAGCTTTAGCCTCATTTAGTAGTAGTCAAACCATGTGAGTGTATAATTTTATTATTTTTGGTGAAGTTTCTAATATTATTTATTATTTCAGTCGTGTCAAAAACAGTTTGTTTCAATCAGGAAGCTAGAAGCTAAGTATATTTTATACATTTATTACATTTATGTGCTAGCATGCAAAGCTAAGCCACACCCTCCTTTACCGTGGCGGCAGGTCAGTAACAGACACTGAAGTTAAGGTGTTTACTGTGCATCCCTCACCGCTTTCTCGCTGTTTGTGCCGAACACATGTGTGTTAAACACCACAACACACAAACAAGACGTTTCTTCCGTTTTGCAGATTTTAAATGACCATGGAGGCTGGTGCAGAGACACAGCAAAGTGGTGAAACGGCTGTCTCAGAGTCTGAGGCACAGCAGATCACCCTGGCACAGGTACAGCTGATCATTCCTTTTTGTTTACACTTTAAAACCTCAAGTTGCATTCCTACCACCTGATTAGCACATGAACAAACCCTAGCTCTGCATGCAAACAGTGAATGACTGTGGCTTGTCATTGCTGCAGGCATCCATTGCAGCAAGCCAGGTGTCAACCAGCAGTCCCACAGTTACTCTGGTGCAGTTACCCAATGGTCAGACAGTCCAAGTCCACGGGGTGATCCAAGCTGCACAGCCCTCAGTTATTCAGTCCCCACAAGTCCAGACAGTACAGGTAAGAGGAAGATAAAAAAAACAAATCTAGTGTAATTATAATTGGTTTATTAATGCACATCATCACACAACTGTTGCAACACAAGTAATTACAGTATTCATTAGTAATGTCTCGTTCGCAAAAGAGCCGACTGTAAGAGCTGATGCTTTGTATTGAATCAGAAGAGCCGACTCCCGTTGAATGAGAGCTGGCTCCCTACTTTCTTATTAGCTCTGCTCACAAACCTGATAGTGGCAAACTGATGGGCACACCATGCCACCAATCACAACAAAGACATAGGATCATACCATTATGTTGAAGCACAGGGGGAATAGACAGTCCACCATGAGTAGGCATAGTCCAGATACAGATAGTGAGACTACTGGAGACAGCAGTGAGAAAACAATATGAGTGATACCTGTAAAAGAAGCACAATTTGGCTGAAATTTAAGGAAACTGGAAACAGCAGAGCAGAGTGACGTCATTGTAAATTGAAAACCTGCACCGACACATAAGAACCGTTCATCCCTTGGTGCAATTGGAGGAGAGGGGGCAAGCTAGGTCTTCATCTACTGATGCTGGTGAGTCTGGTCTCAAACCAACAACACCTGCCGCAGCAACACATTCAAAGAGTTTGGTTCTGTTTTTGACATTGTAGATTTGTTTGCAATGGTTTATTACTCAGTGTTCCATTAAAAGTTTGTTTAAAATGATAAACAAAAGTAAGAATGTAAGAAGTAAGGATTTTTTTTAACAGGGCCAATGCACAAAAAAAGCAATTGTAAAGTTCATCATAAAAACACAGAAAGCAAAAGAGCTTTTCAACACACAAACCACTGATTTTTGCTTCGTTAGGCTGAAATATGGTGCTACAAATGATAACAAGTAAAGAGCCGTTCGGAAGCCAGAAAAGCCGGCTCTTCTTTGGGAGCGGAAAAGCCTGAAAAGAGACGAAATTCCCATCACTAGTATTCATACACACTTGATTCAGAATTTAAAAGGACAAGAAATTTGTTTAATAAGGTCACTGTAGTTTACACACAACGTAGCTGTAGGTTTTTAGATCGTAAAACAAATAATTCTATGTTAACCGTATTTTTGAGACAGTTTAAGTTTAATGATGTTTGTTTACTGGCAGATTTCGACTGTTGCGGAGAGTGAAGACTCTCAGGAGTCTGTTGACAGTGTCACAGATTCTCAGAAGAGGAGAGAGATCCTGTCCAGACGACCATCTTACAGGTCTGCATGACGAAATATAAGCCAGCGTTATAGATTTACTACTTGTGAGCTTGTATGTAAAATACTTTTATCCATAACAAGATCTATGGGAAATGATTATGCATAAGGAAAAGCTTTACTGAGGCGCGTTCTTTGGCTGCTTTCCTCAATAGGAAGATTCTGAATGACCTATCATCAGATGCTCCAGCTGTGCCTCGAATTGAAGAGGAGAAGTCGGAGGACGATTCAGCCCCTGCCATCACCACAGTCACCATGCCAACTCCAATCTATCAGACCAGCAGTGGCCAGTACAGTAAGTACATACATACTGTGATACATGCAGTATTTAAAGCCCATGGAGGAAGCCCGCAAGGGAAGGCATTCATCAATCGACAGCGGTTTGATCTACACTAACTGAAGCTGGGTTCGCACAGGATCTTTTGAGACTATATTTTGTATGTACAGTGTACTGTGACAATGACAAATAAATAATATATATATATATTCTTCCATAGTTGCCATAACCCAGGGTGGGGCCATCCAGCTGGCCAATAATGGCACAGATGGGGTGCAGGGTCTGCAGACACTGACCATGGCCAACGCTGCCGCCCAGCCTGGGGCCACCATCCTGCAGTATGCTCAGACAAGCGATGGGCAGCAAATCCTGGTGCCCAGCAACCAAGTGGTTGTACAAGGTGGGAAAATAATTAGTTAAATAGTTTTCCACTACTGTTTGAAAATGATAGGCCACTATGTCTCGTTTTATTTTTTGTAATCTACTTAGTTAAATAGAAGTGCTGTTTTTCTCCGTCAGCCGCCTCTGGTGATGTCCAGGCATATCAGATCCGCACAGCCACAACCAACACCATCACCCCTGGGGTGGTCATGGCAACTTCGCCTGCCCTGGGCGGAGGCGGAGGTACAGAGGAAGTCACGCGTAAAAGAGAGGTCCGACTTATGAAAAACAGGTATGTGTAGTATAAGGCTTAAACTCAGTTATAATAAGTCCAGTGTTAAAATGTGAATAAGGATTTGGATAGAGGAGTGGGTTGAGCCCTAAGGCATATTAGACCACTGGCCCTGGTGCAAGGGTTAGTTAGATTTCCAGAACATGAATACTGTAGTATAACTATAGACATGGACTCACACATAGCCTTAATGTCACACAGGGAGGCAGCCCGTGAATGTCGCCGAAAGAAAAAGGAGTACGTCAAGTGTCTGGAGAACCGTGTGGCAGTACTGGAGAACCAGAACAAAACCCTAATTGAAGAACTCAAAGCCCTGAAAGACTTGTACTGCCACAAATCTGAGTAGAAACATCACCAAAGGCCTGACAGGGGCTCGACAGGTGCCTGTCACCATGTACAGAGACTCAGTACAGAGCCCTGCACCTGGATGCTACTCTCTCTTTTCTACTACTTTGCTTTCTTTTTAAAGACTGCTTTAAAAAAAACTGTAAATTGACTCACCAGGAATATAACACCAACACACCCACTCCCACTTCACCGGTTTTAAATCCTAAATCTGCTGCCATCGGTTTCCTGTGATCAGGCGAGACAACATAAAGACTGGACGTGATGGAGATGACAGCTATACAGAGTCCTTGTGGTGAAGTGGTTTAATGATTAGTGAGAATGTTTTTGTTTTGCGCCACCAAAGGGAAGCATTCTAGTCACTGGTGTCTGGACAGACTGGGTGACATCACCAGCAACGGGGAACTGCTCAATTACATCACCACAAATAAAGGCTCTTTTTACAGTTTAAAGTCCCCAAGACAGTTGAATCATCTCAAGGTTACCTTTATGTGCAACGTTTGTAATCATAACTGAGCTTTTTCTTGCATTAACATCTGTTACTTACTAATGCTTTGAACTGTAGATGGGCTGTGTCATGATATTTTATCTTTTGAGCTGTGTTTTGGTTTATGTATAAGATTATCTGCATTGATAATGCCATTTATTTTTGCTAACTTTTATTTTCTTTGCCTTGATACGTGAACAAAAAAAGCTTACCATTGGGTCGGGTTGTAAAATTGTGTTTGTTATTTGCAGCTTTAAGCAAATATATATATGGTAAAAAGAGAGTGCAAACTTGGACAGCACATAATTTGGAAAATGTTAAAATACCCTGTTGTTTTCGTACAAGTAGAACATTTAAAATTACTGAACACTTAAATGTTTGTGGGTCTCAAATACATGCTCCCAATAAATCTGAAGTAAACCTGCTGTAGAATATAATACACTGTTGCTCATGCAGCAGAGTATATCATGTAAACACAAGGTTCATCTAAAGTGCTTTGCAAAAAATGTTTTAGTTCAGGTTTTATCAACTGCATTTTAAAGTTGTTTCATTAATTCCCGGATTTGAACAAAAACCAAATAAGCACTATGTGTTATGCAATAAGAGAATACTTTGCCTACATATCATCAAATTTTGCCCCACACTGGAATCTAGCAATACCTGATGTTTGTATCCCCCTATTTTTTTTTTAGATTGGGCAAGCAAAAATTAATTCTGCATAACTGAAGAAGTAAACTACTGCAGTTGGAGTTTTCTGAATTACTGGTTAGAATTTGAGATGCCAGGTCACCTCTTAAGTTGTGGCGCCCATAGTTGTGCTTCAACAGCACAGGCTGTGTCCACATTGTGTTTACAGGATTACAAGGTTGCATTTGCACTTTCCTTGCATATACAATCCTACTACATTTCACATGAATGAATGTTGCCCTGTGAGGTGAGATTTTCTCTTGAGGTTTTACCTGAAAATGACACTGCTAACCAAGTAATTAATCATTGTCTCTTTTTGCTGCTTAATATTATCAAAGCATCATCACATATTGATAAGAATTGGAGTTTGATTAGTTGTGCAGAGCATCAAATATCATCAAGTGTAACCCAAATGCACTAAACCATCACAAACACCCCACGAGACGATTTCAGTGCAAGTGCAACCAAATTAAAAACACAATGACTTCACAGTGAGGAAAAAAATATATTTTCATGCTAATGAAATGTCGTACAGTATTCTTTTAGGTGTTATGTATATTCATTACAGTATGCTTTTTTATGTTGCTTTTCATTGATTTTGTATTCACAATTTCTAAATGTCAACACAATTTGTGTTATACAGTGCATTATGTCAGAGCTATTCAAATATTTCAATTTTGGCAGCTGGTAATAAACGTGTTTCTGGTAATCTTTGGTTGATTTTTAATTACTGATTTAATTTACTGACTTACTCTAGAATTTGTAGTACCTGAGACACTCACACAGTCACAAATCCCTCCGAAGGGGCAGTCTGAGGGCTTTGTATACATGAATGTCCCTTTGTTTCTCATAGTAAACCTCCTCAACTGTGAACCGCTGCTTGAGCATGCTCAAAAAGTTTGTATCTCGCTCGTAGCGGATCTTGCAGGCCAGTAACACCACAGTGGTGTCCGAGCACAGGTGTTCCAGAGTCTGTAGCAGTGGCACAAATGTGTCCTCTAGGTACACAATGTCCGCTCCCAGCACCAGGTCAAAAGCCCCCAATGGGTAGAGGTCAAGCCTCTCACCCCAGGTCAGTTCAGACACACTCACCGATCCTTGAAAGTATGGGGGCAGGTTGGCCTTTACATTTGCAGAAAGGAACTCTAGGGCCGGCTCTCTGTCAGTGATGGTCACTTTGGCTCCTAGAAAAGTTGAAAACATGACACTAATATATTTATAATTTCTAATCTTTATATAGATATAAATATATGAGAATATTCAAAAACTCACCCAGCAGTGCTGCAACAATCCCAACAAGACCAGTCCCAGCTCCCAGTTCAATTGCCACCTTCTCCTTTAACTGTACCTCCCCCAGCTCCAGGTACATGCACATGACAACTGCCTGCAAAACAAACACACCGCGCTTTGTGTCTGATACCACACAGCGAATAGCAGAAACGCTGCACCGGATAAAGCTCTCACCGCATCCCAAACAACCGCTGCTACTCCGAGCTTCTTCCAGTCCTGGGAGAGACGGAGGTCGCGGTTGGCGAAGTTAAAGTGAGCTGATGAACTGTGGAATTTGGAAAGCAAAGGTAAGGAGTCCTCCACGTATGGAACCAGGGCCATGTTGTTGTGTAGCCAACGTCCCTATTGCTCATGCGCAGTGAGGCCATTCCTTCTTCGACGATCCCTAACAGATACCCGATTTACTGCCTCACTACTGCCACCTTCAGATTCATCCAAAATATTAATAAACAAGCCTCATCAGTTCGAAGCTAACTAACAGTGTAGAGTTAGTTTCATAAACACTGTGGGCCATTCTGTGTAATACGAAGATCCCAGCCAATCACGTCAGAGCATCGTCCGCCTTTCAGTCACATGTTAGCGTCTACATTCATTTTTGACAAGTGAAGGGGTGTGTGGGGAGGAGGGGGGCAGGAAGCCCACCAAGCGTGTTAAGTTAAAACTATGTAGCAGTAATGTATTTTCCGTTTCTTTTCTGTGCACTTACTTTCAAAATAAAAATACTTTTACTGCCAGCGAATGTAGAAACCAGTGGCCAGTGACAGGAGTGTTGTTGTGTAGTAGAATAGTAAGTATAGTTACAGCTTCTACCACTATCCTTTTTTAAAAACAATGATTGACGAAATATAGCGGGATAGAATAAAAAAGATTATGTTAAAATATCATAATAAGATATCACTTTTGGTTCTGTTATTTATAAATCAGTTTCATAAAACGGATGAATTTTCTTTTTCAAAACATGTTTTAAAAGCAAAAGCTACAACAGCGCTTTAAATCCCCAGCCGGAGCTTTTAGTTTCAAAGGGTATATCCGGAAGTTACCTCTGACCCTAACATCCTCGGCATATTTGACATCTATGACGTGTCTAGTGTAAATGCGACGAAATGTAGGCTACCATCGGCATTTTGTCTTGAAATATCTCAGCACAGGCTCCTTTTCCACCTCCCTGTTTTATCTGGAGGTTTCCCGACTTAGTGAAATTATATATTATTGTTTTCGGGAGATGTTTTAACTGTGGAATCGGTGGAAATGGCGTGTCTTGTGGTGTTGGGATGGATTGAAGTGCGTTAGCCGGCTAGCCATGGAGGCGTTTGGAGAAGCTCGTGACTTTGTGTTGTTTACGGCCTCTGTGCCGTAAAATGAGCCGATAGAGTCCAAAAACTCTCCAGTCCACGGATGTAATCGTAATTAAAGTGCGCCAGTGCTATGCTGCGCGCTAGCTGCTGTGGGTCAGCTGTCAGTGCATGGATCCCATCCCACACAGAGGCTGGATGTTTTCACCCTGACTGGTCCTCATCACGCTACTAACTATGATCAAACCTGGACCTAACTAATTCCGGGTTTAGTTTACTCACACTTAAACACCCCACACAAGTCAGTTCGTCAAGTTAAAACTAACAGTAGGTGATCAGTCCTCGGTTGTATATGGGCAACAGTGCCGGCTATAGCAGGAGTGTCGTAGGTCAGCGATGGGAGGGTCAGTGTCTTGCTGCATCTCCCCTGGGGACAGTCCCAAGATCTATAGGAGAGAGTTGGAGCTGGAGGAATGTCCCATCACCACCACAGAGGACGTGAGTGAAGACACCGGGACCTACCTGCAGCACATCAGCGACAGGGAGCTCCCTGATGGTGCGTTTATGCTACAGTGATGAAAAGAACATTTGCAAAACTGGTTCCTACTCAAGTCTCTGACTCTACCCTTGATAATGTTCTTGCATCTTACAGAATTGGCCCATGAGGCCAACCCATCAGACCATCCCAGAGCCAGCACACTCTTCCTCAACAAATCCCAAACAGACGGTATCAGACTTTCCCTATTAAACATAGTAACCTTTTGTTTTTTTCTCCTTGGATCTGCTTGTTTAACGGTGTTTTCTGTACATTTCAGTGCGTGAGAAAAGGAAAAGTAACTACATGAATCATGTAGGTGATATATGACAGTCATAAAGTGTTTGTTTTGAGTCCTGTAAATTATATCAAGCTTTAAATCTCAATGATGGGACTAATTTCTCAAGTCATGTGTGTTCACTAATTTTTTTTCTCCCCCCCTTTAAACATCATCGTCATTTCTGGACTAGATGTCGCCAGGGCTACTGACAAAAAAGTACAGTTCCTGCTCGACGATATTCATCGATGACAGCACAGTGAGCCAGCCCAACCTCAAGAGCACAATCAAATGGTAAGTGACTTCATCTCCATCCTTTTCTTCGCAGTATTCTTCAGGCTAAATAACAAGATGTCAATGATGAACTGACAGATGCAATACTGGAGCTTTTGTTTGGTGCAAAAGAATAAAATTGCATCGAGTGGTTCATTGTTTGTCTGTGTCCATTTCTCTCTGTTCCAGTGTTGCACTGGCTATATACTATCACATAAAGAACAGGTAAGAAACACCCCTTAATATTTGCTTTTTAGCAACATTTTCATTTGTCATTTAGTTATATAATAAAAGGATCCCGCGTCTATAAGTGTGTATATAAATAACCTTTTGACATGTGAATGTCAATGGCTGCCTGCAGAGATTCAAACCGCTCACTGGATATATTCGATGAGAAGAAGCACCCGCTGACGGTGAGTCGATGTATTGTCGTACTGTTGTGAGATAGTTCCTGTCTGCTCTGTGCTCATTGACGCTGGTGGTGACGCTGATGGCACTCTGTCCAACAGCGAGAGAAGGTTCCAGATGACTACTCTGTGGTCGACCCCGAGCACAAACTCATCTACCGTTTCATAAGAACACTATTCAGCTCAGCGCAGCTCACTGCTGAGTGCGCCATCGTCACTCTCGTAAGTTAACACACGATTTACAGGAGTCTAATACATGATTTTAAAACACAATCTCTGTCACTCTGATGTGAGCATGCTGCCTGTGTATACGGCTTGTTAGGTGTACCTGGAAAGGCTGCTGACTTACGCTGAGCTCGACATCTGTCCTTGTAACTGGAAGCGCATCGTTCTCGGTGCCATCCTCCTGGCATCAAAGGTCTGGGACGACCAAGCTGTGTGGAACGTCGACTACTGCCAGATCCTAAAAGATATAACCGTGGAGGACATGTGAGTTACCTTTGGTCGATCAACCTAAAATAAACACATTGCAGTGTCAGGATAAAGGTTCGAATCTCTCAGACTGTCTCTCTGCCCAGGAATGAGATGGAGCGTCACTTCCTCGAGCTGCTCCAGTTCAACATCAATGTCCCTGCCAGCGTCTACGCCAAGTATTACTTTGACCTGCGCTCACTGGCTGACGACAACAACCTCGGTTTTCCACTGGAGCCGCTCAGCAACAAGCGGGCCCAAAAGTTGGAGGTGAGCAGATGCAGACACAAATGTCCAAAATCAGATCACTTCGTTTTCACTGAATTGATGTTTTTCGTGGGTGAATACAGCAAACATATTTGTGCTTATGAAATTGTCTCTAGGCCATCTCCAGGCTGTGTGAGGATAAGTACAAGGACCTGAGTAAATGTGCTATGAAGAGGTTTGTCAGTGCCGACAACCTGGTCGGCGTGAAGAACTCCCAGGCTGTGCTCTCTTAAGTCTGCGGCAGCCGTCGTAAATATAGCAAGGAGATGGGCGACGGGCTGAGAGTCAAGTGACAGGATGTGGTGTCATGCTCAAGACGTTCATCAAGAGAACACCAGAACAAACTTCCGAAGAATGTTACAATAATATCATCACCTGAAAAAGACTTTGAATAGAAACAACAAAACAGGAAAAACAATATGTCTACCTTACAGTATATCTAAAACGTAATGAATTCAGAGAACTTCTGGTGTTTACCTTCAAAGCATGGTAATTAGGTGAAATATTTTGCAGACTTTTATTTCTAATGGTGGATGTCTTACTTTGGAAGGACTCGGCATGACAGTGCTTCCTGATGCCACACGAATTCAGGACCACGTCTTTGTTTTCCTTTATTTGGAGAGCGACTTCCCGGGCTTCACGGCCCTCTCTCCACCAGCCGTATTCCCTTAGCTTCATTCAGATGATGGCAAACTGTCTTGAACTCTCTGTGGTGTAGCTGTACATCCACATGGACAAGGAGTAGACTTTGTTTTGCTTACTATGTAGGCCTCTATAGCTGTGAAATGTACAAGGATTTATTTAATTCACAAATAAAATTGAGTCACTGTTAAAAATCAGTGCTGTTTCATTCTGCATCTTCTCTGCTTGGACGTTACCATCAACAGGATTACATGGAGTTGAACACACATTACAATTAACAAGACTTAACGGTACAGGAAAAATGCACTACTCATGTTAAAGGACAGTGACAACCACAATCACCTTAATTGCCTAAATACTGTTTCATGATGAGTCATCAATTACACTCTGAGTTCTTTCCTGCTAGGTGGCAGTGGCACACTTGGCAGTGTTAAGTCCCTGTGTGTGCACCGTGAATCAAGTGTTTTTAACAATGCTGGTTTCGAATTCACATTTATGCTTCTCAAACTTAAAAACTATTGTTATAATTAATAAAACAATGCCTGATGGCAGCCTCTCAGGGAATGAGTTTTAAGATTTCATCTCAATTGCGGTGACAGAATCTACAAAATTGAATCGTGGGCTAATCAACAACAACCTGAGTGATCATAATCCTGAGTGTCAGCTGGAAAACACTGATGTTGCAAACTTAAGAAACCAAGACCCTGACTCACGTCTAAATGTTATTTACCTATTTCCCTCTAAACCATTAATTTAAATAATTAGACCAATTAAGAACAAAATACACTACACAAGATTTTAAACACTGACTCACACAACACGCACCCAAACCGCTTAAACTATCAGATCTTTGAGAGCCTTTTCCAAAACCATCACGTCCTATGACAGGTCGCCTGAAACTACAACAACTGGTTCCAACCTGCTTTTTCATACAATGTATTGCAAAAGGCTCCTGCAGGGGACGATTAGACCAAAACTGAAAAGATGGTAATAAACATAATATGGTCTCTGAAATATATAATATCTTATTTGTCTGCAACGTGCCAGGGGCCCCTGGGAGATGATGCACTTGGTGAAGCTAATCATGAATCATGAAATTATGATTTTCTTTTCATAGATTTAGGGAATAAGATGCTGAGATCTTATCACAGAGTCAAACTTCCACAGAAGCTCCAGTGATCCATAACCCCCAACGCTTTTAAAACAATGTATTACTTCTATCTGTAACGCCAGGTGTCCATTCTGGTCTTTCCCTCCCTGCAGTTTAGTCTGAAACAGGAAGCATGTGGCAATTGATGTGTTTTACTTCACATTTAGAAATCAGCCACTTCCTCTGCCTTAAAGCTCACAGTGTCACCATCAAGTATCATGACCCCCCCCCAACATTCACCTGGCCTCCAGTATCAACACATGCAGGGCCTGATGGCTGTTTCAACACTCAACCGTCTACATCATCCACTGCAAGAGGAACTGAATTGTTTGGATTGTGTTTCTTGATAGATAGATAGATAGATAGATAGATAGATAGATAGATAGATAGATAGATAGATAGATAGATAGATAGATAGATAGATAGATAGATAGATAGATCAGACATCTATCAGCCATGCAGATGTCATGTAGACTTATGGCAAAGGTGCATAACAGTAATAATGTGATGTGGTACAGTTTGTATCAGCTGAGGATGGGGGATATGAACAATTCAGGCGTTCACTCACCAAATGCAAATGTGATGTAAATATACATGAAATGTGAATATCTGCAGTTTTCACACCATCAAACCAAATATCTTCTTGAAGTTTGGATGAAACAGGCTGTAGAAATGTTTATATCGTCTCAGTCCCAGGAAAGTTTCAAACACCAGTCAGCTCATTGACCCAGTCTCCGTCATGACCCCGTCACTACACAGTGTAGTATTTTATGATTGGAGTAAAGCTGCTTCTGAGAGAGTTTGAAGGGCCACTTCCTTATTTGCTCTCAACAGGTTATAAAAGAGTAAGCGACTGTGAGCCACTGCTCTCCTCTGTCCTCCTTCACAGGTTTTCGTTTCCTTCTCTATTATAACACACTCTCTGCCACACACACCCGTTCAGACACCACACACACCGTTTCAGACACGTCGTCTACAATGGGGAACTTTGCTGCCAATGAGGGACTCTCCATCTTTGTGATTGTGAGTATATTTGCTTTAGTAATTTATGTTAATTATTATCTGATTTTTTTTATTTTCATTATTTTTTTTAATTGGACGAGCCATGACCCAAAATGAGTGGAAATCTGTTTGTGCTGTACACACAAAAAAGAAATCAACAGCAATATATGTGAATTTAACTGTTAAAATGCAAACATCAGACAATATTTGACACCTGAGAAAAGTCCTACTGGTATGGGTCTTGAATTTAACTTTATTTAAATCATTACTATTATTTTTGTGGATTCAGAATCATTATTTCTGAGCGATGACTGGGGTGTATTGCTTTCATTGAACCTGCTGTGTTTGGATGTGTGCTACAGCTGGTATGGCTGGGCATCAATGCCTTCCTGTTTGTCCATTTCTACATGGCCTTCCTGGTGGAGCGATGGTTTTACACGCGGGTCCTGCTCGGGGTGAGTCTGACCTGCAGCATCAGATTTTCACTTTGACTGATTTTTAAAAAGTCGATTGGTCTGTTATGACTTTCAGCAGAGAGAAGGAGTAAGGTGAAATGTGAATATTCGATGATCTCCTGAATAATCTATGAGATCAGACAGAAAATATTTGCTTTTAAATACTCATGACCATCTGTAATATTCTTCCCAGTCAGCTGCTTGTGTTCACAAGTGGCCCGATCACATGACTTTTATCAGGTGTGTTTGTCACGTTCTTCCTGTAAGGAAACACTTGATAAATTTTACCAGCGTTTCAGAGCTGATAAACACATTGACGCCCACGATAAACTCACTTTATCTACGCGGGCGCAAATCGCAGCGGAGTGGAGGAGTGACAGAGTCTCTGACTTCAGGGTTGGAATGATCTCTGTGGTCACAGCTGGGATCCTGATGCACTGAGGCAAAACCAGGGCTTCTAGGCAGCAGAAGTGAAACATGGAGTTGCATTTAGTAACAGAGCGTGAAAACACATTTAGCAAAACACACTGACATATCTGTTTGCATTTGGTTAAAAACTAATAAAGTAAGATACTTTATAATATTGGTTGGTGTTTTTGGAGTAGTGCACCAAGATACTGCAAAGCACTTGATTGATTATATCAATAATAATTTTATGGAAGTATATTGTTGTCAGTACTAAAACTAAATAATTGAATCAAATTTAAATGTCACCTTCCATGTGTTTATGATGGATTTTTAGTTTTTGGCGATCTATTATTCCTACCTCAGATGTAAACTAAACCCCCAAATTAATTAATTTAGAGAAAAAGTCTCTGAAGTGTAAGTTAGTCAATGAAATTATTTCCGTGACATGGAAGAAAACCTGAATGAAAAAGTCATCTGATTACATTTTGAAATAACCCACCTCTCTGTGTATCCCACCAGCAAGCCCTGTCATGGGCCAGAGCTCCTGCTGCCTGCCTCAACTTCAACTGTATGCTCATTCTGCTGCCGGTCTGCCGAAACCTCCTCTCCTTCCTCCGCGGCACCATCCAGGTATCCATGAAAACTCTGGTTTACCCTATAACAAAAATAAATAAATGACTGGATCATGACAGATGTGTTATGATTGTTTTTCTTATTAGCACTGCAGCCGTACAGCCGCTCGTCAGCTGGACCGAAACCTCACGTTTCACAAACTGGTGGCGTATATGATCGCCTTTCATACCGGTAATGATTTGTGCAAAGATGTGACTGGCCTTTGCCCTTTCATAGATAAAAAGAGACCGTTGGACCATGACTGAGTCACAAATGTTACTTTTAATTTCATAAGTCAGGTAAAAACGAAAGTTTTGTGGCCTTTGACCTTTTATCGAGTTAGTACCTCTCCTTTCTCTCCCTGCAGCCGTGCACATCGTTGCCCACTTGTTTAACTTTGAGTATTTTATGGACGCACAGCTGAATCGAAACAGCAGCTTCCTGCCCTTCATCCTGTCTGAAATCGGCAATGGCGACAACGCATCCTTCCTGAACCCGATCAGGACCAACGAGACAGTGAGTTATAGACACTGCAGAATATAAATTTTCATTTGTTATCGTGTCCATTGTTGGGGAACATCTTGCAAATTTGTGGGTTTTTTTGTTTTTGTTTTTGTTTTTTTTGCTGTTTGGATTTTTCATGCCAAAATGTGAGAAACTCCCTTGATTGCTAAATTTGGTGTCAGAAAAAGCAATATTAGTATTACTCCATCTGACAATCTTCCTCTTTTGGGTTATTTGTATGTTGACATTTTCAAAACTTCCTCTTTGCAGTTACGGCAGTTAGCATGTCAACAAAAAGTCATTCCACCTTTTCTGTCATTAAAATATAAAACATGCAGCTTCTCATGGTGTACGCATCACCGACAGTTCACAACTGACTGTAAACATCTATTTATTTATTTCTATGTTGTCACTTCTACATTGTTTATTTCAATATTATTTCATGCTAACGCTTTGACCATGACCCACTTGGTTAGTGTTGAATCACATTAGTCAATAAAATTTGAGGAGTCAGTAGTTTGAAAAAGAGCTATGTTCTGATGCAGAACCCTACCATCGTCATGTTCACCACCATCGCCGGGTTGACAGGCGTCGTCATCACGTTAGCCCTCATCCTCATCGTCACTTCATCCATGGAGGTGATCCGGCGGTCATACTTCGAGGTCTTCTGGTACACCCACCATCTCTTTGTCATCTTCTTCATTGGCCTGGTGTTCCACGGTTACGGGTGAGGCAGCACATTGGCTTAGGTTGGAAAAAACAATAATTATTATGATTTATTTCTGCATCTTCACTGCGTGTATTTCTTGCTGCAGGCGTATTGTGCGAGGTCAGACGCCTGCTAGTCTGAAAACAAACGACCCAGAGGTTTGTGCTGAGCGGTTCGAAGACTGGGGAAAAAATGGGACCCATTGTGCTGTACCAGAGTTCGCTGGAAACCCACCGATGGTGAGATGTTAATGATGGGAAATTTTTATTGCGTGACATTTTTGTTGACTTACCCCCAAAATAATGAGCATTTTGTTTTTTACTGGGTTATATATATATATATATATATATATGTCAAAGAAAATCTAATTTCCTATACATCATACTGACCACAATACAGATTTATAGTTAGTGATTCATTGCTGTGCATTATTTTCCCTTTTTTAGACGTGGAAATGGGTGGTGGGCCCCATGATTCTATATGTGTGTGAGAGGATCGTTCGCATCTATCGATCCCATCAGAAAGTGGTCATCACCAAGGTATGTACTGTATGTGATGGAAAACAGCATGAACAGCTTCAGCTGTGACGCTAATCTGCTTCTACCTGGTCTACAGGTGGTGATGCACCCGTCAAAGACTCTGGAGCTGCAGATGAAGAAGAAAGGCTTCAGTATGGAGGTGGGTCAGTACGTCTTCATCCAGTGTCCCTCTATCTCCCGGCTGGAGTGGCACCCGTTCACCCTGACCTCCGCCCCCGAAGAAGACTACTTCATTGCTCACATCCGCATCGTCGGGGACTGGACTCAGGCTCTGTACGAGGCCTGTGGAGGAGATAAAAATGAGACCCAGGAGGCCTGGAAACTACCAAAGTATGATAAAAAAAAAATTGCTGGAATTGCTTGTAATCATATTTAAAGACACAGCTCTTCTTTGAAAAGTTGCACACAGGGGTCACATTCTATAAATTCCTCTTCCTTTCATGAAATAGAGGAAAGTAACAGTTGAAACCGTTAAATATTGGCTCTTTCTACCATGTTTTTTTTTTCTCATGCCACAGCGTTTTTTTTTCCTTTTAAATCCCCTCATTTGCATCTCATTCATGGCTGAACGTTGCAAACTAGCGTTTTCCACTTCCTGTTTGCCAGGATTGCCATAGACGGCCCATTTGGTACGGCCAGTGAGGACGTGTTTCGTTACGAGGTGGTCATGCTGGTGGGGGCAGGAATCGGCGTGACTCCTTTTGCCTCCATCCTTAAGTCTGTGTGGTACAAGCACGTCCAGAAAAACCAGGAAGTTTTCACCAAGAAGGTGAGACACACACACAGTATATACATACATATAGCATATATATACATTTACACACACTGTATTTTCATTGTATTAATGCAGTGAGTAATATACTGTTGCATGTGTCTTTCCTCAGATCTACTTCTACTGGCTGTGCCCGGAGACGCAGGCCTTTGAGTGGTTTGCTGACCTGCTGCAGTCTCTGGAGGGTCAGATGACGGAGAAGGGCATGAGCGACTTCCTCAGCTACAACATCTACCTCACCCGCTGGAAGGAGACTGAAGTGAGACGGGGGCATCAACCTCACTTCCTAATTACCTAACATGTCTTCTCCAATAGTTCCTTACCATTGAATGAAACCAGAATAGACGTCTAACGTGATGTGGAACCTCTGCTTTCTCATATACAAACACTAGATGATGACAAACCCACTTTCACACACAATCGCCGTGAGGGCACAATAGATGCACTCACACATGTAAGAGATTTAAAAAGGTTGTCTGATGTCTGTCACTGGTTGCCGAGATAAATTGTGCTTCCGTTGCCTTGTCAGGCGGCTCATTTCCGCGTTCACCACGAGGCGGAGAATGATCCAATCACAGGGCTCAAACAGAAGACACTATATGGGAAACCCAACTGGGACAATGAGTTCACCAATATTGCATCAAAACACCCGAGGTGAGGCCGGTTCTCACTATCGCACTGTACACACAAGCACAAACCATCCACACCCATTAACAAAGGGTTAATGGGTGTGGATGGTTCAAACATAGTGACCACACAGTAACCCCAACAGACTTCACCACCCTAATTTTCGAATGCAAAAATTGTATTCATCACAACACACATTCACATAACACATTTGCAGACAAACTCAAATGTGTAAGAATAACAAAATATCCTCATGATTGTAAATGAAATGGTGTTTTTGTGTCCTCAGGAGTAAAGTAGGAGTCTTCCTGTGTGGCCCGCCTCTGCTGGGGAAATCTCTGGAGAAACAGTGTCTGTCCCACTCAGAGGCTGACGTCAAGTTCATCTTCAACAAGGAAAACTTCTAGACAAATCTACAACTGATGCACAACAATAACCCCACAACAACAACCAGGGGAAAAAAGAATCTGAGCTCAACTGTCTTTATGAGACTGAGCAATTATGTATTTACATCAGGGGTTCTGCATCATCCATGTTTTTGAATGGATTTAAATGTGGTGGGGAGGCGACAGGCTTCAGTAACCACCAGCAGCTTCTCAGTGGTCTGCTGGACATGACTGTTCTTCTGTTAACCGCTTCGCACCAAACACTATTGCAAAGATGAATATTGCTCAAAAAAAAGAAGAAGAAATAACTGCAGTTCTTTTTCACACAACTTTGTTCTCCTTTTATGTTACTCTCCTTTTATGTTGCGGTCATTTTTGAGCCGTTACATCAATAAGAGAAACGCTGCTGCTGCTTTCAAAACTTTCCTTAGCTTCCCCCGGGCTCTCGAACGAGAGTGGACATGGTCTGTTTGTGATTTTTGGCTGCAACAGTTAAGGAGCAGCTAGAATATGAAAAAAAGTAATGCTATCTGCTTCTATGTTGTTTCTACAAGGAAATGAACTTAAATGGACAAACTGCAGGAAGACTTAAGTCCAAGCATAAAGGTTTTCAGTATGTTTTTGACTGTTCCATAACAGATTGATTGCAGTGTGATTCACCCACGGCCAAGTGAATTTCCTTGAATATATAATAATCTTGAAATCAAAGGAGTGTTGCAGCAGTTCTTCATTGCAACATTTAGTAGGTTCAATACCTACTAAATGTTGCAACGGCCTTTGCAATCAAAGTGCAGTACAATGCAAAGCGTTTCATCTGCAGTCTTCTGAGCAGTTTTAAATGTCATAGTTGTTTGACAAGAACCAGAGTTAATTAACTTTTGCACAAGATGTGTTAGAGCACATTGACAATTGGGGGACCATCATTGTTACATACAAAATACATAAATACTCTCAGCTCTTTGTGTGACTTGATTTATTGATTTATTTTCCTACAGTAAACAGATCTGAGTACAAAAGTGCTTTATGTCTTTCTGACGACGAAAATAACAGAAACAATGAATCGAGCTGAATGGGCTGCATACAGCTGCTGCATGCATCAGGAATCAGTGATTAACAGACTTTAAGGTGAAGCTATTAAAGCAGTGATATATGGAGATAAATATATTAACATGATGTTATTCGTATCTGAGGGCTGAACAACTGAAGAAAATCCAGCTATTTTCTTTGTGGACAAACAGCTATAGAATGTGGCTGTAGTACTTGGTTGCCCCCTTCTGTTGATCGGGACACACTGCATTCCTCTTCTGGTAGTGCTGGTAGTGATGGTTTTGTTCATTTCTGTGTGTTTCTGTGGGCATGTACTACACGACAGCCACCGCAAACACACTGACCACACAGTACATGGTGCGGTTTTCCCATCTCACAGTGCAGCTTCCTGAAGAGACATTCACGAGATTTTCAGACACATATGGAGTCTCAACACATCACACCCAGCTGCTCTCACTGTGTCAAGCCTTACCATCCATGGTGACGTCCCAGTAGCAGGAGTTTGCTGTGTGCAGTCCTGCTCCTGTTTTCTGCATCACGGCACACGTCACTGTACGGAAAGATGGGCACATTGATCATTTGATCCCATTTAGCTCTTGTGATTTGCATATCTGTGGGACAGTATCCTGTCCTTTCGATTATACTTTTAACAGAATTCTAACATGTTATATCATGTTTACAAGTTTTGTAAATATGTCATTTTAAAGGGCAGGAAGAAATATAATCATACCAATGTACTTGTATGGTTTCCCCTGTTTGACCAGTTGTGTGAGGCAGCGCTCCACTATGCTGGCGGTCCATTTGTTTACCTGACTCTGGCTGTAATCATCTTTGCCAATGACGTTCTCAATGCACTGTAAGATACACAGAAACACACACATCTCAGTATTTTCCTGTCATGTGGGAGTCACTGGATGCGTTTGCCCTGAAGACAGTGGGAACACAGAGGAAACGCTGTCGTGCACTCAAGCAAACATGACAGCGAAAAACCTGAGCTCAGCAGCACAAGTAAAAATTTTTGAACAAGTGTTTTGCGCTGGTGTTTTTCACTTTTATTTTTAAGATCTTAGTCCTCTCGTGCTGAACCAGAAACTGGATTAACACTCCTGTGCTTATCGGAATCAACAATAAAACTCGACTTCTGTATTCTCTCACCAGCTCAAAAAAAGAGATTAAAAATCCTTATCTTTAAAAACACCTACACCTGGCAGTGTAAAAAATAACTGAATGACAGGGCTCTAATTATTTTCTCTAATTAGTTTCTTGCAGTTTGTAATTAAAACATATTTTACAGTGAATTAAATGTTACCTGAGATGTCAAAATATACAGATAAAGGAGGTGAAGCATCGCTAAGCAGCACCTTTACAGACATTCATAAAGAGACATGCTGTTCAGGGGATGAAGTCACCTCTTTGACAATGCCATCGGCCTCTTCAGAGTTAAACGAACCCTGAAAATGACAATCAACACAGACACACATGAATTAGTGCAATATAGTGTAATGTCTCAACCGGATATATTAATTGTCACACATGGACATATAAAATCTACAAATAAAATGTGTCTATTGCACATTAACAGCTTAACGTTTCTGAAAAAACAGATTTTAGTAAATATTGGAGGTTTTTAAAAAAGTACATTTTAATCAACAACACGAATTAACGCCCATAGCTAATATGACGTCTTAATATAATATGTTATCGGCTTGTATTGACTTTACAATGAAGAGAGACTAGCATCACTTTGATATGGTACCGTTTATGTAAGGAGTGGCATTTACAGCGAGGAATTTAAGAAGCAATAATAAGCCATTTTAGGGACAAACCTCGTTGCCGCTGTGAAATTCCTCCATTCCCGTAATATATCGCTGGAAATAAGCAGGTGAAATATTTCCTCTTGAGGTAAAAGTAGACGAAAAGACGAAACTGCTGGGAGAGATAACGCCGAGTTGAGGTTGACTTCCTGTTACTTGTCAACAGTCAACGACGATGCACAAGAGCGACGGAAACCCCGAGAGCGGCCCCCACCTTTCGGCAAGTCAAAGAACTGCACCCTAACGTTTTGGGAAATATCGCCACAAAAACTTGACAAAAAATGTTCACAAGCAATCAGATGGCTTGAATAGTGATATTTTGTAGTACAGCCTTCAGGCCATGTTGTTAAACCCACCCATACACCGAAGAACAAGCCGCCAGTCGCGTCTTTCTGCTAAGATCACCTCCTGACAAACAGCTGTGGTCGAATTGAACAGTATTCATCGCAGCTGTGAACACAACATCTTAAACCTCAAAAAAAAAAAGTTTCTGGGTGTTTAAATTGGAATTTTACCTTAATGTTTCCCTCAGCAAATCAATGACAGGGTGACTTCAGGTGGAGGTAGATCAGTGCACGGTGGAGTGGAATAACTCTCCTCCTCATTGGAGGCGTGGCAATAGTGAGGACGCAATTAATTAGCGCCGAACTCATTAATTAAATATTTAATGAATGGCTCAATTATTACTGGCAGCTGAGTGATGTGGCAATTGTGATGACGCGATTAATTAGCGTCACACTCATTAATTAAATATTGATTAACGGATCACTTAGTACTGGCAACTTAGTGTTGCCCTAATACTTTATGTTTCAAATAAATCTACTTTTTTTTATTACAATGTCTTTTTAAGAAAACTTTTCCTTTTTTGCCCGCGTCGTACGTCCTCTCTGACGTCACTTCCTGACACTTAACTCCATACTTACTTACAGACGGCTTTATAATATTTTTGTCTGACCCACCTCAGGACCTCAGGACGTCAAATAGTTCCTCCATTTGAACTCAAACTATGAACTCATCGAATCGCTGTCACTGTTTGTGTTATTGTGGCGTTATTAACGTGTTGTTGTAAGCTGTTACTGTGAGATGAACAGGTGAACTGACCGTTTTACCACGTATTACATTCATATCCGCCATGTTGATGCGGTGGGTTTCTTGTATACGTATGTTAGTGTCACCTACAATCAGTGTAGTGTAGACAGTGCAACTTTAGATGTTGACATTTGACCTATCAGCCACAATAGTGAGTCATCTGGAGATAATCCAACTTGTCTTATTACTGCTCCACACACATCCACTTATACTGGAGGCTATGTCTCCATTTACTCATCATTAGGACCAAGTTTGAATGTCATTATTATTATCATTATTGTTATTATTATTATTATATAGATTGGTGATTTGTTTTCAGTTGTACCATTGACTGTTGTACTGTTGAAGCTCAGTGATGAACTACGTGAACTTGTCCTCTTCAGGGACACACACACACACACAGAGAGGGGGGTGTGAGCTGATGTCAACCTGAGCAGCATGAGTCAAAGTGAGGAGATGGAAGAGGGAGCCCCCCCCTCTGAACCCACTCTGTGTGGGGGACATGAGAGACACACCAAAGCCCTGAGGTATCTGTCCACGACAGTGTCGCCAACAGATTTTGAGACTAATTATGTATTAAATGTTTGTCCTCTCTGTCGTCCTCTTTGTCCAGCTGTGTCTCCCTCCAGTCCATGGACCCCCCTGTGTTTTTTGGAGATCATCAACAACCCGCCAAAAAAGAGTAATGTCAATTAGATTACAGTACACAAAATCAAAACACATGAAGGAGGAGATTCAATTTTTAAAAAGGAGTAGTTACCTTTGTCCTTTCCTACTCCTGCTGCTGAGGATTAAAGAGTGAATATGTCCTTCCCTCCCAGGTGCTTGTCCTCTCTGTCCCCCTGTGCCTTTCCACCACCACATACCTCTGAGCCTGAATCCAGCTGTCTGTCAATGAAGAGCAATAGATCCATGGATCTACCAGTTCTATTTAAAAGCGGGTGGGTTCTGAAAACTGCATCAGTCTAGGGGTACAGTTGGTCTTATTGAGTAAGATGAGATTTTATTATTAACCTAAACAGTGTTGCTGCAGAATCGCGTCGTGTCCCAGAGGAACTGAACTTTTATCCCTCTCTGTCTTTTCAGTGATCCGTTGAGATCAGACTCTTCTGAGCCTGAATCCGGCTATGTGACAATGAAGAGCAACAGATCTATGGATCTACCAGTTATTTTTAAAGAGAAGTGAGTTCTGAGAAATCCATCAGAGTAGGATGCAATCGAGTGGGCTCGGGGGTTTGATCACAAACCTGTATTTCTTTTCAGGCCTCTGAGTACGGACTCTCCTGATCCTAGACCAGCTCCTGAACCTGAGCCCGAAAACAGCTGTATGTCCTTAAAAAGTAACCAGTCCATGGAGCCACCAGTGTTCTTCGCTGCACAGAAGTAAGCCCTTGTTAAATCTAAAATGCAGTCCACCTTGGAGCCACTTCAGCTATGTGACTGCTGATAATTAATTTTTTTAATTTTATAAATTGTGATTACAAATACGCATGTATTCAATCCAGAATGATTTCTGTATGCCTTAGAAGGAAGTTTACACAACAGGGTTGTCCCGAGCCTGTCACGCCTTGTGGTTGGTCCCAGACTACAAAGCGTCAAAGGTGTTGCACGTTTCTAACACATTCTTCTTTTTCATATATACACACAGACACACACACATATACATATATAAACTTATTTTATAACTTATTTTTCCTGGTTCCTTTGCAGAGTTGAAGAAGACTGTTCAGAGGTCCCCTGTGGTCAGCCTGAACAACAGCATCAAACACTGGACTCTGTATTTATGGTCTGTAATGCGTTTACATCTGTTCTTCTGACATTGATCTCGGTGTACAACATGGGACGGGTGTTCGGCTCCTTGATTTCAGTCTGATTGCGTTGTTCTTGTTGCAGCTGCTTGAGTACAACATTGTTGCTTTTGCAAAGAGTGAGCTGAAAAGGATACATAAGGTCCTGAGTCCAGAGTCCCCGGAAAGCTACAAGAGTCAGAGTGAGGATGACATGGTGTTGGACGGTCAGGAGGAAGAGCACAGGAGGAGCAGCAAAGAGGCCTTGTTGAAGATCACGCTGAATTTCCTGAGGTCAATGAAGCAGAATGAGCTGGCTGACTGTCTGCAGAGCGGTAAAGATTTCTCACAAGGCTTAAATGAGGTAATTAATTGATCACATAATGTATAACTTAATATTCATGTTGCTTGTGTGTGTGTGTGTGTGTGTCTTTAGGCTCTCGTGCTCCACTTTGTCAAGGTAAACTCAAATCGAACCTGAAGAAGAAGTTCCAGTGTGTGTTCGAGGGCATCACGAAAGCAGGAAACCCCACCCTCCTGAAACAGATCTACACAGAGCTGTACATCACAGAGGGGGGGAGCGGAGAGGTCAACGATGAACATGAGGTCAGACAGATTGAAACAGCATCCAGGAAGCTAGACAAAGCCGAAACGACCATCAGACAGGAAGACATCTTCAAGGAATCACCTGAAATGGACAAACCAATCAGAACGGTGATGACAAAAGGAGTGGCTGGGATTGGAAAAACAGTCTTGACACAGAAGTTCACTCTGGATTGGGCCGAAGATGTAGCCAATAAGGACATACAGTTTGTGTTTCCGTTCACCTTCCGGGAGCTGAATTTGCTGAAGAGGAAACAGTACAGCTTGGTGGAGCTCATTCATCACTTCTTCACTGAAACCAAAGAAGCAGGGATCTGGACGTTTGATGAGTTCCAGGTCGTGTTTATCTTTGACGGTCTGGATGAGTGTCGACTTCCTCTGGACTTCCACAACACCGAGAGCCTGACTGATGCTACTGAGTCCACCTCAGTGGACGTGCTGCTGATAAACCTGATCAGGGGGAAACTTCTTCCGTCCGCTCGCCTCTGGATAACTACACGACCCGCTGCTGCCAGCCAGATCCCTCCTGAGTATGTTGATGTTGTTACAGAGGTCAGAGGGTTCACAGACCCACAGAAGGAGGAGTATTTCCGGAAGAGATTCCGGGACAAGAAGGATAAAGCCAACATGATCATCTCCCACATCCAGACATCACGAAGCCTCCACATCATGTGCCACATCCCAGTCTTCTGCTGGATCACCGCGACAGTTCTGGAGAACGTGTTGAAAACCAAGAAGGGAGGAGAGCTGCCAAAGACCCTGACTGAGATGTACATCCACTTCCTGGTGGTTCAGTCGAAACTGAAGAAGGTCAAGTACGACGGAGGAGCTGGGACTGATTCACATTGGAGTCCAGAGAGCATGGAGATGATTAAGTCTTTGGGGAAACTGGCGTTTGAGCAGCTGCAGAAAGGAAACCTGATCTTCTATGATTCAGACCTGACAGAGTGCGGCATCGACATCAGAGCAGCATCGGTCTACTCAGGTGTTTTCACAGAGATCTTCAAAGTGGAGCAAGGCCTCTACCAGGACAAGGTTTTCTGCTTCGTTCATTTGAGTGTTCAGGAGTTTCTGGCTGCTCTTCATGTCCATCTGACCTTCATGAACTCCAGAGTCAATCTGATGTCAGAAATGCCATCAACCTCCCAGATGTCTGACACAGAAAATGATGACATGGCAACAACATGCTTCTACCACAGTGCTGTGGACAAAGCTCTACAGAGTCAAAACGGACACTTGGACTTGTTCCTTCGCTTCCTCCTGGGTCTTTCACTGGAGACGAATCAGACACTCCTTCGAGGTCTCCTGACACACACAGGAAGTGTCTCACTGACCAACCAGGAAACGCTAGAGTACATCAAGAAGAAGATCGAGGAGACTTCCTCTGCAGAGCAGAGTATCAATCTGTTCCACTGCCTGAATGAAGTGAATGATCGCTCTCTAGTGGAGGAGATCCAACACTACCTGAGATCGGGAAGCCTCTCCACAAGTAAGCTGTCTCCTGGTCAGTGGTCAGCTCTGGCCTTCATCTTGCTGTCGTCAGCGAAAAATCTGGAGGTGTTTGACCTGAAGAAATACTCTGCTTCGGAGGATGCTCTTCCCAGGCTGCTGCCCGTGATCAAGGCCTCCAACAAAGCTCTGTAAGTGTGGACATAGTCTTTTTCTTTTGCTAAAGAAGATAGAGAGAAATAAAGGGAGGTTAGATTTCTGACAGGAAACAGTAATAACAAAAAATACATTTCAGTGATACTGTTAATGGTATTATCTCTCCAGTCTAAATGGCTGTAACCTGTCAGAGAGAAGCTGTGGAGCTCTGGCCTCAGTCCTCAGCTCCCAGTCCTGTCCTCTGAGAGACCTGGACCTGAGTGACAACAACCTGCAGGACTCAGGATTCCACCTGCTGTCCGTTGGACTCAAGAGTCCACACTGTGCCCTGGAGACTCTCAGGTTAGACCAAGACGGTGTTTCTCATCGAGAATGGTTTTGAATTTAAAGTCTTCCAAATTATGGACCGGAGGTAAAATTCCAGTCACGTAAGCTCAAATGCTTATTCCGATCATTGTTATCTGATTGTGTTTTAGTCCATTTGTCCTCTTGCTGATTGTTGTCTCTCCAGTCTGAGCGGCTGTAACCTGTCAGAGAGGAGCTGCGTAGACCTGGCCTCTGTCCTCAGCGCTGAGTCCTGTACTCTGAGAGACCTGGACCTGAGTCAAAACAACCTGCAGGACTCAGGACTGCAGCTGTTGTCTGTTGGACTAACGAGCCCTCACTGTGGACTGGAAATACTTAGGTAAGGATTCGGATGACCATTTAAAATAAAAACAATGTGCCATTGTGGAAAGAAGATTTATGTTACTGTACATTACATCCATGCACTACCGCTTCTCTGTTTCCTTTAGGGTGGAGCCTGAAGGAGTCCGATGGCTGAGATCAGGCCTGCGGAAGTGTGAGTATATTTTTATTTGATTCACTCACACCATAATGATTCACTGCCAATAAATGCTCACATGAAAGATCAATAACCGCAGCTGTATCGCGTCTTTCTCTCCTTCAGATTTCTTCAAACACACAGTCGATGCCAACACGCTCAACACAAACCTCAAGCTGTCTGATGACAACAGGAGGGTGACGTATGCGGACGATGCTCTGGCATATCCGGATCATCCCGAGAGGTTTGATACCCGTCCTCAGCTGCTGTGCAGTAACGGTCTGAGTGGTCGCTGCTACTGGGAGGTTGAGTGGACAGGAATTGTCAGTATATCAGTGAGTTACAAAGGAATCGCACGGAAAGGTGACGGCGACGATTGTTGGTTTGGGAGGAACACTCAGTCCTGGGGTCTGTACTGCTGTGATATTCACGGTTGCACTATCACGCACAACAAACAATACGTCTGCTTGAACGGTTGCTACATCGCCTATCACGATAACAACCACACAGTCAGCACCACTAAATCCTCTGAGTCGGCTGGAAGTAACAGAGTAGGGGTGTATGTGGACTGTCCCGCCGGCACTGTGTCCTTCTTCGCTGTCTCCTCTGACACACTGATCCACCTCCACACCTTTAACACCACATTCACTGAAACACTGTATGCTGGGTTGGGGTTCTGGGCCTGGCACAATGCCTGGGTCTATCTGCCTTTACTATAGGACACGTACATTTAGATACTGTAAATGCAACTAATCTAGGTCACTCACGATGCAAAAATTCTTCTTCCTTTAAAGATGCAAGATTTGACTAACAGTATTTTCACAATAAAAGCATTACTACTTAATTCTAAAATGTTAATGCTGTTTCAAGACAATGTAATGTGAACATGAAAACAGTGTTATTTACTCATGTTGCACAAATGTTTAACTATTTAATATTAACATAGTTATTATTTTCATTATCATTTTAATTGTTGATTACAATTATTATCCCAATCAACCGATTTGTTCTTTATTGTTCAATGTAAAGCATTTTGTTATTGATTTTATTGTTATGTTTGTGTGAATGTTTTTACATTACATGTGAGGAGAACATGCACATGCAGAGGGTGTTGTGGGCCTGAGCCCCTGCGACCCTTGCCCCTTTCAGAGCAAAGTGCCATTAAACATTTCAACATTGTTTTATTATTATCATCATTATTTTTATTATCGGATTTGTTTGTCTTAAATTCCATTGTTGATAATAAAGTGTTAAAAAAAACAATCATTGTTTGTTGATATATTTCATGGGGGGGCTTTGAAAATTTGAGCCCCTGCCCCTCCAAAGGTCTCTGCATGGTATGGAAGGAGAACATACACACATGCTGCTTTTTCTGTGTGTTTTGTTTCAGAAGTAAAACTTGACACAACCCCACTTGGACCAACTTTCATTTAGCATTTATGGGAGGAAAAGAATGGCATTATTACATAAAGACATATAATTTGGTATGATAACAAAAAAGTCAAAAATTAGGTTACATCTATTGAGTACAGTAACATGAATATTCCATATATTAATGCAATTTGTTTGCTTTATTACTGTGCAAAACAAAATATACATATCTACTGAATGTGTAAGAAGTACAGTATCAGCGAATGGGCCCACGTAGTGACACAACACTTGTTTTGCCTGTAATCAAATGACTGAACGGTCCTATAAATACTTGTCTCTGTCAAAAGATCAAAAAAAAAAAAAACCCAATGTGTATCAGCAATACACCTAAGTGAGACATGTGAGTAGGGCTTACACGCAACACACATTTCAAAATGACCCTGTTAACGTGCCAATAACAGTGAGATACTATTCTTTTAGTCAGCTGCTGGTGCCTCTGATTCATACATCATGTGTTAATATATGAGGTAACCAACCAGGCTTTGCATGAAACCAGTGAAAGTATGAAATATTGTATCAAAGGTCTATTGCTGGGCAAAATAACAATAATAATTAAAATTAAAGTAATTAAAGAAACAGACTAATTTGATTGACAAGAATTTGTTAAACATAGAAAAATAATGTAATATCTCATGACAAGGTGGACTTGCTAAATTGTCATTCCCATTCCATCTCGTTTAAATCACATCCAAGGCTTTTAGTCAAATCCACCATTTTCATTCATCAGTGTCAACACGTGGTATTGTCAACGCAGTTGAAGAACATCACAACAAGAATCTGAGGCGCCTGCGGGGGACCAGGCTTCTGAAAATCAACTAACAGAAGCAACACAGACTCGAATAGTAACTCCACATCTGTTATAATCGAGGCTTTAGAGGAAGACGCCACCCCAAAATCATCCCCCACTGCAACACATCATCACTTCAGTTCTTTTCCTCTTTTTTTGACACACAATCACAACACTCAAAGCCTGACATTATGTGTTTGTGTTTTGTACATCTATTGACCTTCACTGCATGTATATGTGTATGGTCCACCACGCAAGAATCACCTGGATGTTGCCCAAGAGAAAAAGACTTGCAGGCAAACCACACAGGAACTGCAGGTGTGGGAAAAATCAGCGTTTGCTGTCCATTAACAGTGCGGAAGCGTTTTAGGGTGGATTTCTCCTTTAAATCTGGACTGGATATTAAAAAAATGAAGACCTCATGTAACCTTGAGGTCCCCACGTGCACTCATCTGACACATTTATTATAAAGTCATGAAATTGTTTCCAGCGTACCTGTACCGCTTATTAAAAACACTTTCTTTCCTCGTTCAGGCAGTTTCAAGTTTTGTGTCTGGCTTTACATGTACAGACCAAACATGAGGCCTCAGGTGTGACGCAGCATCAAAGAAAGCGACCGACACGGCTGTTTTACTTTTTTCTCAAGTCGATCCTGGTCCTCTTATCTCGTATCATGGCATCTACTGACACAGCTGGTGGGATGCGGTGGTGGGATACGCTGCACTTGGCCTGTCCATCAATCATTTCACCACCACTGGAAATCCATGTCCGACTGCTCCTTCACCATGGCATGCAGATGGTTATTCGTGTCATATTTTGGAAAAGAAAATCCTTATTATCAGTTTCAGGTCTGAAACTTTCAGTTCAGATTGTTGTACTTTGATTTTCCCAGAGTTACGTCCCTGTGCATCAAAGTATGTATGTTGTCCTGGTGCATAAGGACATTATTGATTATTCCTACTTATTTCATTTGATAATATCAAATAGTAATAAGCCCCATTCATGATACATCTTTTTAAGATGGGTTTAATACAAATCAGCTAAAAAACGATTCTAAACTGCACTGATGGTCAGACTTTACTAGAGACTATACTTGTAAAGTGCTGTCCAACCATTTATGAATATTTCCTTACTATTTTTGATGTCGCAATCCTACTTGGATTGACTACAAAAAATAGTGTGATAATTGGCAAGATCATGGTTGTGACAAAATAGATGCTGCTCCCATATTGTTTTTAAAGTATTTATACACTATCTGCTCTTTAAAAAAAACTTCTTATAACTCCAGTCCACCTGATTTGTGTTTATATAATCCAGCTGTGTTTGAAGTCTGTCCCCGCTGGATTCATGACGACAGACCTCCTGTTATTTAACTGCAATGTGACTTCACTATCACTGGGGAAATGTCCTCAAACATTGATTCATAATACTTTCATCCGTTCATGCACTTATGCTGCTTTGTGTTTGGGGGGTTGGATGGTCATTTCCAGGCACTTTGCTGTTTGGCCAAAGAGGCGGCAGTGATGAAGGACTCCCAAACACGAACTGGGTTTCACACTGGGAAGTTGAAGGCTGCGTTGGTGGTGAGGCGGTCTGGGTTCTGGTGGGAGGGAGTTCAGAGCTGAGGCTGACAGATGTTCGAACACTGTTAGCTCCCCGTCCCCTGCTGCTTGAGGACTGTGTAGACGTTATCCACTTTGCTCAGCCTCTCAAAGAACGGGATGAGATCCAGCAGTTCGGTGTCCGACATGTCATCAAACCATGAGGCGACTGGCACCTGGAGATGACAACACATTCATTATACAGTCTTTTTGTAAGGTTTGCTATTATAAACTTTTATTATTGTGGACCTGAATGCAAAATGATCAGATTAAGATCTCTGAACAAAATGTGAATGTATCAATAAACCTGTCTTCTTATTCAAGCTTGTAGTGATTAAACTATGTCAAGAGGAAGATAATTATTCTCCCTTTTCACTATGTTCTTGTTTTACAGACTCATGGGACTCGGGACAGATGACAGACTTATTTCCCAACCGCTTAACTCACTGCGTTGTCAGGGTGGAAGACGTAGGAGGCTGGGGAGTTGTCCACGATGATGACCTTGTTCAGGTCGCGACCCAGGCGACTCAGGTCTTTGACGTAATTTCCTCTGTGGAAGACACAGGACTCCCGGAAGAGGCGACAGCGGAAAGCGCCCCACTTGTCAAGGAGATCAGACACTGGGTCTGCATACTGCAGCAAAAGAATACACATCTTTTATGTACTAAATCTGCTTTAGGAATTGTTAAAATAAAATACTCACACCACACGTATACGTCATTGAATGATATACTGATATACACTGACAGCTGCGATGCACTGGTTTACTGGGATATGTAAATGTGTCTTACCTTGGCTAAGCTAGCAGTGAAGAGGACACACTCGAAGAGTTCTCCCATCCTCTTCAGGAACTCATCGACATGGGGCCGCTTCAGGACATACACCTGGAACACAGAGTCGTCTTCAACCCAATTCATACAACATGCTTCTACACAACCTATCACTGCCTGAGGACACGTGCCATTTTATATTAAACTAAATTCTATGTAGACACAAGGACAGTTAACTGCGCCATATAGATCTAGTGGAGAGGCTCTACGTGTCAGTGAAAAAACTTTTATTCAACCACTTTCAGTTACAATCTTACGAGTTCAAGACCTGCACAGGAAACTAAATAGACATAAATTACTGACACAAACATTTGGCACCAAAAGTAAAATCCAAAACTCGTTTTCTTGACGTTCCTCCATTTTTTTTTCCTTTCAGCAGTGTCAGCAGCTTGAGGGCAGCGTTCCTGAACCAAGTCATCCGGAATAGGCTGTGCTTGTCTGAACAAACCTATCCTGGATTACTTGAATCAGGCCCAGACCCACAGGATGTCCTCCATCGCCAAGCAGCCATCTTTAAACTGGCATCAACTTATGTACACAGCAATTTCAACTCCACCATCATGAGACCATAAAGATGATGGGTCACCGTCACATCAGGTTACAATATGAACATGCACAGCTATTTGTTTTATCTCATAGGAGTGTGATGACATGACATTACCTGGTGTACTGTTCCATCTATTTCCACGGGAATGATGAAATCTGCATTGTTCACTGGCTGCAAGACAAAATAATATTTTTTATTTTTTGATATTTTCAGATTTGGCGTTCACCAGCAATGACAGACACGACACTGTCGGAGCTAATAACCACAACAAAGACCGTTTGTCTCTATTAAACGCAATGAGCTTATGATGAAATAAGTGTATTCAAGAGCACAAATTAAAGGTCTTACCTTAAAGGAGCTGTGAACTAACGTCTCGTCCAAATCTATAACCACACAGATTTTTCCAGAGTCTTTTGACTTTACTGGAGGCAGCAGAGGCTTCACCTGGATCCGAAAATAACCCAAAATAATTTTTACCAGAGAATACACAAGAAAGAAATACACATAGAAGAAACATAACAAAAAGGTAGCTCCCCTCACATTCAAGTTTACATCTATGTCCATTTCTTTTTAAAAAAATTAATTTCACAGTCCGCTGTTGTGAAGACGGGACAATAAAATGCCAACAATGAGACAGAAGTAAACACACCTTAGAGACGGTCCCATTCTCTTCGACCAGCAGAGGGGCATTGTTGTTGACTGGTGGGGGTTCTGGTTGGTCCCGACACAGGCAGCAGAACAGGCTGGAGAAGAGGCCTCCGCTCCTGGGCTTCTTGGAGGAGAGAGAATGAGAAGAGCCTGCAGAAGAAGAAGAAGAGGAGGAGTTCACAGGACGGTTAAATAATTCTCTAATTCGTTGACAAACTAAAAATAATGTGTGGGCCTATTCCACAATAAATTTAAAAAATGGTTTAATTTTTGTGACTTTAAAACTTATGAAGCAGAAAAACTGTTGCTCTTAATTTATCTTAATCACAAAAATTATTTATGCGCTCACAGGTGTTTATCAAATCAGACCTCCAAAACTGCTCTTCTTCTTGTCCCATAAACCTCTGATTAACACTGCTCACCACTTTCCTGCACTTCTGTCCCTTTATGCATGGGACTCCCTCTCTCTGTCCGTCCGGACGTGACTGTTTTACCAACACATAAACCCCCCCGTTGTCCATCTCTCACGCCTCTTTCATTCGCTCTCTGACGCTGCCTCCTACTCCATTTGTGGATTCAAACCCCGTCTGACCCTCCGCTGGCCTCTGCTGCGCTCAGGCCAAAAACAGGAAGAGGAAACAGACGGGTATCAGTGGAGGAAGCTGTTAGCCATGTTGTAGTGTGGAAGAAGCAAGCTTGTGATGCTGTTAGCCCTGACTCTTCATACTGAGTCCAGTTATAACCTCTCCCAGATACATTTGCCTTTTCCAAATATCAAATTAAAATTTTAATATGATTTTAGTATGCTATTATTTATTCCTGTTTGTTTTCACCAAATGACCTTAGCTCCTTCTACATTCCTACTTACTCTTTTACAGTAAGTCCTTATGACTTCTAGCCTACACTTCTTTTTGACTCCCTTGAGTTTCCATCTGTGTTGGTTTTCATGCCTCTTATCACACACTGTTAACCAGAGAAATGACTAGTGCATGATGCAAAACACAGAGCATGTGCACTACTTTATTAAAAAGGACCCTTATGTGGATGACACTGAAGGAACCTACAGAAGGCATGTGTCCAAAAAAATAGAAATGCATGTTTTTTTTCCACACTGCATGTTTTTGAACCATGTTTGTGACTGTTTTCGTCAACAGATCATTGAACTGATTAATTTTCTGTCTAAATTTTTTTAGCATTCAAACTCACAGGTTTTTAATTAATAAATTCTATAAAGAGTGGATTTGGTCAGTTATAAAGAGTTGATGATAACAAATATTTTTAGCTTCATTTCAATGTCTTCCACTGCTGAATCCTTACCATACATTTGTTTTCCAGCAATATAAGATGTGGTTTTTAACACATTAAACCACCTCTTTTTATTAAGTCTTCAAAAACTTTATCATAGCAAAAACACATTTAAAACTTCTTTTCATAACAATGTTACATAACATTCCCATTTACCTAATGCATTAAGATTGCAGCAACAGTTGTGTGTCAGTGTGTTGCCAGCCCAGCAAGCAAAAATACAAACTGTAGTTAATCATGAATTAGACTGGTGTCAGAAGTGAAAAAAAACTGAAGAGACAAAGTGTTGTTTGGCAATTGTAAACAACAGATTCAATTCTTTACCCGTTCCCTGGACCCACAACACAACATCTCCTGTCCCACAACTTCTCTAAAGTGTATTTGTTTTGACTGAAATTCATTACGGTGCGACACCGATGAGTCACAGTGACATGTTTTGTCTTATCGGTTAATTTTAATTAGCTCGGGATCCAATTTAAAGCCTGACAGCTTGACTTGCACTCCTCCTCTGTGACCCCTGAGCTGCACTCTGGCTGTAAATCTGGCTCATTTCTCTGGCTGCTGATTCCAAACATAAAGAAACCAACCCACAACAAAAAGAAGTCTCCATCTCTTGTTCTCTACAAGGCTTCCCTGTTGAGCTGATTAACTCCAAATGTCTGCAAAAATGGATCAAGGTTTTCGTACGACACGAGGGATTGAACCCCGGTTTTAAATTTGCCTTAATTGGGGAGAAAGATTGAACCATTTTAATGGTCTCTTAAAACCATTTGTATGCTTTGATGTGTCAATAACACTCTCCTATAAAACACAGACTAATAAAAAAAGTTTTCAAGACATTAGAAAGAACCTGACCTGCTCTAGTTAAAAGAAACACAAGCCAACAAAATGCACAATTTCATGCAGAGTTACAGATCAGGATCACACAGGCTGTTTGCGATGTGGCAACCATGAGTGGTAAATGACAAACTGGCCAGAAAGTTATTTATAAATCTATATTAAAAACCAAATTATAAAGATGTTAAAATTAAATGATGAAGACATCTAATTAATACACTGTTCATTTTTTTTCTCCATCCTTCCAGCACTTACACATCATCAAACAAAGCAGTGATACTCCACATCCACTGTCCTCGCCCTGGATCCTGAACCCTGAGTGGTACTGTTATGACAGAAACTGTCTTTATAGACTTTGGCTTTTGCAGGTTCCAAACCAGTATCAGGATGTGTGTTTCTACTGTAGACATTAAGCATGGTGTGTAATCAGCATTGCATATTTGTCAAGTCGTTTCTAGATTCCTCTGTGGGCATATTTAACAACACCTTGTAAAGGCCTGGCGCTATATATAACTATCAAGGTTAGAATAAATTACAAAACATGATCTCAAACTTAATTTACCTTCAAGGCGTAATGCTAATAATCAAAAGGTATGTGACAATTCATCAAAACGGTGTTTCCTGAGGTGCTTTTACAGCTGTTAAGTCCACAGTTTGATGATGTGAAATCACATTTAATTATTTCTCGCTGTTTCATGAACAAAAACTGTGGCGATCCACTTAAACGCTAGACAACAATCACACCACAACCAGGCGCTTTGTTTTCGCGCAATGAAGCTGTTACTGTGTTGTCATTAGGCCCTCTCCAGGCACAACACACCTGCCGTGAGTATCCACGAATACACACGTTCTTTAAGTGTGAGGGCAACGTTACGCAACAGATAAGGCTACTACACATTTACAAGAAGGCATGGCCACCTCTATTGTCAATCATCTGCTCACAATTCAGTTCACTCCTAATTGTCAAAAATTAAACCACATCTCTGAGTGGACATTTTCATTTCAGTATCAAACAGGATGTGACACAATACATTACAAACACTGGGCTGTTGGCAGTATTTTGTTCTCAGGGGACTATGACTGACAAGGTCCCCTGATTATTCAGTAACCTGGCCTTACACCCACTCTGAAGGTATGTGACTGGTTTGTGTACAGTGACAGCACGAGACATCTACACAAAACTGATAACAGTCCAGAGTTACACAGAGGAAATCTGGATCTCACAGGCCTGTTATTGTGGCAGTAGTAAAAAGCAAACAGAGCTAATGGTCATGACAGCAGGACAGAGCAGATAGGAGAGGTTTTATCAAGTTATGTTTTCACATTCTGAGTATCAAAATGTCTCTGTAACTAAAGATATTTATTGCATCTGCCACTGGCATGAACATTTTCGGATGCCATGTAGACATGATGTCATCTTTAATTTCTGTTGACAAATGACATCACTACTACAGGGTTTTAAGTGGGTATCTGATGAGTGTTTATAAGATTGTAGCTAATAAACAAGGGTAAGCCATAAGAAGTAGATACAAAAGTTTTTTAAACGTTACGTTTGAAATTCCCATTATAAAAATACCACTCTAGCTATAATTTATACACATAATCATGACAGTACTATACACCTCATACGACTAAATGAAGCCCTAGAGCGGTACGTGTTGTATTTTCCAACACGCTATTAGAATATCCTATGAGGATGTTAAGTGATGATTACTATGACATTATAGTTGTCTACGTGAAGCTGTGGTGCGTCATTTCCTTCACTTTCATCACAGGCCAAAGGGCCGCAGCCATAATCTATATGCAGACCAGAGACAGTGTCAGTTTTGGTGCCGTAACGTGATTTCGCCTCACCACTTTAGTAAAGGCTGCTGTTGTGTGTCGAGCAGCAGTGTGTAGAAAGCAGTGTAAAAAAACAGATGAGTGTGCGCTATGTAAACTTTGACTCAGAGTCGCGGTCGCGGTGCTGCAAAACTTTTTGTTGTTGTTGTTGTTTTGGTGCGGAGTGAAATAAAGACTCACCCCTCTCTGGTGCGGCTTTATTGGCCTCCTCATCCCGGCTGACTTGGGTGATGACTGAGGACGGATTGTCCATCACATCCAGGTCTGGTCCAGATCGCTGACCTCACACGTTAAAGTTAGACACTGCTCGCTGACTCGGCGCCGCATTAAAACCACTTAGCACGAAGGAGAAAGCGGCCGAAGCGCGTCGGGAAACATCGCAACAAGTCGCCTACAGCGCGTGCACGACTCTCCAGCCGTCGTAGTCCGCTCGGGTGCCCGCTGGAGTTTGAAGTCCAACACTTATTGACCATTTGTCAAGGAGTTGGCAACTTTGATTCAATATGGTGCTCGACTCCGCTCGCAATTTTCAAGATACAAACATGGAGGTTTCAAGGCTCCCCGTTTCACTTAAAGTGGCGCAGTGAAGGAATGGCCGCGCGCTGCGCTCCCCCTGCTGGCGCACACAAGTTTGACGATGATCCCTTAAAGGAAGCTCATATAAAGTTGCTCAAAACTTCGCTAAGCTAGCAGGCTAACTACATTGGAGTAATTTCACTAAAATATACTAGTCATAGTCATCACCGGAGGACACATAACACCACATTAGCACGGCTAACGATGTGTACTTTTAACCGAACGCCATTTTAACACTGATGTTATGTGATATTAGAGCATTATAAAAGGCGTCACCGGTTGTCGTGCTACATTTGGCCAATGCAAAAAGTAGTCAATGTTAAGATGCCGCAGGAGGTGGTGGATGACGTCTCTCTGACGGGCAGTTGTGGGTCTGTGCCACTGTTGTCGGATTAAAAAAAAACTTTGGACAAAACCTTGCTCAAGCGCAAAAGTTTTCGTGGGAGTTGCCGCAAAGAAACGCCCAGTTTGGGTCCCCTTGAAACTGCCTCCGGCCAGGGAGCGTCTCACAAGTGTCGTCTCTCTCTCTGGAGGACGTACAGTAGCTCAAACTACACATGTTTTTATTTCTCTAGACTTAGTTTTGAAAAACAACCTGATCACAAGTTTTTGGGGTTTTTTTGCAAAAATATTTTTCCTGTATTTATCAATAGAAATACACTTGAATATGTCTATTTCTGTATTATTGTGATACCCAGTTTATGACAACTCAACTTTTCAGCATCATCCGTACTTTTAACCGAACGCCATTTTAACACTGATGTTATGTGATATTAGAGCATTATAAAAGGCGTCACCGGTTGTCGTGCTACATTTGGCCAATGCAAAAAGTAGTCAATGTTAAGATGCCGCAGGAGGTGGTGGATGACGTCTCTCTGACGGGCAGTTGTGGGTCTGTGCCACTGTTGTCGGATTAAAAAAAAACTTTGGACAAAACCTTGCTCAAGCGCAAAAGTTTTCGTGGGAGTTGCCGCAAAGAAACGCCCAGTTTGGGTCCCCTTGAAACTGCCTACGGCCAGGGAGCGTCTCACAAGTGTCGTCTCTCTCTCTGGAGGACGTACAGTAGCGCAAACTACACATGTTTTTATTTTTCTAGATTTAGTTTTTTTTTTTTTTTTGCTTTTTTTGCAAAAATATTTTTTCCTGTATTTATCAATAGAAATACACTTGAATATGTCTATTTCTGTATTATTGTGATACCCAGTTTATGACAACTTAACTTTTCAGCATCCTCCATTTTTACCTCACATCATAAGTTATTTATTGTAGACTTTAATAAACTTTAATATCAGCTAAAGCTTTTAATTATGGTGCAAAGATCAGTTTTGGTGGTAAACAAACAAACATAAACCATTAAAATCTACGATTCTGGCATTTTAGGTGTCTTTCTTTTGTATTATTTTTAAGCCTAAACATAGTCAAATATATGACTCATGGGAATATGTGAGACATATTCAGGCAGCTGGTATGGTTTTGTCTTTTGGGGGCAGGCAAAGCAAATGAGTAAACACTCAGGATGCTTTAATGAACCACTGTAAGGGGCCCTCGATGTTTCCAGGACAACCTCTGCAAAGCAACAGCAAAGTTTTGTACCCAAGAGGAGACGACACAAAGGTGCGTACGTTGTTTAACTTCCCTGAGGGCTGTGTAAATGCATTTTAACGGCAAACACATTAAGAGAAACGCGTTGAAGGGTTTCCACAAACTCAAGCTGCATAAATAAATAAAAGAAAACAGCATCCAGCTCAGCAGGAGACAGACTCATTTTCCTGACTGTATGTCAATACTTTATTACATACTATCTCATAAAAACATTTTCAAATCCTCCACATATAAACACCGCAAATTGGTACATTTACAAATCTTCAACCATCCAAATTCATACAAAAAGAACACTGTGATAGGGCTAACACACCAGACGTTCTATTATTACAAGGACTCTGTGTACTGTATGTATGTATGTAAAAACGTGTGTATGTACGTAAGAATCTAGACGCATGTGTCTGCTCTTGTAAAGTCCAAATATTGTCATTTCTTTTTCTTTTTTTTGCTTTGTTCAAATAATTCATCTGCGAATTAGAACAAACAGAGACACATTTACAAGATAAATATTTTGGATGTTCATCCGATTTAGGCACTGACTGGGTGTTAATGATTAAAGCCAACAGGTTAACCAACGAGTAACACTGAAAAAAACAACATTAATTTCATCATGTGTCCATGACTTGTCAAACTAAAACGCTATCTACATTACAGACTGCTTTTCAGAGTTGTGTTACAGCTAGAGATCAGGTCTAACCACAGATCAAGAAGTTGCATCACAAAGTCCTAGCTCACCCAACAACAATTAATTTTTATTGTGTGAATCCTAACACCAACCACAAAGACACTCCTTATTGTTAAAACAGATCGCACGCGCTCGCACACTCACATACACACATGCAAATAAATTAATATGGAAAAGGTAAACAATTTCAAAACGAGAAAATAATATTCTTGGTTTTGAGTTGTAAAATGTGTAAGTTAACGTATAATAAAGTAGCAGCTTAAGTTGTGATACATTCACGTGAGTTGTTTCCTACTAAATTTAGTGGCATAAACAAGGTTGTGGAGGAGAGATGATAATGACACATGTCCCTGGCTGATCGTGCAGGGTGGAGACCAGTGTTAATCGAAAACCAAATATTGATGTGCAGTTTAAAAACTCACCACATGACTGACAAATTGTGCAATCAAAGAAAAGCAGAACATCCTGTGTTCTATCAGTCTCTGAACCTCAATCATTCATTGACACAGGGGTCTCCTGCTCTGTCTGTCTCTTATTCTTTGTTTTCATTCCCATTAAAAGTTTAATTCCCCTAAAACAGGAGGCAGATAGTCTTTTCTGTCGATAGTGTATCATATCTGTCTGCCTGTACGTGTGTGTTTACCTGTGCCTCACTTGGCAGGCTAACATTTTTCATGCAGTACTAATTCACAGTGGAGCTGAGATGCAATATGTCGGCATATTGCTTTTCCGTGGGCAGATCCGACCCTGCAGACTCAGGCCTGGTGTAGCAGGCAGTTCCACCATGGGCCTTTCACTTTGGGCTGGGCACATGTGTTGCAGTCCCAGGTGTTTGGGACTGGGCTGAGCTCTGGTAGGTGCGCAGCAGCACCTTGTGCTTTGTGGCGCACTCTGTGCGACGGCTCTGTTGTTCCACCAGGAGCTCTTTGAGTCGGCTGGAGGTGAAGGTGATCGTTTGCCTCCTCAGCTTCATCAGGTAGGAATCCTGCAGCCAGGCGTGCGTGAAGCAGTCTCGCGTGGTCGTACGAGCCCTGCAGTGACACATAAACAGGACACAGCATTCGTCTTTTTTCTTACATTTTTAATATATTTTATTAAAAACAGTAAAAGAGAGACAGGAAACAGGGCGAGATAGCGGGCACGAGTCAAAGCAGGGACCCGCTGCTCAAGATTTGTGCAAATGTGGTATGCACCCAAACCATTTGACCCTCTGGTCGCCCCATTTTCTTCCTTTCTTAAAGGAAATTCAACAAATATTTGCTGGCACTCACCACGGGTAACTGCTCAACATCTTCTTGAGAAAGGCAGAGGCACTTTGGGACACATTTGTGTACAGTTTTGCTGGGTCGAACTTCGCCATCAAGATTTTGGATTCCACTTGTAGGGGGTCTTTATCTTCAAAAGGCAGTCGACCACTAAGCCTTGTTGTAAACATACACACACACAAACAAACACTGAACAACTTAGCACAATACTACTTTTGAATACTACTTTTGAATACTACTAATGAAACAATGTACGTGTTATGTAACATGTTAGGTGCATAAAACAAATTCCTGGTGTTAAAGGAAATGAAGAGAAATTAAATACATGTTCCACTTACATGATGAAGGTGACAACTCCTATCGTCCAAATATCTGCAGGAGGACCAACCACTTCCCCTTTTAGCATCTCAGGAGCTGGGATCATAAGGTTTGAGTCAGAACAATAAGGACAATAATCACACTTTAAACAAGCCTATGATTGATATTTAGTAGAAAAGACAGCTTGCTTAAAATTATTTACAGCAACACCTAAATATTAAAAAGTCAGTCATCCAAATGTCCTCACCCATGTACTCCAGTGTTCCCGCTGCTGAGTCCCTGTGTCTGAGGCTGAGGGGGTTGAAGCTCTGAGCACTCCCAAGGTCCACAATCTTAATGGCATTCAGGTTGGTCACCATGATGTTGTCAGACTTGAGGTCAAGGTGAAGAACACGGCGACTGTGAAGATACTCGACGCCCTGAAGGATCTGGACCAGGTACCCTGCCACATCGTCCTCAGAGTAACGGAACCTAAGATGTGCCACAGTCTTCGGTCTTGTTAAACATATATTTCAATCATTTAAAATAACTTTGAGCTAACTGAATCTATATGGAGATGTTCTTGCCTTTTTTTCAATATTGCTGAATATTGTTGAAACTTAAAGAAGAATCAGAAGATATTGTATGAGGTTGCATGTCACCCATCCTACCTGTCTATGAGGCTGTACAGTAGCTCTTTGCCGGTGCAGTACTCTGCCACCAGCACTAGGTAGCGTGGCGTGACATAGGCTTCATGCAGAGCCATCACCTTCTCGTTGTGAAGCGATTTTAAGATCTCATACTCCTTTAGGACTTCCTGTTTGTTCTCCTGACTGTATGGTATGATCTTTGCCATGAAGATTTTGCCTGTTGCATTCTCTCGGCATTCCCTGATCACTCCAAATCGACCTCTGGGAAAAACAATTTTAAAAAATATATCATCAAAACCATAGTTTGACAGCATAAGGCTGTTTTCAAAACATTTATATACAAAATATTTTTCTCCGATGGAATCTAAAATCAATCAATCATCTTTTTTCCAGAATTGCAGTTTTGGTACGCTGATAGCTCTAATAGTGCATTTCGACCATTGGGCAATAAAATGCCACATTAGTGCTGAATAGATGAACTTGTTTTATGTGGATCGGCAACTCATCAAGTCTGCATATTGCAGGTTTTATTGCAAGGTGGCGAGTAAAATCCAATGACCTTACACAAAATGTGAATCTAAAATAAAACATAGCCAATTGAGCATTCATGATTATTCCTCTGTTTTTAAAAACAGGTCAGGATTTATCCCACCTGGCTTTCTCATCCAGGAAGGTATAGGGTTTCTGAGGAACCCCTTGGCGTAGAGTGGTGGAGGGTGCAGCGCGTCCTGATGGGGTGCCTCTAGTCGGGGTACTGGCCCCTTCACCGATTGGGCTCAGGCTGGATGTCTGGACCACTTGCGGTGTAAAAGAGACAGGTGTTGGGACCACGCGAGCAGTGACAGTTGTGGTGGGCACATACGTGGGCACAGAGGTCACTGCTGGTTTTGTGGGGGTTGGAGGTGGGGTTACAAGAGGAGTTGGTTGTGGAATGGGTGGGGTCTGGGTCATCGGGGTCACCACATTTACTGGACTCTGAGGTTTGGGGAGGACAAAGGGTGGTGGTGGTTTCACTGTGGGTGAAGAGGGAAGACCGGAGCTCATTTTCTGAGCCTCCTTAGTTGTTGTGCCTGCAGATGCCTGCAAAGAGGATGAGGGGTTGGGTGGTACCATTACTGGGGGAGACGTGGAGGTGATGGTGGAGACAGTTGTCCTTGGGTTGCTGATCTGGACTGGTTTTAGTGGAGGCACGACCACTGAGGAGGTTTTAACTGGTTCAGGTGGCTTTGGGATGGTCTTCACAACAGCAACAGTGGGTGATGCACCGTCAGCTGTGAAAACAAACACAAGTTGACTCATTATTTTGGCTCATTTACCTGCTTGCACACAGCTGTTGCTATTGGCCCTCAGGCACAGTTAAATGTAACCTCTGTCTTTTCAGGACAAGAATATTTCTCTGAACAGCCATTATCCAGTTCCATGTTCCATGTACCTGCAGAGTCCAGGCTGACTGGAGCAGAGGGGTTGCTGTGCGGCCCCTGTCCGGCCTTGTTGACACAGGAAACGCGGAACCTTAAGGTGCTTCCTGGCGGCAGGTTAGTGACATTGTAGTAGCAGTCGACAACTCCAGTCGCCACGATCAGCCACTTCAAATCTCCTGCACAACAGAAGGGAAATGAAATAGTGTATTTTGGTCAACATATTGGATTTATATGTATATTAAACAGCAATGTTCAGAGGAGAGAGATGATTCCTGAGAAAGAAAGAAATAAGTAAATAAATTAAATAAGTAGAATTGGCTTAACAGGTTGCTTTCTTTGAAAGGCAAATTTAGTACACCTATACAGACACTAGATGGCGTTGTTGAACCAACAATAATAATGATACTAATGGTATGACTACAGAGGCCTGGGTGGAGATTGGAGGTATTGACATTGTTGTTGTCAGATGCATTTGCGAGGTGGTGACAAGGCGACACACGCAAGACCGAAATCAACCAGACCATAACAGTCACAACAGTATTCACATCCCCTGAGTCAGGGTGCCTTCAGTCTCTGTGAAACATGCTGTGAGATAAGAAGAAGAGAAGATAAGATAAGATAAGATATTCCTTTATTCGTCCCACATTGGGGAAATTTCAATAAAGTTGGCTGGAGATGCCGGGGATTGAACCCGGGGCCTCATACATGCAAAGCATGCGCTCTACCACTGAGCTACATCCCCTACAAGAAGAAAGACCTTTAATAGTCCCACGTGAGGAAATTAATTTTTCTGCACATGCAGTACACAACATACAGTTAGTACAACAAACATGACATGCACATGCAGAGCAGAAGGCTACACCACGAGGAGCACCCAGGGAGCAAGTTCAGGGGGTTAAGGGCCTTGTTCAAGGGCCCAAGGTGGTGGACGACAGTGGACAGATGGTGGCGCCTCTCCCGATTTCCGGCCAATCCAGGGTGCAAACCAGCAACCTCATGTACCCAAGCTTGCTAGACCTGGTCCGGAATGGTGGCGGAATCGAACCAGCGACCTCTGGGTCCAAAGCCTCTTGGTCCAAAGCCCGACTCTTTAGCCTCTTCGCCACTACCTCCCATAACGATGATTCATCGAGCACAATGACAAAAAGCTTTGACAGCAGCACCAGTACACTCATTATTCCACTGTGGACTGACTCATTTTCTCTAAGTGATGTCTGCGGATTTGGAAACTTTTTTGTTTTCCTCCACAGAGCTTTCTCCTTTTGCAGCTCAAAACCAAACATTGTCTGGCCTTTTCAAACGCCGCAGCTTGATTCCTTTAGTTTAATGTCGTTTTTGTTCAAGTGGCTCCACCACATCACACACAGGAAATGCAGCTTCAAAACCATCAAAATGGCAAGTCACTGAAGTATGTCTCATTTGAAAAAGAGATTTGGATGAAGTAAGGGGAACTTTCGTGGTTTGCTAAATGTCAGTTCTTACCTTCTGCTTTTCTTTCTAGTGTGTAGCTGCATGGAGACTTGGTCTCTGCTGGTTTCCAGAGCACCAGGGCTGTGTTGTTGTAAGTCTGGGGGACTTCAGGGGTCCCTGGCCGTTTTGGGACACCTTCAAAGGAAGAAAAAGGACGGGTAGACAAATCAGGTCAATGTACACTGGCATGTAGAAACACAGATCAGAGCAGCCTCCAACGTAGCTTCAGTGGCCAGCGAATGAGACCAGTGGTCATAGTGTTTTCGAAACACAACCCTGGAAAAACAAATCTTTTATAAAAAATTAAGATATTCCTGTGGGCAGTGTTTTTCTAGATTTTTGTGGGCACGGTTTCCATTATTGTGTGTGTGGTTTGAGGGTGTGCATGTCCCAGTAAAGCATGCCCAGTTTTATTAGACTATAACAAAATTGTTTAATTTGTGGTTTTATAAGCCTGTGTACTCAGCTGTACTTCTACGACGGCCATGTCCTGTTCAGCTTGTGGCGCTACATATTTTAAGTGGTTGGCCACACATTTCTTGTTTTTGTTCTCACGTTATATTCATTGGTTGTGTGTTGGGTTTTTTTTGTACATTTCAGGGTTCCAGCTCTAAATCAATCTGCGTTTGATTTTGTTTTGAAAATGGAGGACTTTCGCTAGTCAGGGTTTAATTGTATAATCAGAACTACCCATGCCTCATCCATTTCCCCAAACAAATGGAATTTCTTCTGCCAAACCTGAACTGGTTTGCATCACAACTCTGAGCGACCAGTGACTGCCAATGATTACTGTTCAAAAAATATCACATTTAAAGTTAGAAAAAAGTATTTTCTTTTCTACAAATGCATTTCCACAGTTACTTATAAAGGCTTAAAATTATTATTGTATAGTATTTGTCCGTAGTGTTGGCAGTATAAAGTTTCTGTTGTTACTATACTACTCACAAGCTATGGACAGTGTGCAGGAGGTGGTGATTTTAGCTATAGGGTTGGAAGCTACACATTCATATATTCCAGTGTCCTTCCGGCTGGACCTCAGTATTGTCAGAAGCTGCCTGCCGTCTGGGTGGGAGACCAAGTTGATTCTGTCGTCCGCCTCCAGTGGGTTCCGGTCTGTAATACAAAAATTATAATAAAAGATTACACCAGACACTTGCCCAACAAAATATTGAATTTATTTTCTTATAAAAAGTTTTAATAAGTTGTAATTTTTTAAAAAAAATCTGTAACTAATGCAAGTCTGGGATGAATAATCAATATTCTTTCTAGTCATGCAGTAAAGCACACACCTATTTGTGTGAATTTTACTACAACCTCTAGATTTAGTTAGTTTGTATATTAAGTTGTATTCTACTGTGCCACAAAAATAATTGGAAAAATGCTTAAAAACACATCAGCACCAAACAAGTGCGATACCTTTGAACCATGTAATTTCGGGAAGAGGACTTCCAGCTGGGAGGCAGCTAAGTGTGACGCGTTCCCCCTCCAGTAAGATGTGATCTTTCAGTTTGATGTGGAACACAGGAGCGAAATCAGAAGCAGAGCGAATCAACTGCTGGCTCTTGGATATCCCCTCCTCTTTCGAGCTGGATGAAGGCAGATCAGACTGGGAAGAGGTTTTGTCTTTCTTGCCCCTCGTCAAACCCCACCTGTCCCAACGTGATCGCCTGTCACTCTCAGAGGCTTTATCAGAATGGAAGCTGGACATGGAGTCATTTGATTCCTTGGATGCACTCGTGCCTGCCTGTTGTGCTAGTTGATTCTCAGGGATGCCCATTCCTTGGAGTCCTCTCCCCTCAGATTGGGAATGGCGATGGCGAGTAAATAGCGGCGTCCTCTTTCCCTCCGTGTCTTCTTTTCTCTCCTCAGACTGACTGCGGATTCTTGTGGATATTCCGGCCACTTTGCTCTCAAACCTTTGACGCATTGCCAGGATAGGGGAATCTGTGACTTTTTTCCTTTGCACCAAATCTTTCTGACTTCCCTCAGCATCTTGGCCCTTTCTCTCCTCTGACTGGCTTCTTATTTTGGCAGAAATTCCTGCCACTTTGGACTCAAACTTGCGCCTCATTGCAGAAACTGACGACTCGTCAACATTTCGTTGCTCTCTCGCCTCTGGCTGCCTCTGTGCCCCTGTGCTGCTTGGCTCCTTTGTATCCAGGGACTTGCTCCGACCAATAGCCCATGACACCCTCTTACTAACAGCAGATTCCTGTGCACCCTGATGCTTTTCCTCCTTTGGTCTCTCGACCTTCTTTTCAGTGGACACTGACCTCTTGGCCCGCAAGGAAAACCTCCCAATAAGGCCAAGGCCAATTTCCTTATCTTCATCTCTTAAATCCTGAACAGATTTTGATTTTTCCTGTAGCCCCCTGGCCACCATTTCAAGAGGTGCCCCCCTTGGACCCGGCCTGTAAACCTCTTCACCGCCCTGGCCAGCCTTCCGGCTTAGCACTGGGGATTTCTCATCTGATTTGTTTCTGGTCAACTTTCGGAGTCCACGGGTCAAAGACGACTCCCGTTTTTTAAACCTTGCTTCAAAGACCTCCTCTGAATCAATGTCCTTAATGTCTGTTCTGAGCACAGGCTGGTGTGGGACGACAGGAAGATCAGGATTTGATGACGTGGAGGTCGAAGCAGGAGATGGGTCAGCAGTCGCTACTTTGGCAAAAACTGCTGGATGTTCAGGTAATGTCGGGTCCTCTGCGCTCTTTGTACAAATTGGTTTGGTTGTATCTGAAAGGTCATTGGATCCTTGGGCTAATGAGGAAGTGTCATTCAGAACATATTGTTTGACACTTGTATTAGCAGATAACGGTTTAACATTCTGTCGTGTTTTCTCATCTTGGTTCACATCGTTCTCATTTATATGTAACTCCTGATTTTCTTTGCTTCCTTCTTGCTCATCTTCTTTCTCTATCACAATTATCGGAGTGATTACTGAGGGTGATTTGGACTCAGATTCTGCTCTTGCTGTTTGCTTTGTCTGGGTTTTGGTCCTTTTCTCTCTTCTTCCATATATGTCCCCATGCCCTTCCACACTGGTCTGTTTCTGTTGTTGGTCCACTCCTTGTGTTGGGAGTATAAAGGAAGTCCTTTTTGTGGGGGAGGTAGATGTAGACTCTAGTGTTGTTTGCTCTGTTAGTGCGGACATTGAAGTTGCCTCCTGAAGCTTTTTCCCTTCTGTGCTACCACCGCCCACAGATGGGATCTCCAAGGGTGCTCCGAACCTGCGGTGCAGAGGCATGGGTTCAGAGTCGTCTTGAGTGAAGGAGGCACTTTTGCAAAAAACTTTGGTTTTTGGTGTGTCCTCCCAAGGACTCTCAGAGGATGCTGCTCTGGTGAATGTTGATGGCCCTGCTCTGGATCTCCTCAGATTTCGATCAAGAGACCCTGTTTGCCTCTGATCTTCTATCCCCAGAGTTTCAAACAACGGCCCTCGCAGACCACTCATCTTTTTGTCCACGCTTCCTCCGCGAAGGAGCCGCTGTCTCATCAGTTCCAGTTTTAGGGCATAATCCTCCTGGCTTAATTTTGCTGTCCCGGGACTTGGGCTGCGATTAGGAAGTTCCATAGAAACTGATTTTTTCAGACTCTTATTTTTCTCTGCCTCCTTATTGGCATTTTCCTCTTCCGGGTCAATGTGGAGAAGCAATGCTGAATCAGCAGAACTTCCTCTCCTCATGGTAGCCCTCCGTGCTTTGGTCTCTGGCTCATCCGACTCCACACTCGATCCCTTTTTAAGTGGAAGTCGTTTTGTCTTTTCCGTTTTCTCCCCGTTTGGGGTTTCCTCTCTATCTACCAACCTTTCAATAGCCCCTCCTCTTGTATTTGTTACCTCCATACTGTCCTTTCTTCTTGTCTCATCAGCAGCAACACTGGGTCCTCCTGTGACATCTTCATCCCCTGGGATCTCATTTAGTGAGACCCTGGAACCAGAAAAGACCATGGACAGAGGCATAGGAATGAAGGGAAGCTCATCTACGTCTGCATCTGAGTCAGAGGAAGAGGAAAGTGGTTGGGAGCCATCTTTTAAATGCCGTGCTACAGCAATGGAGACGTGGCTGGATGAGTCATTTAGGAGATCTGGGATGGATCGCATAACCATCTTGGCTTTATAGCTGATTAGGGAACGCTGAAACAAGGCAATGAAAGACAGTATGAGATGTTGATTTCCTTATTTAATTTTCTTTGTTATTTGCGTGTCTTATAGGTCAAGTCTCTGGGCTGAGTTAACAACATCTGCTCTATACTAAAGAGGTTTTCATCATCACTTTGAAATAATTAATTTTCTGCGCAGAAATAAAACTGAGTTTAATGCGGCTTCATATGAGAGTACATTTCCAACAAGTTTCCAACAAGTGCATGTCTAATAATTTGCCTTACCTGCCACCGCCGTCTAGACAGAACCTGCTTTAGCAGAACCGTACTGATGCTCTTGTTTGTTGGTGACTGCAAGACAAAAAATATGGGACCACACCATTCACTTCAGTGGAGATCTAAATATAAATCCGATGACACTTTGAAGCCTTTGAGTGTCAGTGGCATATTTTCTAAATGACAGCTCACCTTGAACCAAGGATGACGAAGACACTCAACGGCACTGGGTCTCCTAAGAAAAGGACAAAAGATGCATGAGGACAGAGGACGCCTCAGTTTATACACTATAGAGAGAACTATGTTCAGCTAAGTGCATATAAACAAAGTCATCAAGATGCTTACAGTCTGTCCACCACCAAAAGTTTGATGACAAATCCCTTTGCTTCTTTGCAGAGGTCAGAAAACATGCTCTCCTCAAACGCCACGTTGTAGTTCCGGATGTTTAAGGCTGTGGCTCTGTCATTCTCACCAGCAAAAGGGGACACACCAGTCAGGCTGTAGTAAATAAAGAAGAGGAAACATATTTATTTGATTTAGATTGTAAAACTGTATAAATACAGAATTATGTGACACAAAAATATATTTAACATACCAGAGGTAAGTGATGACACCAACAGGCCTGTGGTAGAGCAGGGCAGAGGAATGTCAGTTGAATTGTCAGGAATTATACAGAAGCTCATAAAAGACTGGTTTTATTTAATCGCAGATAAAAAAAAAAGGGCCTGCACCACTGGCTTACCATATGTCTGTTGCCGTGGAAACTGGAGTTTGGTTAACAATCTCTGGTGCGACAAATTCTGGTGTGCCATATTTGCAGTAATACTCTTCCGAAGTCTCGAATTTTATTGCATTTCCAAAGTCACAGATGCGGATCTGGTCACTCCCAGGACGTGCCATTAAAATGTTTTCTGGCTGGAGGCAGATGTGTACCCAGAACCAACACGGTTACTTTACAATAAAAACATCTTCAAATCAATCTCGGTCAACGTTCAGGACAGATACCTTTATATCAAGATGGGCTATGTTTTTTTGGTGAAGATAACGAAGACCCTCCAAAACCTGCTGAACACTGCAGCGGATCTGTAGAGAAACACGAGGGAGTGAGCTTAAAAGTCGTATTGCATAATGATGAGTGCATTGCAGTCTGCAGAAGCACACAAACCTCCAGCTCCATGGCGGCTGTTTTTTTGGCCATTCGTTCCAAGAACTCCTCGTGACATCTTCACTCAATAGTTTAGGAAAAAAGAAAAAAGCTCTGACCTGACAACACAGAGCAAGTGGTAGGTACAGTACATGAGAAATAGAATATAAGCAAAAACTCCCACACATCCTATCCTCCAGCTAATTCCACTCGCCGGTGATGAGTCAGAGAGAAAAAGCTTTGCTGCGCTGCATTCATGCCTCCTGGGAACTGCAGGAGACATTAGGATTAATGCTTTGGATCTTTAGTGTCTTTGAGATGCATTTAAGTGCACTCTGCAGCAGATACAGTTTAACAGCACAGCAGGAAAGGCAGTGCTTTCTTGACATTTTTTTTCCTATTGTTTGTTCTCAGGACATCAGTAATAGTATATGTTACTAACAGCATTATAAGATTTACTGTAAAGTACAACAATATCTCCTAACACTGATAGTGACAATCACCCTGAAGGGATACAGCTCTGTGATGAGCACCACCATGTCCTTCTTCTCAAACGCATCGTGGAAATAGAGAATCCTCTGGTCGTCCAGCTCAGACAGCAGGTCCATCTCTCTCAAGGCCACGGCCTTCCTCCTTCCTTTGGCTGAAATGAACTTTGCAGCAAACTCAGCCTTCCCCTTCTTCAGGGTCACTCGCTTCACATAGGAGAATGCACCCCTGCACAGTTACACCGTAATAACAAGGTAGGTTTTGTACAAATATAATATATTGTCCATTGTTTTTTCAGGCAAATAGTGAAATATAACCTCTGTTGTCATGTGCATTTATGTTTTTTCTGAAGTGCACAAACACTAGAGGTCAGCAAAAACAACATTTTATGTTACTTAACGAATGTAAACACTGTTTTGGCCTTGGAAAGGAAACTAGACAGGAAAAATTAAAAAGGGGAAATATAACCAGGGCAATGTGGGAGTTGTTGAATTCTATGTGGAAGTATAGTGGGATATAAAATAAACATCACGCATTAGGTGCTGGGAAACAGATTCCCCTGTCTGACTGTGCTACATCTCACAGTAAACGCCTGTCTCCATCACGTCAGATCAAAACAAATCATCTGTCGGCTAATGTATTCACTTCACTCAGGCTGGTGACTCATCTGCTGTTACTGTCCCCCACCCCCCAATTCCCTCATCCCTCTATGTCTATGTTATTGCAGTGTGTGTGTGTAGGGATGCAAGAGAACATGAGCATGTGGTTACACACACGCACACACTCACCTCCCTATCTCCTTGTGGATATCATAGTAATCCGTCAAACGCCTCATCTTCCTCAGAATGGATCCCTCATCCTCCATTGGCTCCTCAGCTTCTTTTTGCTCTGTAGGGAGCAGCAACATCAGCATTTTTATGGGGTATAGGCTGTATATAAAGTGTGCGTGTGTGTGTGTGTGTTTCTGGCTGTACATGTTTGCCAGTACGATAACAGATGGTTTCATATTGTAGTCCAACCCATATGGTGAAAATTTAGAGGTGCGACAACAGGCTCTCGTTTGTGTGCATTGCATGGAAAGGGAGATATAAACTAAACTGTGAGCACCATCAGCACATGGAGGAACTATGCTCCAAATATTTTGCATTATATTATATTTCTTCCCCTTAAAAAGACTGAATCTGACTCCGCGGTTTGTGTTTGTGTGTTACAATGATGTTGGCATGCATGTTGTACTGTAGACCTGTATGTACGGTGAGTTCAGCCTTGCAGGAGTTGGAGCCGGCCAGGTTCTTTGCCGTGCACGTGTACACGCCGGAGTGCTCAGGGTGGGCATTGAGGAGAACGAGGGAATACTCCGGGTCGTCGTATACAAACGTGAAGTGGCTGCTTTCAGAGAGAAGCACATCATCCTGCAACAGACCAGTTCCTTCAATCGTTATTCATTTATTTATCTCATTATTATTACTAGAAGGGTTGAGCTTAAAATTGACATTCTAGCATTAACATGGCAGATGATCCCCCACCCACCCATTTTAAACCTACCTTAAACCACAGAATATCTGGGTCTGGTTTCCCTTCCACCACAACAGCCAAACGAGACGTCTCTCCAACGTGCACATCGACATCTTCCATGATAGTTTCAAACTTTGGAGGCACTACGGAAGAGCAACAGTAAATCATGCTAAAAAACTTGGCGTTGAATATTCAATTTTATCCATTTCTTTTTTTAAATGAACTATTACTTTAATAAAAAAAACAGGAAGCTCAAGTTCACTACAAATTTGATAATAAACAATAAATACTCATTATTCATGTTTCTGTGCCTGAACTGATCTGACCTGCCATGGCCAGCTGGAGTGTGCAGAGGTCACTGCCAAACGGGTTGCTGGCTGTGACCACCAATTGGCCAACGTCTGTGCTCCTGACCCGCTGAAGCTTCAGGGTGTGCTGATCGTCGTCAGGCATGCTCATCTCATACATGCCCGGTCTGCTGACCAGCACCACCCCCCTCCTAAGAATGGTAGTGGAAATACATTGCAGTTGTAGACCACGAGTAAAGATTCTATTTATTCTATTTATTCGTCATCAAGATGCTCTATCTATTCTATTTATCATGTGTTAAGAATCATCATGTTGCTGGCTGTGACCACCAACTGGCCAACGTCTGTGCTCCTGACCCGCTGAAGCTTCAGGGTGTGCTGATCGTCGTCAGGCATGCTCATCTCATACATGCCCGGTCTGCTGACCAGCACCACCCCCCTCCTAAGAATGGTAGTGGAAATACATTGCAGTTGTAGACCACGAATAAAGATTCTATTTATTCTATTTATTCGTCATCAAGATGCTCTATCTATTCTATTTATCATGTGTTAAGAATCATCATCTTGTCATATTGACATTTAATTTGTGGACAACCTTTTTTAGTTATAATACTACCTGTATTATTTTTGTAGCCCCCCCCCCAAAAAAAACAAAACTGGATCGAAGGAACAGAAAAACTTACCTCTTCCAGGTAACAACGGCATGTACATGGTTTAGTGTGATGGTGATGCTTGCAGATTGGTTCTCTACTACATATACAATGTCTGGTTTCTCCAAAATGATTGGTGCTTTCCTTAAATAGGGTCCTACAGAGGTCCAAACATAGGAAAATTAAAAAATACGTATTTATTATTTCCTTTATCATTTTCCAGAGACAGCTGTCTACCATCTTGGTACCTCTGTCCAGCAGCTGGACCAGGTCAGTGGAGTTTGACGGTTTGCTCAGTGTCTTGCCAGTGGAGGTCAGGACCCTGAAAGCATAGCGCACCCCCTTGGACAGGTTTGTGACAGCGTAGTTGGTTTCTCTCAGGTTAGATGCCACAACAGACCACTGGATAGAGCCCAGAGGCTGCTGCTGCACCACATACAGCAAGCAGCTGGCATCTGTGGAGAAAAAGTAGTGGTAAGCTACCCAGCGGGGATAAAAGACACCCCATGGACTGCATAATATGAGAGAGCGGAGACTTTTGCTTCATTTTCAAATTTGTCTTGATAAGATATTAAATTCCCTCAGAATTAAAAACATCTCAGAATGAAAACAAAGCAAAAAACAACCCTGCAGGGATTTTCAAATAAATGAATCTCAGTGTTTTTAATTCAAACCGTCTCCAACGTTGTCTAAAAGCCTACCAAAAGAAGGGTCAAGCCTCTTTGGTTGCTTCCAGCTGAGGCTAATGGTTTTCCCTGTGATGGATTCTATCACTGGAGGACCGTCAGGAGGATCAGGTACGATATCTGTTTTCACATCAATAGATACAAACATATTTAACATCCAGTATTGTGAGAGTCACTATGGCATTAAACAACAAGTGTCCTACCTGTAACGTATAGATGTGCATAGCAAGCTGCTTTGCCCACTTTGTTAGCAATGACGGCCTTGTAGACGCCCCCATGAGCATGGCAAGCGTTCCGAATGACCAGACTGTGGACATCCCTGTCTGAAGGACAGACAGAGACAGTTTCTTTCTTCCTCTTTCCACCAGCACCAACCACCCACCTACCCCAAGCAGTAGCTTAGTTGTGATTGCCATCAGGGTTTTTGCTTACACTGGGTCATCTTGCGTTCCTCGCTGCACTCGATGCGCTTGCCGTTGTGGTACCAGGCAATGGTTGGGTAGGGCAGGCCAGCCACGACGCATGTCAGCACAACCTCCTTCCCCTCAACAACCTCGACATCGGCCAAAGGTTTGACAAAGTCCGGCATGGTCCTCTTCACTACTTCACTCTCCAGCCCCTCAGGCTCCTCGGGTATGGATGGCATCTTCTCTAACTTGGTCCTGGTGGTATGATGAAAAGGGGAATCTGAAAACTGCACACTCAAAGGTCACATGACTTCAGTTTTCATCCTCACATCCTGCAAAATGACACGTGGCTCTTACATGTGAGACGGGATGGCAGTCCGGGGTTCTTGCATGTAGAGCTCAGCGGTACATTCAGCCCTCCCGTGAATATTTTGCGCAATTGCAGTGTAAAAGCCCTCTGTGTCGCTGCTAACGTGGGTGATGACGAGCGAGTGACGACCGCCCTCTTGAAGGATGCGAACATTATCACTCTCCTCCACTTGTGTCTCTATTAATTCAATTATAGCTGTTAATTGTGTAGTAACGCACATGCACCGAATGTCAGACGCTAACCTGAGATTCTTACCAAAATGCATCCATGTGACTCGTGGAGCAGGCGATCCGCTCACCTTACAGTCGAACCGGGCAGTGCGACCTTCAATCACCTCCATGATGTCCAGTTTGCGGGTGAACAGAGGCTCCTTGGAGGGAGTGACCTTCAGGTACGCGCTTGAGGTCAACTCCTCTGTAAAATCAACTTTTATCATCACTCATGTGTCATTCTGTATTGGAAACTTTTTTCAAACAATCAATTCAAACACAATACAAATTACTTAATACTTTCAGCATTTGTCAAATAGGGATAATTTGTTTCTGTTTATAAAAGTTTATAAAAACTGTTGTGTACTCCACCTTTGGCAGTGCTTAGCTTGCATGTGTATGTCCCACTATCATCTTCGTGTACTGAATTTAGCAGCAGACGGCATCTGAAAGAAACCACAACAAATATCTGAAATGAAAACAGAATGACCGTAAAACAGGACACAGCTCTGGACTTTTTTTTTTGAGTTTGGACACATGTTTATGGAGTTCAAGGAATTTCCATTTTCCAGGTTTTCATTAAAAAAAAAAACACTACAGCTGTTTGATCACAAACAGAAGAAAAGACACACGTCTAATATCGGGGCATCAATAAAATGATACCAATGGACACACCTCTTTCCATCAAAGTGCATCTTGCAGTTGAGTAGTGCCGGCTGGATCAGCTTTCCATTGGACAGCCAGTCCACGTCCACATCTGGAGGTCCTGCGATGTGACACTCGAACATGGCCGACTCCCCAGCCCTGGCTGCCACGTCTTTGACCTCCCTGGTGATTTCTAGTGATGTTTGTGCTGCAGCTGCTGATCAAGACAGAAACAGAGACACTACATCACAAGATATTTGCGGTGACATGATAAATTACCCAGGTTACGTTTACTTTTATCACACACCTACGACCTCCACTCTACACTCCGCCTCCTTGCTTCCGTACTCGTTGATGATCTTGCAGACGTAGATCCCTGTGTCTGACCTCTGAGCTGAGCTGATTCTCATTACCCTGGTGCCGTCGTCCGTCTCCCGCACAGTGAAGCGCCCTGCCGTCTTTATTGTGACTTTGTCCTTCGACCTGGGTTAATACAAAGCAGCTGTCACCGGCATTTTTAATGTGTTTGATAGGTGGTGAATGATGGGGAAGGGGCATCCTAAGATATCTGTTCGCAATAAAGCTGTCGGAAGAGGAGTCCTACCAGTAAACCATGGGTCTGGGCTGCCCTGTGACCTTCGCTGTGATGATGATGTCTTGACCCTCAGTTGTCCCCTGGTCACATGGGAACACCTTAAAAAAAAACAACGACAACAATGTACCATAGTTGCATGCGCATTCATATCTCAAATAATAACAAAGAAGATAATGATCTCAATATTAATCAAGAGAAACAATACCAAAAAATTCCAACATATTCATATATTAATAAAAATACACAAAGCTAAAAGAGACTAAATAGTGATACCCCTACCTGAAACGAGGGTGGCTCTTTGATATTCACACATCTGTTCAGATCAGGCGACTCGCCAACCTCCATCGCCTCCTCCTGGAGGATCAGATCAGACTCCTCGTGTGACTGGATTGGATCTCTGACGTCCAGGGAAACGCGTTGCATATGAGATGGATCTGGAGGAACAGGCGGGTGATTGGGGAAAGGAAGTGTAATAGAATTTGAATCGCACTGCTGCTATGTCTAATTTACTTTCCCCCTGGGTTCGTGAAAAGGTCAACTGTGATTTCCACACTTTTTAATTTGAGTAATGAAGTGCAAATCTCGCTGACATATGGTGAACACAGCAGCGCGGTGGCTGGTTAAACGTTTCGACAGGAGCAGTCAGTCAGAGATCGGATGTTTACAGTCCTCGCTCGCTTTTCTGGAGAGGAGCAGTGGTTAAGTGAGGGCAGTGCGTTAGAGATGAGGGGGCCGTGTCCCCTCATCTCTAACTCACAAAGACCATAGGGGACCTCTCTGAATTGACTGTAACTGAACGTATAATGAATTAATCCCTTAATCCCTGACCCAATCACTCGCTTATTCCCAGTGAGTTTCTGAGCAGATGCTGTGTCCGGGCTCCTGGCAGAATTCATTCACAGCTGGGTGGAGAATTATACGACGCCGCTTCCTCTTTGAGACTCACATATCTGACGTTAGCAGATGACACAGAGGGAAGAGACAAACAAACTGCTTGTTAAACGAACCTCAGTGTGGAAAGCGGCTGCAGGATTAGTAAATCAAAGACGGGTTCGTTAAAAACAGACAGACACAGTTTTGGTCGAGTTGTTACGATATGCAGATAAATGAGCTGCAGAATTGTCATAATGCATTTTAAATGGAAAAAAACAACAACAATATAACCTACCTAGTGTCACATCTCTGAGCAGCGTCTGCGCACCAGGGGATAACTCCTGCGAGTATTTACATAAGCCTGCCAACTCTTACACAACTAATCTCATCCTCACTTCTCTCCTCTGCTTCCCGATTGTCCACATTCTCTTGCTTGCTTACAGATGCATCAAAGCTTTGCTGCTATATCTATGTACCACTGGGAGAAATGAAACTTCTTTATGCATGTATTTTTTTTTTATAATACACAGTTACAATAATAAAAACATGGTCGATCTCACTCGACTCCTTCCTCCACAATTTGGATCAACCTGCCAAAAAACCCACTCTGTTTCCAGCTGACTCCATTTACAAAACTTCAACACTAAACGCTGTGGTATTAAATCTGTGGAGAGGTACAAAAAGAAAAAAAAGAAAACTGATTGCAACTGTAACCTCACACAGGGACACGAAGCAGACAGCAATAACGCGAAAGAACAAGAGGGAGGCTAAAAATACTCCCAGACGCCACAGGCCTAATATGGCAACGCAGGCCCGGTTCTGCCTGTGAGGCTGCACCACAGTGAACACTCACATCTGCTGGCAAAAACTAGGGAAGAGCAGGTTTCATTTACACATGCACACACACACACACACACACAGTATAAACATATAAACAGACATGAACTGCAGGTGCATCTCTAACAGTTAGTGTCACGTTTACTTTGTTTACTCCTGATTCATATCGCCACAGCTGCCTCTGGTACGTGACAGGGCAGATCCAAACCTGAAGCGGGAGGGGACTCAGTGCCTTTAAGAATTAATGGGTTGCTATGGCAACTATCGCTGCAAAGAGCCCCGATCGGGATGCTGAGCTTCAGCGGGTCTTTGTAGCCATAAAAGCAGCATGTCAGGCGGAGGAGTGCTGGCACTGAATAGAACAAATTGAGTCATTCTGTTCATGTATTTTTAGTTGTATTGTTGTCATGTACCCTCACATGACTTGTGCGTTACATACTATAGCAGCAGGGCGAGAAGCAGCTGCCCTCGTGTTCTGGTCTAACCTGGGTGGATGTTGAGCCTGGCGCTGCAGGACGCTCTGCCCGCCGCGCTGACAGCTGTGACGCAGTACAACCCAGCACTGCTGGGCCTCATCTGCTTTATCACCAGGATGTGCTCCTCACCCGCAGCCTTCACCACACGGAGGGCATCGCTCTGGATCTCCACATCGTCCTTCCTCCATCGCACTGAGGAGGCAGAGGAAGAAAGAAAAACAAACAAACACATTCACACAGATGAGAGACAGCCAATAAAAGCCACCCACTGGAAAACAAATATAGCCCAGTGCTCCCTCCAAGAAATGTCAGGAATAAGGCTCATGGTTTCTGGTTGTTGCACATTTCTACATAAAAACACCCAGAGGTTTTTTAACTAAATAGAATTTTAATTGTACTTTTTAAATTCATTGCTAGTGCGACAAATTGTCGTATTACTCCATATGTGCATTTTTTTGCCTTGTTGAGTTTTTCTTTTTGTTTTTAAGTTTTTATGACACAACAAATTAAAAGTGAAGAGATCAAATATTGAACAACAAAAAGAACATTGCACTCTCACACGCACTATTAGTTGTACCTGTAGGTGGCGGGTTGCCAGTGATAATACATTTGAGTGTGACTGCTGAGCTGCTGGTTGCCGTGGTGACCTCAAGTGGACTTTTAAACCTTGGGGCCTCAACTGGATCGTCATCAGCAGACAGGTCATCGGATGATGCATCTTGAAAAAAACATGTGACGCTTGATGTTTGTGGGATAACGGAACAGATATGTGCTTTTATGTTATATCCATCTCCATCTGAAGCACTGGGTTAAATCAGTTTATGATGTAAGTGCCCAGCTCTGTAGCAGCCATTTGTTCACTGAGCTCTGAGGACTTGACCTCTCAGATCATTGTGTAATATGTCCTACCTTCCTCTGGAGACTGGGGCTTAGCAGCACGACCTCTCCTGCTCTTGTGTACTCTCCCCTCTTTCCTTTTAGTCCTGTCTGCAAGACATTCTGTCTCCATGGGTTCGTCCTCCACCAGGATGGTTGGGACGGTCACCTTCAAGGCAGGAGACATCCGCTCCACCTCCGCCTTCCTCCTTTTTAGGAGAGGGCTGACTGATGGGGTGGGTGATGGTGTGAGCCGAGGGGGCTTGGGTGGATACTGAGACCCATTCGGGCTGCAAGATCTGTGGCCTGCTTTGGTGTCCCTCTTGGTGTCTCTCTTTAAATCTGTCCCCAGGTCTCTGGAGGGGGACGAGGACTGGGCAACAAGTGCGTCTCTGTCGGCAGCTGCAGAGATTTGTAGTTTTTCCCTGTGCGCAAGGACAAGAAACCTGTTATTTAATGCTGACACGTATGGAACAAATAATAAAAGAAAACAAAACTAAAGTTTTGAATCTTCATGAAGAAAATACTAATCTTACAGGGAATACACACAATATATACACATTTTATATCAACACACAAATTCCTGAGTAGAGATCATCTTCAAACCTGGTGAGACTCGTCCCTGTGGCTGTTGGCAATGGTTGCCATGGTAACTGGTGAACTGGTGCTGTCTCCATGGTAACACCAATCTTGCCCACACCTCCTTGTGATGAGCTCTCTACCCTGGTCCCCATTGAATCTGCCTGTGTCACCTTATCCTTCTTTCCAGCATTAACAGCATTAGTTGGATTCTCAGGACCGTTACCCTGGGCCCGGGGAGGAATCTGCTCTCTGCTGCCCCCTTCCCCCGCGCTGACTTTTCCTTCCTCTAGGGCTCGCTCCCTCGCCTCCAACTTTTTAACCACTTGAGGAGGAATGGGCTCTAATTTCGCTGCAGGACGCCTCTCTTTCTGTGACAGCTGCTCAGAGGAGTATGCCTTCTTCAAGCTTGGCTTTCCCACAAGCTTCTTGATCCTCTGGAGCTCTTCAGTGAACTTGCTCTGGTAGCTCTGCACCCTCTGGGAGTAGGTCATCTTATCCTCTAAAGAGGAGGCCCGTTGCTTGAACGCTGCTCGCTTCTGGGCTGCACCCTGCAGTATTCGTGAATCCTCCTTCAAGTCAAAGGATGCTGCCCGTCCAAATCCTGAAACTGACCCTACGCCTCCTGGCACATCCTCGCTCAACCTTCGCTCCTCATATGCACGGACCTTTTCAAATATCTTGGGTACGGCACGTGCGGGTTTTGGCGTCAGAGGAACGGCAGAGCGATCTGTTTGAGTTTTATCCGGGTCTTGGTTTTGGGAGCTGATGCTGTTTTTCTGTGTAGTGGGAGGAGGCTGGGGAGAAGACAGGGGGACACGAGAGGAGAGCCCCTGCAATTCATCAGCAGTTTGAGTCCTGGAGATTTGAGGATTAAAGGGAAACGTTGGCAGGAAGTTAGAGTTCCAGTACAGTCGCCATATGTGTCGAAAGAGTAATAAAGAAGTAGCCAAACATCCATTTTGTGTCATTTAGTCTTGTTATGTCTTCATGTTCACCAGTGAGTTCTTGTATATTGTCTGTGCTTTGTAGCATCTCATTGTGTTGAGACATTAAACAGTTTAAAGTTACGTGAGCAAAGAAAGAAACAGGAAATAGCAGAAATTATGTTTCCAACTACGGTAAATGAAAAGATGCAACATCAACTGCCCCTGCGTTATATTCAAATACAAAAACATCATGCCTAAAAAAAACGCGTGAGTCACATGATCATTCGCTTGTGTGAGAACATTCATGCTAATATTAACTCGGCTCTAAACCAGCAACTCATGCATGCCACAGCAAACCTATAAAGATATGGTGTTAATCCAGACGTGAGGGGCTGCTTGCGTAAACATGCGGCGGGTAAAAAGAGCAATCACAGTTTTCACGAGAAGTGCTGAGTAACTCATATCTGCAGGCCGCACCAACGCGACCTCTCTGATGTCTATGACAGATATCAGCAATTATATTTATAATCGCCATTAGCTTAAATGGTTAAATCAAACCACAATGAGTCAAAGGAAAGTGTGACATCCAAATGGATGAAATTGGATGTAAAATGAGAAGTAACATATGTATGAATATATGAAATAATTCTTTTTAAAAAAATAATAAATACATGTAATTTTTAACATACAAAATACAATTTTTGCAAGTTGGCTCTGTGGATATAGGATAAGGAAATAATGTCTTGTATGAAGTGTCTTTGCAATTTGGGGGTTGTGGCCAGTCTTTTTTTGTTTGTTTGTTTTGTGGACTCCTAAAAGAAAAAAGAAGCCATGTGCTACAATGGCATAGAAAATGTTCTCCCTCTGTAAAGGCTGAACATGCTCCCATAGTAGTCGCTGCCTACAGAAACACTTTCCTCTGACCCCTGAACGGGCCGGGCCAGGTTAGCGTGAGACGCCCGGATCAGCGGTTCCACACCCAGGTGACGGACAGGGGGGGCCCCCTCAGCGGGACCCCCACCGAGAGCTTGCCTGGCTGGATATGTGGGGTCCATGTGGAGCCCTGGATGGCGGGAGCCCAAAGCGCGGAGCTCTCGCTCCACCACAGGGTCATAGGCGGTAGGCAGGGTGGCCCTGCGATCGGAGGCATCCGGGTTATAGTCCATTAGCCTTCCTCCCTCACCTGGAATGAGACACAGCCACATGCTCGATCACAGTTTGTCTGATATTACACACACATTTCTCTGAGCGTCTTAATGATTGTATTAGCCACATAATCCCTTGTGACAATTAATAATGTGATCACTGTTTACATTAGCATAATTCATTCATTGAAAGACGCATGAATACAAAGAGCGGGAATCTTGAGCTCGGAGAAAATTACCTATGTATAAAAGGAGTATTAAAAGGATGATGGATGAGAAGTGTATTGATTGCTTGAAAACAGGAAATGAAAGAGACAGTGCAAGGGCGATGCTGTGGAGTGTGCACCACTTAAAGACTCCCCACCCCCAGTCGCAAATCAGGTGATGATTGACAGTTTAGAGATGAGCAACAGAGACACAAATGCTTTGGCAGCGGAAAAACGAGCAGTCAGCATCTTCCGTTAACGATGGAAAACCTTGACACAGTGATGGAGCCGATGATATAAGGACTGACAGACTGCTGCGATCGCAAACCATGCTGACTCAGCAACGTGATCATAAACCACACAATATCAATCTCCAATAAAACCAGGGGGAAAAAACAAGAATAAAATTAACGGGCCTGCTATGACACTAGCGTCAGCGTCACAATCTTGTCTCATATATGTCAAACACCAAACCAAACATTTCTCTGCTGTCCAACATAAACGCTTTGGAAGTGCAAACACTGCGTTTGTGCAAGGGAAGAATCTAATATTTCTTGGTGTTAGAGGAGAAGGGTGTCAATATTTCTGATCTATATTCAGACATGCTGTTGCCTGGTGAGGAATGGGAGGTGACAGTGCACAGCTTCTGTGGAGCCGAGGCACTAACACCACTTTAGAAAATTAGTAAATGTTATTTGAGGGAAATCTTAGGATGGGGGAAAAAAGGCTCATTAGGCTCCTGTTGCTTAGAAAGCGATTTTAGACGTAAATCAGCATTTCTCTGCCTCCATCTGGTCTTTCAGGGGTTGACGCCTTTAGTCTGTGCTGAAAACTGTCAAGATAAAACTTTATTGAACCAGGATAGGACTCTGTAAGTTCAAAACTACCATGAATGATTTTACTTTAGTGAAACAACGAATTAGTTCTTAGCAGTGAATTAAGTCTTAGCAGTGCATTCCCCATATGGAGAGAAAGCCAGTGAGTTGCAGACCTGAGACCGATTCCCTGATGGAAACTAGGGCAGTGTGTCACGCTGCTGCATCACAGCATGAGGGATTCAGGCTTTCTGCCATATCTGGTTTCATCCAACACACAACCTCTGGCCACGCTGAAAACAATCCCCCATCAAATGTATCAATCTATACTGGATCATCAGTCAATTCTGAAATCATATCGACTTTTACCTCATAAATGGTTTTTGCATCCTGACCTTTATATTACTAGGTCATTTTCTGCAGGTATTTCCAATTTGCACCAAAATCTGGAATGATATTTTCAATACTGGATTTTGGATGAAGTACCTGAAGGTCCTCTCTGTCCCATCTTGTCTTGGTGCCTCCCAGGACCTTCTTTGGTTTCCATCTGAGGTTCTGTGGTCTCATCTTCTGTGGCCTCAGAGTCTGAAATAAAGACAAAGTGAAACATATATGAGTGAAGATGGAAGGAGCAAATTGATGTGATGAAAGAGAAAGGAAGGCTGAAAATAACCAAAAAAGGAGGCCCATTGAAAATGACATTTCACATTTGCTTAGCAGCGCACAGCATGATGGGTCCTTGAAAAAGAAGCTCCCCGGAGGGAAATAAATGGGCCGAGGCTTGAGCGTGACAAGAAGCCAGCTGTGGCTTATAAAAAAACATGGAGGGGAGGGTTACATAGAAATGATCTGTCCTCTGGTCTGTATCCGTTCACTTTGGTTGCAAAACAGCAGGGAGAGATTCGTTTTTTCTTTTTACCTTCATAAAAATAACAAAAAAATAGAAAAATACAGATTTTTCCCTGCGAAATACTGGTTGGAACGAAACAGGAACAACCAAAACCCAACATGGACTGATATCGCTGTGGAGCAGTGAGATAAATGGATGGATCTTGAATCTTTAAAAGACAAAAATGCATTTAATTTCACAGGTTTTGTTTACAAAAACAGAAAAGGGGAAACAAATAGGACAAAATGCAGGTCTGTTTTTTGAGGAAGTAGATTTTAAATTATCAAGGGGAAACAGAATCAAATGGAATGAGGACCAAGGGGAACAGTAACCACATCTCTGGATGAACAGATGAAGTCAGGACAAATGGCAAATGGAAAAAAACAGCCAGAAGGTGAATCATTACAGGCAGGTTTACCATAGCTTTGCTTTCGGCAGGAGCGGAAAACTTCGCTTCCGTAGTGGCAGCAAGAGAGGGCAGACGGGAGAGCACCGTTACTATGGAAACCACCATCTCTCTCACCCACACGACCAATCCTCTTCGTACCCATTAGAGTCTAAATATCACCAGCCAAACTGCTGGGCAGCTGACACAGACGTGTTTACAGGTTAGAGGGCTCATGGAGGAGGAGAACGACAACCACAAAACAGGTTGCACCCCATCGGGCCTTACATCGTGTCACATCCTGATTAGATAAACCCTGATGACGAGACAGTCCAGTGTAACATGAGCAATAACAATTAACTCATTACATTGCCAGCAGTGTGTTTGTCTTCTCATGGGTGTGGGTATGTAGATCCACCCAAGTTAAATCGCATGCAGGAGAGGCAAATCAACTCAGCAGTGTTTTTTATGCGAGAATATATATAGCCTCAGTTATGATGTAAATATGATTTGTAGACAAGCGCAGCTCAGATCTGACTGTGGAGGGCTCAAATATTGACGAATGATATAAACCACTGACATTATTTACTGCAGGATTTTATGCAGAGCGGCAACAGTGCGATTATAAAAATATTGCTTTGCGGGGGTGGATGTACAATAATAAAACCCACTTATGAGCAGTCAAGCAGTCAAAAACATAAACACAATAAGAGCAATATGGATGTTCTAGGAGAGCAGCTTTTATAAAGGAACTATCATGCAGTCGAGGTCTCGAGCACAAACAAGGAGAGTAAAAGCTAAAGACGAGGGAAGAACAGGCGACATGGGAATACAACAGGAGGAAAGCGCATACTGACAACACACCATGGGTAAATCTGCCAAATGTCCGCGTTGAATGTCCAGTTCTCTGAAACAAGATACAAAGCGAAACGTGTTATTTAGCAGCAAACACAGGCACTTGTTTTGTATTACTCAAAACACCACAGTGCAAACTACTCTCTTGCTCAGGTTTCTCCGACTGGACCTTTTTACTATTGGCAAATGACTCACACAGTTCATTGAGCACTGATACTGAATTAATTCAATCTTGACCTCCATTATCGTACTGAATCATCGTCCGACCATATCTACAACCAAGGTGAATTTCTAAAATGTCAATATATATATATATATATATATATATATATATATATATATATATATAAACACAATGGGTCATCTTTAAGTCCACGCTCGTGCTGATGAAGCAGATGCTTCTTTGACAATCTGTCAATCAGCACCTAGGAGAGCTCCTCAGATGACTCACTGCTTTGCAGCAAATGGAAAAGTGCAAACTGTAATGATTAATTTCACACTCATTTCCCACGGTGTTTGTCACCATGCACTCCCTACTGGTTACTGTCTATGTCAGGCAGTTTAACTGTTGTTTGGCCGTCTCCACCAGTATTAGTCTTGTTGTGAGCTTGTTTTTTTTTTTGGCCTGGGAATCATATCAACAACACCCAGCCATGCATGACATTACTTTGACAAGGCTGAATCTATAATCCAAATCCAAGCAGTTTGATTCTATCAAAACAGCTACTGGAAGCAGAACATATCTCAGGGGTTTGAATCTGACGCAGAAATGAAACGGGGGAAATTCAGCCACTGGAATTCAGCGTCGTCCTGCACTCTGCTCTGAGGCTGGCTGCTCTGATTCTCATGTCTCCATGTGTAGCCTACTGACACACTTTCAACATGCTCTGAATATGTGAACCCCGTTTTGTGAATTACTTCTGAAACAACAAAACTGTCACGGCTGCCTTGGTGGGGTGCATTTCCAATGACCACGGCAGATTTGGACTGTTTGCTGTTGCCAAACCACATTATTTTGTCTTTTCAGAGTGACGGTCTTCAGAAATTGATTCCTTTTTTTTTTGATACTATACTTAAATACATCTCTCTACCTGGCAACCACAGTTTACGCTCTTTGTTAGGTTGTCCTAATTTATCCTCAGTTTGTTGACAGACATTAAACATACACAACTATCCATACTTTAGTCCATTAGTATATTCCCTAAAATTCTTATTTTACCACTGCCACGTTGATAAGAATATAAATTATTAGGCAAAGGGTGTGGCATGACATCCCCATACAAAAACAACATATCCCTATGAAAATTTGCAATGATATACTGTAGACTAATAACATTATCCAATGAAGGCTTTTTTTCTCACCTGAAATCTCTTCTTGGACCAGATTTTCTTCATTCTGAAAAAGCGCTTCCTATCAGCCGTACAAAATTACCTGTGGCATGAGCTCACAATAACATCCCCACAACCAGAAAAAAGCCCAGGGTGTGGCATTGACAAAAAATAAACACAATGTCTGAAACAGCCTTTTGTGCGTGGGTGTCTTTATTCTTCAGTCTGGCAGCAAGACGAGGAGAAGAGAAGAAAGAGGATGCAAATAAAGCAGAGCCAGGTGTCTTTGTGTCTGAGTGTGTATCCGCTGATGTGAACAGCGTCCCTCTCTGACGTAGAGGCAGCCTTTAGAGGGGCAACACTCTGGTTTGTCCGACCCCCCCCCCCCCACACTCAGAACAAGAGGAGGTGGGGGTGGAAGTGTGAGCATAAGCGGCGCGTTGGTCTGGATGCGGTGATGAGAGTGGAGAATGAAGACAAGGAGGAGGAGGAGGAGGAGGAAGAAAACAGCTGGCTTCAACAGAGCGTGTTGACTTGGTTTTAATCATGAGCTGTGGGAGTGAAAGATGCCACAAGCATGGTGGGAAAAAGACCAGGTAATGAAGGGA
>JAFBJQ010000696.1:499568-574577 GCA_016785345.1 Trinectes maculatus | reverse complement strand
GTGCACCAAGAACCAGCCCTCACCAGACCCATAACCAATCAATTATTTATCTCTATTCCTGTTCTGTTAGCTTTGTGCAGTAATAGGGTCAAGGTTACCACAGTCCCCTAGCAGCCGGGGGTCATCACGTGCTTTAGAGCATGAGGGTACATGTAGCTCATTTCTACGACGCAGCTCCAGCCACTGTTCAAACAGCAAAGAGGTTCAGTGTTCAGGCTGTTTCAGCGTGATACAGAAGCACCTGTATCAGAACAATAAGGTGGAAATCACTGCATACAGCTGCAGAAACATCTGTTTCTATATACAGACCTATTTAAATCAGACAAAGGGAAAATTAATAAATGCTGATCCGCTGTTGTCTGAGAACGTGACAGACATTTTGAACCGCGTCTTTCTTTCAGCCATCTGATTGTTCTTTCAGACACATCTGTGCTCCCCACACCTCCTTCATCAGACTGATCTAAAAATAATAACAGCCAGACCCAGATCTCACTCTCCGGCTGATAACCCAAAATCCTCATCCACACACAGGCACAGCATCCCGATGCTCGACTTGCTTCACTAAATGACCAATGTGCTTTTTATTGTTGCACAGTGAGGCACGCTGCCGTTTATGGCCATGTAAGGACAGAATCGATATGTGAGATTTACTGTGGGAGTTGCTCTATGAATGTGATTAGCATTTGGTTATACGAGACGGTTTATTCTTTGGCAGGTCCCTAATCAGACATATATTTAAACCAAACATCGAGTTTGCAGTGGTTCACAGTTTGCCATTGTTATTTTAACAAACCTCCCTCTCTTCACCCTTGCCTTCCTCGCACTCCTCCTCCATCCATCACTTGTGAGAGGCACTCGGTCCGGCAGAATGTGCAGTGATCGATAATGGTGCTTTATGCATGATACGGGATACACCCACAAGTAACAGTTCAAATGCTCGCGGATCAATAAGACCATCATAACACAAGATAGCGCGACCATCATCCACTGAGAGGCCCGATACGGTGGCGGAGCTTCCATTTCACACTGCTTGGAAATCGCTCTCCTGAGGTTGTGTTTATATGCTCAGTAAAAGCCACAGCAATTCAGCTTCAACCAGTCCCTGGCAGGGATACTACACAATGTCAGCCAATAAGAAAAGACAATTCTATTAGGTCATTCATCTGGGCTGATGGATGGGGTTTGTAGCATTCTGGGGGCCACAGTGTGCATTGTTCCCTGGACACAGCTGTTTTAAATTGTATAAGTCGTGTTATAAGTCACGGGCCAACAAATCGTGGAATCACGGACTCCAAATGAATTTCACAAACACTGTCATTTGGACCACGGTAGTTTAATTAGCCTAAAACAGCAAGAGAGAAGGCAGGCTTCACGGAAACGGATTGATTTTGTGACAGAGGCTGCTTTCTGTGGAGCAGCATTGATGGATGCCCTCCAGGCATAGCAACAGCTTTATCAGCAGCAAGCGTGGAGTCATCTCCTCGCAAAGGCAAACAGATTCTACTCTGTAACAGCACTGTGTGTGCTCTACACCTGGAGGACGCCAACCACCTGGTGATATAATAACAAGCATGCCACCAAACCCTTCAGAAGCAAACGTGAGCTGTAAAATGTCAGTGTGGCTCAGATACAGTGAGGTGGTTCGTAAAACCCAAATGACTGTGGCCAATGTTGACAGTCATACTGCAACCTGATCCTACCACCTAATCCCGACCAAATCCCTGCGGGATCATGTGAATGACTGTGTGCCGGTGGGACAGGACACAAACACATCCTTCGCCAGATCGTCCGCTGAGGAGACAGCGCTGGCTTTAACGTACTGCATCAGCTGCTCCGCCACAACACTGAACCTAATCAATCGTGCTGGTATCTTTAATCCACTAATATTCGGAGAATGTGAAATCATCTCGCAGCCGCAGATCATCTCTGCTCCGATATGGCAACGGGACTGAGCGGATAAGAGACGGTGAGAGCAGGAAGACATGGCATGTGTGGTCTATAACATATCGGCTTCAGGTTCAACTGTGGCACATTCATTCAGAAGACGAGATAAACATAAGATACACAAATATAGACGAGCCCTTCATTTCCGTCAGGTTTAATCTTTCATCATCCATGTTTTAATTCGTTTGCATCAATGCCTTTATAACTGAGCAGCCTTACTTTACTGCTTGTCACACATGTGCATGTAAACAATGACAGGTATTAGCTGTGATCTTGTGTTCTGGACGTATAGGGTGAAATGACCCTTTTTATTTTAGACAGTGAATGGTAATTATGGACGTTTGCATTACACCACACAATAACAAGAGTGGTCTCGAGTGTCACCTTTACCTTTTCATACACTATGATCATAATGATCATAATGATCATAATGATCATAATGAGATGTGTGGAGAGGATCTACAGGAAGCCAGTTTCTGCCATCACACCACATTGACTGCTCTGACTCAATGTCCCACTCACCTCTCTGCTTTTTGCTCCTCGGTCCACTCACACCTTCCCTAACACTCCTCAAAGCTTTCCGAGCGTCCAGCAGCTCCCGCCTCAACATGGCTCGGCTCTGGCCCCTATCTGTGTTCCTTTACGAAACCGAGGAGATGGACGCTGCCCGAAATAACTTCTGGACACAGACTTTCATCACGTCTCTTCCACTGAGACGCCAATGAGAAAGGAAAAGTAACATCCGTCCCTGTCTTCCACCAGTTCTCTCTTACTTCGACTGCTGACTTCCCCAGTCTATTTCCAGTCCCCGCATAGTCAACCCCTCCAGTTGTACTGTACTTTGCCTTTGCACCCCCTTTCACGGACCCGGCCCCCCCAGTCTGTTATAGCAGATCAAACACCCTGCTCCACAGAAACCACACGACCTTTGCTGTCCTCTGTGGGTCCCTGGGCTTTGACTAAAAGGAGCATTGAAACTCTAGTACATGGCAGGCATGTTGTAAGACACTGTTAATGGTGCTTTATGCACATTAGGGGACGATGAGACAGTTCCAAGGACACAGGTGGACGTGAGATGATCCAGACCATTTCAGATGGACAAGCGCTCGTAAACCTTGGCGCTGAAGGTGAAAGTAAAAGATGATTTTTCACATAAAGATCAGCCGGTCGCTGTGAGGCGAGTTCTCCAGTGTCAGGGAACGTGATGAATGAAAGCGACCCGCAGTAACGGAAACCATCTTTCAGAGAGCTCCATTTCACTTTTTTTTTTTATTTACTTCCATCTTATAACAGGAAGGCTACAGGGTTTATGACCTATACAGCAGCCTGCCACTAGGGGGTGATCAGGATATTACGGCTTCACCTAGAGTGAGCATTTGTGTCATCAATCTTTATGAGCATTCCCTGATATAATTTAACCTTCTATCACATACAGCTGGAGTGGGATGTAAACACACAATACATCATCACATAATCCTTCCTCGAGGTCATAGGTCAGTAAGGTTAGCAGTGTTTGGAGGCCAAGAAACTGCTTTGTCCTGTAAACTGACAGCTTTATCTTTAATGGAGACACAGCTTTAAAAAGCTTTTAAATGTTATCTTCTGACTGACTACAGGTGACGTCTGAGAGGTTCATGCTCCTGCGTCACCAGACGCCACTGATTTCTTATCATAAATGCAGCTTAAAATACCACAGGTGCCCAACGTGCTGCTGATGTCACTGACGTAGCCTGGGCCTGTGACACAGCACTACAGCGCTTTCTGGTTGGCTGGATATCTTAAAATGACACACCTGTCTGACTGTCTGACTCACTGACTCAAAAACACACGTACACACACACACACATCCACTGAGACACTGGCCTGAATACACATTCACAGCCCCCACACACACACACACACACCACTGTCTCTTTAATGCACCCTCCTCGCCTCTCTTTCATCACGCTGACCGTGATTGAGTGTGACAGTGCTGCGTCTTGACCGTGGTGATGCTATAATTATCTGTGATGTCTGCTGGTGCAATTGGAGAAGGGGGGCCGGCGGCATCCACACATCACAGGAGCATGAGGCCTCTGGCCGGCGCGGCACATACCAGGCCATAAATAACCACAAGGAGAGCGGGAGCGGAGGCAGTGGAAGAGGGAGGCAGAGGTCAAAGAGACAGTGCAGTAGTTAGGGGCCAGAAAATGTAAGAGAAAACTTATTATTATAGTAATATATTTGTAGGACTCAGTGCCACTCTTACGTCTGTTAGCAAGCCCAAGTTGAGCTGTCTGTATAAACAGTTATTCTTAGCTATAAATGCTGACAATGAAAAAAAAAATGCATCACCTCAGTCAGTTCCTGACACCAAATCCTTTCTGTGCATTGAACAAAAGAAAAAAAAAAAACCAAAGTGCAGAAATGGGTAGTAGGACGAAAACTGCGCGAGCGAGACAGCGAGGTGACGAGTGATACACCAGCTGCACCATGCGTGCCAACGTGTAGCGCGAGGGCTCAACTGTCAACTTTCTCCAAAGGCCAAGTCAAAAAGATCATATTCAAATATATGCAGAAGTACAGCGGCCTCACTGCAGGAATACTCTATTCAATGCAAAGTACTGCAGTAAGTAAGTATTTTATACCAGCAAACATTTCACCCTGCAGGAGCCACACAGACAAACACCGTCCTTTTTCCTGTGAGGACGAGGAGATGGATAATCTAGGACATGGTAGAAAATCATCAAATTCACCATTACCAACCATGATCTGTTTCTTTATTTCTTTTTCAAATTAACTGGTAAGAAAAAGCATGCATGAGTGATTTATTTCTATCACACCGAGAGGGTAAAGGATATGTGGAGAATGTGGGGGTGCTAAGCGAGACGTGGTGATGATGATGATGATGATGATGATGGTGATGATGATGAATGAGACAGAACAGAGGCCTTTGAGAGGGATAATTTATGTCTTGCATACTTTCCTGTGTGAGTTCATGCTGACGGAACGACCACCCTGCTGACACTCTCACCCAAATCTAATTTTGGCAATGCAGAAACAGCAACAACCGCATTCGCCTGATATGTTAAATATAATCTTTCAAACTGAATCATGGTCTCATTGTCCCGTTCCATCAGTCAAATGAGCTAATGATTTTCCTGCTTCGGCGCACAGGAATGTCCCATCATCGCAAGAGTGTTCAAATCCCTACTTCCACAAACAACGCCAATTAGACGTTCAGCTGTGCAGCTAATAGTAAGTAACAGCAGGTGACACCCCTCCAATAAATTAGCCTCTATTTAAGTCCACAGGCTAATTTTAAATATCTCCCCATGATATGTAAGACGAGTGGGGTTATAGTGATGATGGAAACACAGAGGGTGATCGTATACCGACTGGGATGACGCTAAAAGTGAATATTAATCAGTAAAAGAAACGTCAAGGGGAAATATGGGATCATTCCTGAATACTCCGCTTGCTTGCTTACCTTCACCAAGGTCCATAATGGCCAAGACGGCACTGCAGCTCGCCTCTCCCAGCTCATTGGTCGCCACACAGGTGTACAAGCCAGCATCACTGGTGTGGCAGTCCCGTATCCACAGCCCCCCCGAGTCCTGGGCTTCTGATGGTGGAAGGGGCTTATCATTGTGGAACCAGGTGAGCAAAGGTTTTGGAAATCCTACCACCGACACCCTCAGTCGAATGTCACAGCCTGTTCCTACTGCTGCCTTCCGGAGTTTGCGCTTGAAGATCGGTGCTGCAGGTTGTTGCGTCGCACCCACAGTGTCTGGAGCGACGTGGTCCTCTGTGACCTCAGGGATCTTGAAAGGGATCTCAGTACTGTGACTGGATCCAGGGCCTTCTGCCATCATGACCTCCTTCTGTACTTGTTATCTGGTAATTGAATGAGGTAGAAGACTGAGCTGCGGTTACTGACAGCCTCTTCTGAAACACTCCATCAGGTTACCGTAGTTGTCTCTGAACTCAGGGCCAGTGGAGACAGAATGACATGGGCTGTTCCCTCGGGGACTGTAAAAACACAACATTATGCAAAATGATGTCAAAGTTCTGTTCAGACATCTCAGTTGCCACCATTTCAACAACAACAACAACAACAACAGTAATTATAATAATAATGATGATAATAATAAATATTTATTTGACTGTTAAATTGTCTTTAAATAAACCATCTGCATTTCAGTTACATACGTTTACGTCATTTACAAACTGAGGTAATGGAATAAAAAAAATGTGGGTCAACCAAACTATAGACACCGTCAAGTTGTCCAGACCCCAAAAACTCCTGTAGTCTATTAAACTGTACACTGTGTTATGCTGATTGCATAGTACACCAGCTACAAAGAACACAACAGGACCTGGACTTGCTTTCTCTGATTATTTATATTTATTTATTCCATAATTGTGCTCGTGCAGCGTTGCCTAAAAACAGACTTTGTCCATAATCAGACAGACATTCGTGGTTACCTCAGGAATCCCTGTGGACATCCCCGCAAAGTCCAAGTTAACGAAACAAGATCCATGGAGCAAACGATTTCATCTCAAATAGTTCGCTGAAGCCCGCGTCTCTGTGTCCGTTAGACGTGGACTGGAGGTGTAAGTCCGCCCGAGATCATGTAGCATTAGCGGCCACTGCCATTGTCCCTTTCAACAGCTTGAAGCCCTGTCAGTGTTGACCGTGACACAGGAGATCCATTCAGGCCTCTTGGTCCCAGGTGTATTCAGCAACTCTCTTTGAGTACTTTAAGAAAAAAAAAAAACAAATTAAAAGACACATTAATAGTTTTCGGGCCCTTAAATGAACTAATGTTAAAGGTGTCGGTCTGCAGCCTCCCTCTCTCACTGCTTCACCCCCTGCTCCCTCAGGTTGGAAACGACAGCTGCACCACCACAGATAGGTCACATTTCTAGAGCTGCCGTGTATAACCTACACACACACGCACGCACACACACACACACACCCATACCAAACACCACAGTCCAACCCACTTCAGATAATGCTATCAACCAAACTGTGTGTGTGTGTGAGTTTTGTGTGAATGCATGTGACAGTAGGATTTGCTATAAAAGGGAAGTCTAAGAATAAAGAGCGGCTCAATGATTCATACAATTATAAAGCTGCAATACAATACAATACAAATGGTTGGAATAGAAAAGCTGCTCATTCATTTAAACAGTTTATTAATTAATTGTATTTGTATTTTCTCCTGTTGTTTCTGTCACGGAAACTGTCATTAAAAACCAAAACAGACAGGCGATGCATTTTGTGGTGCCCCCTAATGGCACACACGTGTGTTGCTTTTAGAGCTCACCTGTGTGAGTGAGGGTAGGTAAGTGTCATGCAGGATGTGTGTATCCAATGCTATTTGGACAAGTGAAGACAAGTTTTGCATCAACATGAATTTTTATCTCAGATTAATATTTCAGATAAAGAGAATTATTTTTTTAAAAAAAAGTGAGTCTCACCTGGAGAAGTTTGATGTTTCTCTTCGAGTTAAAGGCTCCTGGAGTCTGAGTAGCAAACACAGGTGTTGTGAATTGCAGAAGCTAATTAGTTCTTCTAAACACCTGGGCTTTTTCGACAACAACACTGATGTTGCAGTGGTGAAAAATGGCTATGCAAAGGAATATATGTGCCATTATAGTTTATGCTTTGTTTAGGATTTAAAATGTGTGCTTGACTGTGAACATCTGCTCTTTGTCACTGATTTTATTTTTTAAAAAAAGTCAGAAACACACATTATAAGAATAGAAAAAAAAACGTTAAGGACTCAAGGCCAGCCAGATAAAGGAGGAACACAGGTTTCCACACAGTAGATAAATAAGTTATGTTTAGTGGGAAAACAGGTGTGTGTTGTGTGTGGAATTTTTTGTTGCTGTTGTCACTACAAATTAAGTTTTGCCTTGTGTGAAACATAATAGCACTCATTTAACCACAATCCATAAAATAATACTAATGACATAGAGGCGTAGAAAAAGAATCTGGGACAAGAAAAAGCTAAACTTCCCGTTAACAACCCTGTAAAACAAAAGCTGATGATAAAACATGTAGAAACATTCCCCTGGATACTGTGTGAAAAGGTTACAAATGCAGATAATGCGATATCCCAAGGCCATACTTTGATATCTTCTACTGGTGTAATGGCAACAAAAGGCTTTTGCTTGCAGACTCCACTCAGAGCCAGATAGCTGCCGACGCCAACACATACCTGAGGAAGTGAAAAGAAAGTGATTTCTCACAGTGATCGGAGCTGCGGCGTGAAATCAGGTGGTTTTCATACATGACAGTCATGGTCTCCTGTGCTCTTCTGCTCCTCGGTCTGATTCAAGCCTGCAGGGGCGAGCAGATGTCCAGGGAAGCGGCGATGTCTCTGCTCAGAGGACGCGTTCTGGACGGCCTCGGGCTGGAGGAGCCTCCTGTCGCCGCAGTGCAGGGGCCCAGCATGGACATGACTCAGCATGACAGAGCCGGGCACCTGCATCTGAGGGCCCCCAGGATGAGCAGCACAACAGGGGTCAACCAACAAACCAGTCCAACTCCTGAAACATCTCAGATTATTGTCTTCCCCAGTTCTGGTGAGAGGAAGCTTTTTTCCCTCTTTTTCATCTACAGTATTTAAACGATTTCACCCACAATGCTTAGACCTTCATGCTATTTAGTCCATGTTTTCATTCACAAAATTACATTTCAGGCAGCTGTCAGTGCATTTGCTTTGAAATTATATTTTAAATGCAGAAATCTCTTGGTAAATGTTTTGCTATGCTAAAATAAAAGCTAGTAGTTGCAATAGTTTAACGTGAATGAGTGATCAGCAATGTTTTGCTAATGTATGTATGTAAACTGTACAGTTAAAGTTACTTAAAGTGCCTGTGTTTTGATGTTAAATGTGATAACTGCAGCTGTAGAGAGTTGCTGAATATCAAACTGACGCGTGGTGTTAAAATGTACAGTTTTAAAAATTGCAGTATAAATGGAATGGGGGCCCAATTATTGTGCTAGTATTGAATCCTGGTATTATGTGGTGGAAGGAAGCTGCAAATGCTCAAATAAAAAACAAACAATAAACTTGACTGTCTTATCTCAGATTCATCCTGTGCCAGATCAGACTCTGCACCAGATGAAACCACCAGGAGCCACTTCACATATTATTTCCAGCCTTCTGTGAACAACCAGGCGACCGTGGTCTTGTCTGCCCACTTCTGGTTCTATGCAGGTGAAGGGGTCACAGCGAACGCGTCAGCCCCACTGTTCATCACCTCAGCACAGCAGCTTCTCCAGGCAGCAGATGCTCCATCAAAGATGAGCTCAGATGGATGGAGCACCTACCAGCTGGACCAGAAGCAGCTGGTCTCTGTGGCTCAGGGCCCCTTTTTTCTCCAGGTCCGCTGTCCGGCCTGTCAGTGCCACGCCAACGAACCGGAGACGATGCCCTTTCTTGACCTCCAGACTCAGCCCTGTGGTCCAGTCCGTTCACCCCGTCATGCAAAAGTTAAAATTCCCTGGTCTCCTTTTGTCATCAACCTACTTCAGCGCCCCTCTCAGGAGAGACTGGAGCACTACGACTGCCATCGGGCGGAGATTGAAATCAGCGTTGAGGAGCTGGGCTGGGATAACTGGATTGTCCATCCAAAAGTGCTGACCTTCTCCTACTGCCACGGAAACTGCTCGACCTCGGACCGGACCACCGCGTTGCAGGGGATCACTCAGTGCTGCGCTCCGGTCCCGGGGAGCATGAGGTCCCTGAGGATCACCACGACCTCTGATGGTGGCTACTCCTTCAAGTATGAGATTTTGCCCAACATCATACCTGAAGAGTGTACATGTATCTGAATACCACGGTTCAAAGGTCAATGTACATTGTATATTCACTATATATTCTTTCAATGAAATTTCACTCATTGTTTTCTTTTATATTTAATGCTGAGAATGAAATCCAGCCTTTTACCTGAGTCCGGCCTATAGAGGGCAGTATAAGCTTACATTTGACACACTCCACCACCTTACCTGATATACATGCAGAACTGTACGACTTGCACCTTGTTCAAATGGTTAAGCCCCATGAAGCAATGCACATGGACTCAACAATAAAATCGTTTTAGAATTCATTGATTTAAACATGGAACATGATTCTCTGGGTTTATGTTTCAAACAATACCTTAAAGGGGTAGTTCACCGCAAACCAGTTCGTTTGAATGTAGTTGTACAAATTCATCTTAACCCTGCCATATCCTGTGTCACACACATTTTTTTTCTGTTTTTTGAGGGTGATGATATGTAAAAAAAAAAAAAAAAATTATGACTCAGAGTTAAAAACAGGGTTTGGAGACAAAACGAGGATAATTACATATATCCAGCACGGGCAGCTACAAATAAGGGTTCAGAGACAAAAACAACTTGTTCAAATATATTTATTTACTCTGAGGACAAAATAAATTCTACAGTTACAAAAACTACAAAATAGAAACAAAATAGAAAATTGCAATAGAAACAAAAAAAAAGTACAAATTGTTGAAGTACCATATCCAGCGTGAAATGTCGTAACCTTGTAATACGTAGCAGAGACTTGAAGTGAGATGATTATAAGAATGCAGCATCAAACAGCTTCTTTGGCAAAGTGTCGTTTGAGTTTTTTTCCAGCCACAGATGATAAAACCAACAGACAGATAAATGATAAAGTGATGTATTCGGCTTGAATGCTGAAAGCTACTGATGAGAAGTCAGAAGAGCTATTGAAGGCCGTGTGCGTTTACGTGGCACCGGGTTGTGTCTCTGTAGCCAGCTGTCATCGACTCCTCAGATGCACAACAGCATCCGTGTTTCAGCACAGAGGAGGAGCGCTGGTGCATGTCAAGGATGGAAAATATGTCTCACAGAGGAAGAATGTAAATTTCAAAAGACAAGAACAGAGTTTTCGCTGTTGACAGTAGCCTAGAAGACAGATGTTTCCAGCTGGACGGCAAAAAAAAAAGCAAAAAACAAACTGTATTGAAGGAAATTGTGAATCAATTTCATTGAACATAACTCAGAGAGGAAAATGGTTCCAAACATCCATGTGCCTACTTCTCAGCAGTTACATTAAACAGGCCGTGTCAGTGATGCCATCACTTCCTTATAGACAAAGGTAAGTAATTACTGTGTTTAAATGAAATGACTGTACAAAAAGGATTTGTGGAAATTCCTGGCAACATTTCTTGTCGATAAGAATTCAAGCATTTCCCAGGTAAACATTTGGGCCGATTGGAGAAAACACACAGGCTTTAAATATCTGTCAATCATTTCTGTGGCGGCGGGGCCTCTGGGTATGGAACAATAATCCCCAGCATTAGATCGGTTCAGCTCGTCTCGTACAGGTACAGGTTAAGCCTGCTGCACACACTCCAGAAATGACATGACCTAAGGCTGTGGTGTTTGACATTCCCTCTGAGGCCAACAAGCCTCGACAGAGTCTGACGTTAACATCAGTCAGTGTGTGTGTGTGTGTGTTTTGTTTTAAAGGGCCTTCCGTACCAGGTCTGAAATGGAAGAGGATTAATTGATGGACAGGAAAACACAGAGTGGGTAAAACATCTGGCGAGTAGGAATCAGACATGTGGCAGGCTTTCAAGTTTAGAGTCGTGGAGATGAACCATTTGTCACTACACCGCTCGGTCAGCGTTTTTTTCCCTCCCCGACTGACCCCTAATACTGAAAGGCTCATTTCTCTCATCCATGCATGCAAACAGACAAACAGACACACACACACACACACGCACGCACACTTTGGTCTCCCTCAGTGGTCCGACTGCATTCCCATATGTGCTTCCTCCATGTGTTTAAGGCCAGTAGGAATGAAGGAACAGACGTCTGAGGCAGGAAGCACGCTCAGGCATGTATTCCTGGGGGGAAGAGGACGAGACAACACACGACGAGTCAGCATGTTATGTTCACTCAGTGTGGATTTTTTAAAAAAGATTATTCCCTGGGGAATGTGATGTTTTGCTGACTTGGACAAATCGAGTCCAGCCTTCGCCCACAAAATCACTTTTCCTCCACATATTTATCTGCTCAAGTTTCAACCAAACTTTTTTTCATTTTTGTTCTTTTGGGTTTATGAAGGCAGACGAAAATCAAAAGCGGGGACTTTTGGTGGCACTGACGGTGAATGTTACACCTGCTACGTTTTGCCCGTTACCTTTCTCGCTCGCCTCTCCCTGCTTTTCCTGGGCAAAGTTGAGGCGGTTCTGCTCGGCAGCTGTTTGTGCGACGGTGTGGACCTCTGGGCTGCTGCTGCGCGATGGGCTCCCTTCTTCTGCCTGGTAGGCCAGGTCCAGGTGTTGCTGTGCCAGCTTCAGGTGCCTCCTCAACCGCTCCAGCTCCCTGGATGAGGGCACCTCATCTCCAAAGCTCTCCCTCCCGGAGTCGGCCATGGGCGACTCCCTCAGCTCTCCTTTTAGTTTCTCCTTCTTCATGGTGGCGTGGTATCCTGGTGGGGCTGTGGGCATGGCGCGCGAGAAGGACACTGGCGGGACTCTTCGGTTCAGGGCAGCGCGTTTGCGGAAGGTGTCGCGGATGCCGCCGATTCCCAAATGGAGAATTTCCAGGCAAGTGAGGAGCAGGCAGAGGAACGACACCACGTACATCACCAGGAGGAAGATGGTCTTCTCTGTGGGGCGGGACACGAAGCAGTCCACTGTGTGCGGGCAGGGTGAGCGGGTGCAGACGTAGAAGGGTATCACCTCAAAGCCATAGAGGATGTACTGGCCGAAAAGGAACGCGACCTCGAAGGCAGAGCGCCACACCAGCTGGCACACGTACACTTTCATCAGGCCATCGCGCATAATCCTGCGGCGACCGTCGTGCTTCTTCTCGGAGCCTTGAAAACAGGATCACTGGTTAGTTTGGAAAAAGGGGATCAAGACAGAAAATGGACTGCGCTGCTGAAATGCTGCTGCCATACCTTTTTCTGCAGCGTCAGGCTTCTCTGGTTCAATCTCCTCCGTAATCATCAGGTCTTCCTCTCCGTTGTCCTCCACCTCCTCATAGTCCCTGGCAGCCCCACGGTTGACGATGGGAATCTTCCTCTTCTTCTGTTGCCTGCTCGGCCGGTACTCTGTGTCTTCCATGCGGGCAATCTTGTGCATGGCAAAGCCCAGGTACATAATAGTTGGAATAGTGATCATGATGACCTGGACCACAAAAAAAACAGGAAGTTCCTTGCATTTAGCAAGAAATTATAAGAATAAAGAAATCTCACATTTTCAATCTTCAACCACTGTCATCCTGGAAACTCAAGCTCACCTGAAAGATCCAGAATCGGACGTGTGAGAGCGGGGCAAACGCATCGTAGCAGACGTTCTCACACCCAGGCTGCTGCGTGTTGCAGACAAATTTACTCTGCTCATCGTAGTAGATGGTTTCCCCACCGACGGCTGTCAGCACGATGCGGAAGATGATGAGCACCGTCAGCCAGATCTTCCCCACAAACGTGGAGTGGTTGGATATCTCATCCAGCAGACGGGTCAGGAAGCTCCAACTCATGTTGCCAAGGTGACCGGGGAGCTAAATCAGCTCTGGATGGAGGAGAGAAGAAAATCTATGAATGAACTTTAAAAGTGGAGAGCTTTTTTCCTGAATCGCTCCTCGGCGGACTAACAACATGGACACATGCGTCAAACCAGATAAACACTTTCACAAAAAGATTTGAGTGTGCGAGTGCAGATGGCGCGTGCAAGTGTTTTCCGGGTGAACCTCAACCACAGGGTTGAGCAACAAACAGCCACATGCTTTGTTTTAATCAGACACAGGTACGGACCTGCGTCAAGCCCACAGTGCACTGCATCACTCCCGCTGGCCGGAGCGCACTAATCCTGGTAGCCGTTCGGTATAAACGCACATTCTTCCAGCTCTCTGCCACGCTAAGCTGGAGCCGCTTAATCAAACATCAAAGTGTGGGGCTGGCGAGTGGCTCAGGAGACTCGCTGCGGCTTTGCACACCAGGTATTTCACCCAGTCAACGGGATCATGAATTTATTTCCTGTCACATGGCCAGAAATTATCCCTTGAAATTCTCTACAAACCGCAACCGTGCTGCGAACAATAACAAAACGACCGCCTCTTTAAAGGGCATCCACGAGTTTTCTGAAAAACACTCCATCCAGGCTGTGTGTGGCGTTCAGATGACTTCTCAGGAAACATGTTCCTGATCTTTGGGACTCCTCCTCTGCATTTCTCATTTCAGAAAACAGGCTGTGGCAAAGTAACCATGATTACATGACTAATAACAGGACAAGTCTTTGGCCACTGGAAGAATCTGTAAGCATGTTTTCATTAGACTCAAGCCCACACACACACACACACACACGCACACACACACGGTTACTCATCAATTCCTTTGTGCAGAATCATCCCTCGAACCACCACCTTCAAATGCAGACAAATGGCGAGTGCGACTTGCCTGAGCCTAACCAGAAACCAAATACATTGCCAAAGAACATGGGCGTTCATGGAGACACAGAGACTGAGAAACACCACAGCCTGACTCGGCAAGACGCAGCCAAAATTATGGACCTCCGAGCAGCTCGGAGCCAAATGATTGCAGATTTTCAGTCATGGGAACGTTTCAAGTGTTTGACAAACTCAGCAACGTGACCCTGGAGTCCAGCTGCACTGTGATACCTCCTACCCCCAACCATGCAATTACAAACCTTTTAATGACAGGCTCTTTTCCTTCAGAGTTAAAAAGAGCTTTCAAGACAAATGAGAAAGAAATGATCGTCTTGTGATGTTGGGATTTTCTGACTTTGAATCAGGCAGATTGTCCTTTTTGGAGTTTTTTTTTCCCTCCACTCAAAACTCTTTCCGATTCCGTATCTAGCCTCCATCCACAGCTCCTCTAATATCAGGAAAATCAAAACAGGCAGCCGACAAAAGGAAGTGGTTATTTGAATGTCACCTCCAACACACACAAATCCAGTGTCCTCTGCAGAGGAGACCCAGTGATTGTTTAGCAGGAGTAGGCTGTGATATAAAATGGGTAAAGCAGGTGTTACTGCTCCAAAGCTCCGGTTTCAGGCTCTGTGAAAAGCTCCCAATGGAGCAGGGGCTCAAGGGAGAAGATGTAAGAGTCGTTTCAAACGTTTTCAATCCCTCACCAACACACACACACACACGCACAAGCACACACTCACATCACTGTTAAACACTGTTAAAGGCACAAAGGACAAAGGGCTCATCACCAGCAGTGGGGAAACTAGTTTCCTGTCTGTTTTTATAATGCCACCTTCCCAAACAGCTGAGCAGACACTGCATGTGTAGAGAAGCGGCCTGAACCCGGCTGAACCTGAACCCCAGCAGCAGCAGCAGCGAGAGGAGATGGAGGAGGAGATGGTGGAGGAGATGGTGGAGGAGATGGTGGAGGAGATGGAGGGGGCTGGAGAGGTTTTTCAGGCGAAGGATCTGGACAAAGCCGAGGCCAGTTAACATTCCTGCCCTAACCAGAAGCAGCAGAGCTGGATTTCCAGGGTTCAGGGAGCAGACGGGGGGCATGTTAAATCCCCATGTAGCATCAGCACCATCAAAACCCAACAACAACAACAACAATAAAAATAAAACACTCACACCATACAACTACATCAAACACACTTTTCTTTCTTGGTTTTTTTTAAAGGAGGATTCATGATTCCCATTGAGCTCGTGCTGACTCAGACGCCACTGTTTAGGAAATTGTGGCATTTTCCTGCAGGAAAACAACTAACCATCATCTCACACACGCACGCGCACACACACACACACACACACACACACACACACAGAGGAGCACTCTGAACCACGATGAGCAGGAGACTCACTCATTAGACAAACAAAGGAAAATCACTGCAGCGCTCTGCTCAGACGCTGCCGTGACTTTATTTGGCCACTCCAATGAGCACCGTCCAAAAAAATAAAAAATAAAATAAATAATTATAGCACGTAAATCAAACGGAACCGCTCCCGGCCATGTCTGCGGCACTTTTATAAACACCACGTGACTTTTTTAAATCGGAATCTCGCTGACAGAAAGTTTTTTTTTTTTTTTAAAGTCTCGCTTCGTGACATTTCCCCTCTGTGGTGAAGCTGTGGGGGGAAACGGAGACGGAGCGGACTCTCTCTGCGGCAGGAGACCAGGTCCCGCCGGGGAAATCAACTCCCCCCAACTCCCCTCAACTCCCCCCAACCCGCAGTGCTCCCTGATAAAGTCGTAATAAAAGGAATCGAACCGGAGTGCGCAGTGATCTCAGACTCTCCCCGGGGACGGACACCCACCTTCTGTGCTGCGATCCGCGCGTCGTCTCCCCTCGCGCTTAATTGCTCCACCAGGTTTTCCTAATTAACGCGCGCGCCCGCTCTCGCTCCCGCCGGCGTCTGCGTGCGTCCGCCTCCGTGGCAGTGACCCCATGTGTCGGGGTCCCGAGCAAGAGGACAAAAGACGGACTCCTGTAGGGCTCCTGCTCCCGATTCCTACCCCCCCCCCCCCCCCCCCCCCCCCCCCCCCCCCCCCCCCCCCCCCCCTCCTACCCCCCCCCCCCCTCCCTCCATCCCTGCCCGCACCTCCTCCACGTAACTCGGCCCCATTCAGAGGAGGCCCCTGCGCCTGAAACCTGAGATCCCCGACGCCGACCGCACGGATCCGATTATACGTCTTATAATGTGATGATGCTCGGTGTCACAGACCAACCTCAGGCCTCCGTGGGAATATAAATCCACCCTGATCCAGTGATCGCAGTGATCCCGCGAGAAATAGCACACGATTTGTTGATCTGTTTAACTATGGAGGAGAGAAAGTGCCAAAATTCCCAATTCTTAACTATTTGGCATTTATTTATCCAGATGTGTGTATTGATGAAGTCATGCATTTTTTAAATGTTTGTATGACTGTGCAGTATGCGTTTGTGCGTCAGTGTGCGAATAACACAAAACGTGGCTTGATCCACATGTTGACATCTTTCTTTTGTTATTTCTAAATCAGTGTGTTTGTTCCTGCTTGTTTATTGTCATCATTAGCATCTGACTTTAAATGTTAATACCCCATGTACAGGACTGTGGTCAGCTCATTTGCTTCCCACAATGCAACTGCATTGCATCATCAATTAGACTGCGCATTCTTGAAAAACATCCACGCCATTTGAAACCTCTGTCCAACTTATAATATAAGACTCTCTTCACATTTGCATGTCGTTAAACGTTAAAAAGTAAAACGACTGCAGTGACATTATAATCTAATGTTAAGGGCCCACAGCTTGGCAGCCCGGTGGCCTGACAGAGCACTGCGTGACTGCAGCCTTGAGCAGAGGAGGCCCACCCTCCAAGAATTCAGTGGACGAGAGGGTTCAGGAAAAACAACAGATTTCTTGCAGTCATGCACAGTGCAGCTGTGGCGCTCCTGCTTTACCAGGGGATGTGAAATGTTTGGAGGCACGGGAGCAGTCGAACCAGGCCAGATGTCTGCCTGCAGCCAAATGGCCGTGACTGCATCATCCTGACTCCTCTTATGCAAAGTATCCACTGCCAAAACATAAACCTGTGACATAAATCCATTGTATGCAAACATTATTACTCATATTTTTCTGAGCTTGTACCTTTTAACCATTTTCTAGTAGAAAACAATTTTTAAAAAATGGTGCATTATTTTAAGTTTCACCCTGACAGGAAGGCTGAGGCTCAAACCCAGCATTAGGATCCTAAAATAAAACATGTAGAAAAAAACATTTCTATAAAATATAACAGAAACAGATTCACTGACAGCACATTTCACTTTGATATACAGTACTTCTTTATTATCTCCAAATAAACAGAAACACATTCACAATTTGATGGCAAAGATACTGAGACACTGTGTAGTGACAACATTTACATCTCAAGAAAAGTGCTCGTTAGTAGCAACAGACTTTTTCATAGCTGTCCAAATACTTAATATATTAATTGTTGACATGAGTGCAGCTGTTACTGATGAAAAGCTTTGTCAGCCTCCCCCCCCCCCCCCCCCCCGATCCTTTAATTCCTCTAATTCTTCCCCCCCCCCCCCGATCCTTTAATTCCTCTAATTCTCCCAGATCTTTGCAGCATGACAGAGCTGCTGTGTGTCAACTGAAACCTCAGCCCCCCAACACGCACACATCTCACACAGCAAGCCTGTCCAATTAAGTGTCTTGGAGAACCCTGCACCTGCACCTGACCTTTGACCTGCACTTACAGCATCAAGAAACAGAAAATGTTATAAAAAAAACAAAAACAATTTGTGCCGTGGCTTATTGTGCGAGTCAAATTTACGTGAAGAACATTAAACCCAGGCTGCTACAGACGTGGCTGAGTCGTCGCCAGTCATGTGCGCGTAAACCCACTTCTGGTTTGGGGATCAGGGATTTGTCAGCCATGTGGATGCAAGTGAAGGTGATCCAGGTCTCTAACAAGCATATGCACAGCACATGTACAGCACTGGTGGCTAAAGAAATATTTACACTGTGAAATTGGTTAACATACCTTCACACACAGCTGAGCCTGGACTCACATCGGCTCTGCTGCGAGGGGTGGGACTGGCAGCTTGGTGTCAAGTGGCCCGCAAGAATGAGTCTGATCCAATAAACAAACATCCATGACTTCTTCTACAGCTTTTCAGCATTCCCCCACCGCTGTAGCCAAGTAACGAATCGACCGACCCAATAAAGCTGCAGGTTTACGAGCCACTTTTTCTTCAAGCACAGTTTAAAGAATTAAACAATTAGTGCAAGGAAAATGGTTACAGGCCAATAGAGAGGTTGAGGAATAAAGACAGGAACAGTTGAGCCTTTTTTCCTGTTGCGTGTGACATAAATTCAGGTCAAACGTCCCTCCTCACGAACTATGACTAAAATGATCAGACACTGGGGTCAGAGGTCATGGAGAGACTCAGGTTCAGGCATCTCTTTCTGTTTTGTGGTCAGCATCCACACAGTGTTCTTCTAAATCCCTGTCCCTTTGATACCTCTTTCTTATGTTGGACCACACATGCTCTTGTTGACATCAAGGACAATTTGTGGTGTTGCTCAGTTGTGTGGGTGGAAAACAAACAGACAATTTTTTGGAGCCTTGCAACGCTGCGGTCGCGATGAAGTCTATTTATCTGTTAGAGCAGTGACAACACAAACAAACACAAACAAACATGGCTTTCATACCGAATTATACACATCGTACACCTTTTGTTTTTTTTCCTTTTGATTTATAAAAAAATAAAAGACACTTTTCTGACTTAACCCACAGTAAAACAAATGAAACTGAAATTCACATGTGGACGTAGCTGAGATGCACTCAAACGTCACCTGATCTGAAAATAAAAAACTACTCCAAAAAGTTACATTTCACAGAAGTAACATCTGTTCCCAAGTTTTAAAGACCAAAAAAATGCTTGTCTTTACCCAGGATGAAGACACATCACAAGACTCTACTTGGGATAAAAGAGGGGGTGCAATTACCCACCATGATGGTCTTGATCACTGGCCTTCCAGAAGCACCCCTGCCCAACACCTTGTGTTGAGCGCAACAACTCAATGCACCCTAACATGGCAAGGAAAGGCTCTGCCCAGCTTAGCAGAAGTTGGCAGGGTGGTGACATATTTAAGGCTCAGCTCCTCCAAAAAAAATTCCTCTGACACTTAATTTCTGCTCTCAATTCCACCACCCCCAACCCCGCCAGAAAAATCTGCCTGATGCTTTAGGATTTAAGGTGCATTTCAATGAAAACCTGGTGGCTGCATAAAAGAGGCACTCCATTTCAGCTCTATAGTGGTTGAATAAGAGGGTATCTGGAGAAAAACAATATGTAGCTTGCTCCTTTATAGGCTTGTGCACTACAAAAAGTATTTTGGCCTAAAAATAAGTAATTAGACTAGACCAAGTGCAGCTTGTGAAGCGAAACGCATCAGCTCATGCACACTAACCACTTCCCAGCACCCACACGCAGATCCATGCTTACAAAACATACACAAAATCTCTTTGGATCTATTCATGCCATCCCCCATCACGCTTCTTGCAGGCTTGTGTGCAGTTTGACTCCAAACATGGCCTCCCACTGTGTTGTGACCCAGGCCAGCAAACCCTGGAGGAGCTCAGTGCTCTCCGAACGCACACACCACATCTTCTCCTGTTTCACAGTCTGCAGGAGAAAAACACGGGACGAGAAAATATCAAAACTAAAGCAGCTCACCGCAACAATATTCAGTGCCAGTTACAGGTTTTGGTTAAACAGAAATCCAAGTAAGCAGTGTTTGTGTATTTCAAACCTGATTCCAGCCGTAACAAACAATAACAACAACACAATACGCATCCACAATGTCCAGAATAATTTCCCACACTATATGGATCTCACTCGCGACAATGATCTTTGTTGATTTCAGTAAAAATTGTAAAAAAAAAGTGAATACATTGCATTTGGATCTTGGTGTAAAGACGAACCATCCGCTTTGTTTTGCACTGCAAAGGCTGTGCGCACATGTGGGACAAATCAATACAAAAACCTGGCTTGATAAAACCCAGTTTTTACAGTATTGGTTTTATCCATGAGGTCACAGTTGAGACAAAGGCGTGACGGAATAGAGATGATGGGATGATACAAACATCCTGGGTTCCATTTAAACCAAAACAGCGTGGAGCTCAATACAACCCAAATACCAGATTTCATATGGAAACACTCACGTCAGCTGCTTTTTTTTTGTTACCTGTTGAGGAAAAGTTTGACAACATACTTCTTCTTCTTCTTCTTTTACGACGAGAGAAACATTGTTTACTTTGTTGCCCGATAAGCCTTTTATCATTACCTCACTTATCACCATGGAGAAGTGAGCTGCAATGGCGCATATATATGTGTGTGTGTGTGTGTATGTATGTACTAACCTCATCATAAAGCTTAATATCTATTCTGCATTTATCCAAAGGCCACGAGTGAACCGAGCTCACACAACTGATGGGCAGAGTTTCCAGAACGTCAACACTCCCACTGCTTGGGTCTGTGCTTTCACTCCCTGTCGGGACCTTCAGGCTCTTTGTCCACTGGTGATCTTCTCGGAGCAGGTAGAGGGTTTCCCTGGTTGCTAGAACCGTCAGTGGTGTCCACATGTCCTCTAAGAAAAAACATATGAAAGTTTCATTCTCTTTAAATGGCCCTAGATGCTATTGCTGAATGTTCAACAACAAACAGATTATAGATGAACAGATACAGTTTTAACACAATAGGTTGATTCAGTCAAGATTTTATCCCCTGATGTTGTTTGCTGTAATAAACAGTCATGGGTTGCAGCTTTTCAGCTCCAGTTACAGATGACTTTCAGTGTCATCTTTCAGACTTACAAAACTCCAGCTTCAGGAGCAGACAGAGGGAAAAGGCAGATCCAGGCACGCTGAAGCCATGGCACTTGAAATTCCACGGGCGTGGACAGCTGTGTGTAGCCTGCAGCTACGTTTGCTTTAAATGAGCGGGTTGCATCACTGAGAGGAGGCATCGTGCAGCACCGGTACACATGTACAAGCCTCATGCCTGACAATACACTCCAAACACAAAATGTCTGTCTCTTTTTACCACAGGTTGTGAAAATTGATGGTCGACAGGTACTTCAAATAAGCTGTTCTGAACAAAGCACATCCTCTTCCTACAATAAGGTGTTTTTTCATCTTGAGGGCAATTAAATAGTTTCTATTCTTATGATCTCTCGTCAGCATATTTTCCTGGTAATTTGTCTCAGTTCTCTTTGTGCCGGTTAATATAAATGTTTGCTTGTGGTACCTACAAACACTAAACCACCATAAACTAAGGAAAAAGATAATGACATCAACAGGGCTTATCTTTGCATATGAAGAAGTCATTACAACTTCTGACATCAGTTCAAAATCTTAGTGGAAAACATGAGATATTGAGCAGGACTCTGAAGTGGCTCTGATAATAAAAGCTTTGTCACCTTGCAGCACAAAACCCAGAATGTAGAAAAACTGCAGCTGCCCGTCCTCCACGTCGCTCTGGATGTCTTCACACACGAGAGGCCTAACACATCAAAAACAAACGACATAACCTCGCATGTACACGTTCACATACACAACACACAAAGCACTGGTTCAAAGCACTGATGGTGTCTGCATAAAGATAACGGAGCATGGCTGTGGTTTGTGGTTGGCAGGTGCTGCCACGCAACTCTCACATGGAATCACTTCAGTATCGCAGAGTAAATTTCACAGCAACTGTGAAGCAAAGGGGATAATTGACATAATAATAGCTGACAAGGTTTGGATTGCGTAAACACTGGAAGTGAGCTGTAAGACTGTGGTTAGCTGCCTTGCGACACATGAGGGGGCTGCTCTAATTTGTTTTTATCTTTGACTGTTGAAGTAACAGCTACAGTTAGTGTTTGGAAATACTAATTTGTTGTTCATGACAAGCCGGGATTGGCTAAGGCTAAAGGAAGGCTGATATTCACTTGACTTTTACTAGTTGGCCAACGCGTGCTTGTTGTCGTGAAATGTTGATGATTCACAGCATGTTTGTTTTGCACGTTTTACACTTGTTTGTGAGGAAAAGTTTCAACCTCATGCTTCCCAGAAATAAAATGTTTATGAGCAGAACCACATTTCCTTCAGAGAAAGCCACCGTCCTCTGTGCTTTCACTGAAGGAGATAACAAAATGCACCACACGATACACATGCTTGTAGGATTTTTAGCAGAGAACGTGTTACAAATTAGGGTGTGGTTTACCAGCTAATTTAGTGGGACTGTTTTACAAAATGAAGTTGAAAAAAGAGCTCATTGTAATTAAATAAATGTGTGTCAGAAATGTGCTGTGTTGGAGCTCCAGCAGTTTTAGCTCCATTAACTTGCACCTTTCAACCAGATGCAACATGGTGAAGACATTTCTACAGAATAACAATAATAATAATCAAAACTGTGTGTCGCTCTCTCTCAAAGCATCAGTGAAATGAAATGAAATGAAATGAGATGAAATGAATGGGAGTAAGTGTGTGGAAGCTGTACCAGAGGTGGTGCTGAGGGTTGAGTCTGGTTGTGGAGATAGACTGCAGCTTGCTGTCTGATCTATGAGCCATCTCCTGCACAACTCCTGAAGGAACGACAACGCAGACAACACAGACAACACAGACAACAACAACACACAGTCATCGGGTGACTTTCATAATCAACAGTGATTATCATGCTCCTGTAGACTAACTAGTTTAAAAAAAAAATTAAACAGTTAGTTGATTATTTTTGTATGTTATTACCAACATGGTTCGTAACAATTTTATGTTTCTCACCTGTGACATAGAGATGCTTTTGTCTGTTTTAAATATTGTAATAATAGATTTTTCACATTTGTTTGAACCCAATGAGACGATTAACTATAGTGAAACATTGGCTGTTACTGCGACTTTGAACTATTACGGTAACTTAGAAGTATTTTAAAATAATTAAAAAAAAAAAAAACGTTGGAGCAACACCAACGTTTACAGCTGGGAGCTTGTTGAAACAGCTGGGAAGGCAACAGCTGTACAGGGCTGAATGCAGGCATCATTCACAGATGAAACAATGTTGTCACAGTTAAAGACTTTGGCATTGTAAAAATGTATCGGGGAAGCAAACATGTGAGGCGAAGGCGGAGATGGAGTGGGCCACGTGACCACTCCAGCTGTGGCACAAAGCCAAGTCCCACATCTAGAGAAGTGGGAGACGACACAGTAGCTGAAAAATGTCACACCCAGACATTCACAGAGAGAGAGTTCCATGCACAAAAGCCAAACTAAATCTGAAACTGATTCGCTCCTCTTCCGCTTTTTGTCATAAGAAAGCCAACAGGTCTCCGGTTGCAGGTGTAACATTTCAGCTTCATAGAATCAGGGGGTGAGAAAATGTTCGGGCGCACAATGGACTAGGTCACGCTTACAGTCAGGAATTGTACCGTGTCACTGAGTGTGACAACAACACAGGGCAGAGAGAATATCTGCAGTGTGGCTTTGCAGTCAATTCAGAATACTGCGGTACTTTAAAAGGGGATTTAAAGGGATACAGGGTCTCATACAGACTCTACAAGAAACAGAAAAGGGAGCCTCATCACTATGATTTCTCCAGTTACAATAATATTTTTCCCAGAAGTTGCCTGTAGTTGAACAAAAGTATGGGTTAACTAGAGATATAGTCTCATTGAATACACAAACAATGTAGTTGACTAACTGTGGATTATGGACCCATATCAGGGGTCAAAAGATGAGTTCAACTGGGTCATGACATGATCACAGGCAGAGAACAAGAGAACAAAGGGCCCATAGTGTTAGACCAGGTTATGATTTTTCCATCTTATTTCATTAAGTTCTCTAAGAGTTAATAAAAGAATCTAATTTGTGTTTGATTTTCATGTTACCAGAGTTTCACTAAAAATATAAACATGTTTTTCTGTTTAAATTACTTAAAATAAAATGATTCAACCTTCGCAAACACATCGGTGTTCAGTTTGGTCTTAATGCAACACAGCCACTTTTCCTGGTTCCAAAATGTTACCAAAAAAATGAAAACAAGATGAGCAAGCTGACCAAGGACACGGCGTCAATTTTTCTCATTATGATGAGTTTCTCACGTTTCAAGATCATAAGCAATTGATTTTAATAAATGACTATTTTTGTTTTCACATGTTCATTTCAAAGATCTAAGAGTGGATGTCAACAGAAACAAACAAAGAAATTTGAACCCAACAGCAACCACATCTAAAACTTTCATTAGACTGTCCAACTTGACTTCTAAACCATTGGGGAGATCATGACACAGTGATGGTGTCTGTCCCTGTTGTGTGTCATGTCTCTGGTGTTTTTTTTAAAAAAAAATCAGAATTGAATTGAAATCATAATAATTGCTGTTTTCAATCATATAACATTTGATCTTGGCTCGATGAGATGACCTGTAAACATGGCCAGTCTCAGTGAGTTGCCATTCTGAATTGAAAATGTGAGTAAGCAAAAGATGAAGAGGCCGATCGAAGCTTGCTGCTCTGGTCTATGTCTATACTCATGTTCCCCCCAACCCAGACTCTCTGGCTGCCAGTGTTCCTGATGGGTTTCACATGAAATTAAACACTGAACTACTGAATGGGTAAAAAATGCATTTCTAAAGCCACAGCTACAGGTGCATTTCAGGCCCAACCATGTTCTCTCTCATTAAATACTAAGAATTATATGATATAATCCATCAGTGTTACCTAATATTCTGTAACACAGAAAACAAGACAACAAAAATAGACTAACAGGATCGCAAAGAATGTTCTTTTAGTCTCTTTTGCCTCCAGATTGCAGAGGTCTCGTGTTGCCCTTATGTTTCAATAAAGTTTTGTCAGACTCGTTTAGAACAGGGAGGTTTGAGCTACAGAAAACTGTTCCAGTTATAACCACATCCTCTCTCTTTTTTCCAGCCAGCGAGTCCTTCGTCATTCCAGTTGTGGTTTTCAACTTTGTCTGTGTGATGGGAGCCAGCCTGGGCGACAGGCGGGGTTTGTTATGGTTAAACTTAAACTACAATAATTGTCCTGACAAAATATTAAAACGCTTTGCGGTCGATTTGGCATAAGGATGAGATCAAAGATGAGTTATCTTTATTTTTAAACATCACAGGAAATATAAGCATCATATTCTTTGCGTGCCTGTGAAGTATTTGGCACAGATTTACAAGCATTTTTTTCCCGGATGCACGGGGAAGCTTACACCAAACTATCGGCCGTGTTTTTCACTTTGCCTGTTCTGTTTTGGACAAACCCTGTGGTCTTGCTGAAAGATATCTGGAATCATTTCCAGCCACGAAGAATACAACTGCAGATGAGCCGAGAAAGAGAATGAAGAAGTCTCTCAGAGGACACTGGAGCAAGCAAGAGACGAAAAGAACTAAGAACAAAGTATGTGATGGAAAATGTGATGCATGCATCTAAAAAAACTGTCGCTTAATGCTGCAGGAAATGTTCTTTTTTTTTACTTTAGGACAAGGAAGAAACTTTTGAATATGACCGCTTCCTCCGAGACTGATCTAAAGACCTCCTGAAACTAACATGAGTCAGTTTTAAAGGAGCTGGATAAAAGCACTCTTATTTTGACAGCTTCAGTGTATCCTATCCGCCGTTTGAATTTATTGTCACAGGAACTAAAAGGAAAATGAAAGTAAAAAAAAGTGCAGGAGAGTCAAGTAAAGTTTCGATTCTAAACGATTCCACACGCTTCCATAAATAACCTCACGTGACTGTGTTTGACTGAAAGCTGGACAGTAACACCATCAGACAGCAGCTGAGACAGAAAGTTCGGCAAGTCTAAGTTTTCCTCTGCCTGCGTTCAGCATCTTGTCCCGTGAAATGTGTAATATGAAGACAGTAATTATGGCAAAACACTTCACGCGTCACATTCCCGATTACAAATCTCCTAAAAAGCATGAAATTATGTGCGCTTGAACTGTGCATCATCTTGCGTGCCAAGTTCCTGTTTTCTCCAAGCATTTCAGGAGGCTGGAAATTGTCAAATTAATTTTCCATATTTTTCCAGACATTCCAAACCCCCGAGCAGTAGCCCCCATCTAATAAAAGGTTTTCCTCTCAGCCTCAGGTCCTCCCATGCAGACAAGTTGGTCTGGGCAGGATGTACTTTAGTCTGTGTGAACCCAACACTGAGTGGGCTGAGGCAGAAATTTGCGTCACAGAGCAAACATATGGTATAGTATTATTTTATGAGGGGAGAAGGTTGGGTCTCTCAGTCTCTGGCACAATTCCTGAGAGTGGGACATGCTGTTTCAATACCTGCCTACAGGATTAAACAGAACTCAGCAAGTTTTAGTTTTAAATTTGAAAAATGTATTTTGTGGCATCTTCCTTCAATGTGCCCAAAAGACAGTGCTGAAACCAGTCTTACCAGTGAGAACGGGGTCAGTGAGTTTCTCTCTACGTTACAAAGTTAACATTTCTTTTTATTGGTTTTTCCATACATTATCACTCAGCATTTTCCACTTTGCTCCTATTTGGCAGTGTTTTTCCCTTACCTGTCAACAAGCCAAAGTAGCGTTTGCAGCGTAAGCTGTCCCTCACGAGGAGAGTGTAGGCCACCCCCCTGTCACCGAACTCCATGTGTATGCTTTGGGAGCCCAGCCCCACCTCCAGGTAGCTGAGCTCTCTGATTGGATGGCTGTCCCGTTTCTGCAGCCAGTCGGAGAGCTGGCCTCTACTGGGAGGAAAAGATGCCAGGCGTTAAAAGAGCAAAAAACGTACCATCGCAGTGACATGCATGAAATGGTTTGCTTATCTGACACGCGGAAGTGTGACAACACTTTAAAATAAATGATTAAATGAATATGGTATGAAAAATTATTAAGATATAAAGCCAGATCTTAAATGAGAATTCATGCACGGTGCAATGAACATGTGAAGTCAGACAACAGTACTTTTGTGAGCAACATCACAGAATGGCCTCCAGATATGGAGGAAATTAAGTTTGTTTTCATTCATATGACAGAAGTGGATGGAAAAAAAATAAGAAAGGGCATGAAACTAGCCGGAGGAGATAAGATCAACAGACACTCTGAGGTCAATGTGTTCTCAAGCTGTGACCCAGAAACCTGGACAGGTTATGCAATATTATCTTCATCTTAAATGCAGGGCGTGGAGCAACACACATTAAAGGTCATTATTGTTAACTGCAGTGTGGCGCCCTCTTTTGAATCACTTGTCAACATCACCAGGATTTGATTAGACTTTTGAAAAAAAAAAGGACATTGAATATATTTTTTACCCAAGTCTACCCATATTTACACATTGCACCAAGAAATAAAACTTAGTTGTATCTATTATATCTCGTTTAATTACGAAAAACTGTATCATCTTCAACCTGGTTCAACCTGTATCCGTATAAAAACCAATATGAGTATTTTTTTTTAATCAACATTGCTCTTTTCTCTTCTCGTTTCACCAATTTGATTGTCCATCTTGATTTTATCTATTATCCACTGTTGGAATCCTCGAATGTTGCTCCACTTACTGCATCTCTGAAATCATCTCCAGGAAATAGATTCGCAGGTTTGACACCACCAGCAGAGAAGGAACTTCCCCCGGCTCCCCGAATTTGACAGCACACATCTAAGAGCACACAGAAACAAAGGTGTAACATGATAAACAGCCACTATGAACATTTTTTTTTCAATCCAAACAAAGCCTGTTCATCAGGAAGACAGAAAACGTAGTATTTCACCGTTTTAACTGTTATTTCCCATTATCTCTGCATCATCCCCGTTGTTGAGACTTGAAGGTTTAAAATGCAGACATATGGACTAAGCTCTTGCTTCATTTCCTCCAGGACAAAAACAACACATGTGAAACAGTGAGCAGTCTCTGTCAGTGGATAAATAAACAGAGCTAAAACGAACGGAGCAGGACCTCCTATACCCAGCTGTGGTTTGCTCCGTACAGTTCCGCTCTCCAGGTGCCCAACAGTGAAAAGCAATAGCCGAACACCGGTTTGAAGAGCTCTGGGGATGAGCTGCATATTAAAGAAGTCGCCGAGAAGCTTGAGTGACAGCAGGAGGTGAAGAATTGGAGTGGGATTGAACAGGCTCCTGGGGGATTTACTGACTGCGTTCATCTTGGCTGACTGAGATGAAACCGCAGAAGGAACTGCTGTAGGTCTTAAAGTTGTCACCATTCATTAAGCTTGAATCTTTTGGCCATCAGGGACATATGATCGAGGACTTTTAAAAACCACAGTAACACAAGAAACAATAACAGCCACGTAAAAACACTTTACTGCTATATTTGAGCTATCAATCCCAGGCAGCCATGACAAGCACAAGTCTGGCATTAATACTGTTCCCACTTTCACCATAAGATCCAGTTAGTATTTTACAACATTCACTCTTCCATACCTTAAGAAAAGAGTGAAGCTCCTCTTCCTCCTCAAAAACCTCCACATCCAGGAAAAGCTGGAGCCGATGGTCCACTGCATTGTAGTCCTCAGACAGTAGGTCCACATCATCTGCAGACAAAACACAATAACTAATCAACAGCTGTTGTCACTAACCGGTGAGATAAATCCACCTCTATTTATTTAGCACTTCACAAAAACAAGTCTTCCAGAAGTCAGCATGAAGTCCTAAAAATGAATATGTACGTAGTGTCAACATTATTTTTTCCCCTCAAACGATACTGTGCATGAATACTTAAACCGTAGTTTCCTGGCAGCAATGTGAAACTTTATGCAACTTTAGCCAGACTTTACTGTGGCAGCCTGCAGCATTATCCAACAACCCACTCGCGGAGAGGCTTTTAAGAGCAATAAATCCCACAATGAGCAGAGGCGGAGGCCATTTGAACTCTGATGAGCAGTTTCAGCTGATCAAAAATGACAAGGCACTGAGCTGTCGGAGGGAAAAACACAAACCTGGTGTCATTAATTTGAAGGGAGCGCAAACAGAAATAGATTAAAAAGGCCTTTGAACCTTGGGGCATCACAAGGTGTATGTACACACACACACACAAGTTGACAATGCACTTTTTCAGGGCTGTGCTACTCAACAGTGAGCACTCTGTCTCTTTGAGAGAAGACACTACACTCACAAATGACAAAGGTTCAGGTCAAATTTCTTGAAAAGGGTTTGCAGGCGGGACAGGTCACAAAGTAACAATGTCATAATTCGTATACAGAAACATTAGCTTTGTGGCTGAACTGTATGTATTACTGTGATTACTCCCGTCTCTCTGTCGCTGTCTCATGTACAGGCATGCTTTTATTTCCTGGTGGCCAATAATCAACATTACTCAAATCTGAAGTCACATCCACATTGCACATCACGCATCTCTGTGCAATCAAATTGTCAGAAGGTTTATTATTAGTTCTCAGATGCGATTTTGGTTCATTCATGTGTTGATAACAGGTTTCAGCGACAAGTCTTTTTATTATCCATAGCCTCAGACAGAAGACGCTACCAGTAATACGGCAAGGCCAATCAAAGAGAAGTTAAAAAAAGACGTGGCGCTTAAAAAAGGGGTTAGTGGGTCAGGGTCAGGTCTGGGTTTTGCTGGTCAGGAGGATGGGGGTCACACTGGAGACAAAGTCTGGATACAACTGTCTCCAGTGTGAGACTGTGGTCTTGGGACAGATTATGTGGAATTGGCACTACGACTACAACATTACAAAAAAGACACAGAAAGCAGCTATTACGTCTCAGCCTTTCCTCTCTCAGGCTTTCATTCCTATCCCATTGCTTCCATTAATGACTCCAATCTGTCTGTCTGTTACCTTCTGGCTCGTCTAAAAATGGCAGACAGATGTGGTGGAAATCGGATGCTGTCGCGGAGGTGCATAGCTCTTTGAAAGGCTTTCTGTGCCACACTATACGCACATGGTCCAAATACATCCCATCACTGTTCTTTTTCAATTAAGACTCAAACATAACCTTAGGAGAACCAATGGAACTGACGTAAACAGTTTATACCATATGCCACAGTTGATATGTTTTACAATGTCCATATGAAATGTAGAATTTGAATCAAGTAATAAAAGACAATTTATACAGCATTTTACTGCTGTTTGGGATTTCCTCCAACAATCGGTGCTGCCAACATCACAGTCTTTTTTTAACTTTTTCATTTGTCAGTTTGTTGGTTCCAGCTCCTAAACTGTTTTTATATCTCTCTAAATTAAAAGCCTCTGGGTTTTGGAGTATAAGTCAATCATGAAGTCATCATCGCAAGTTGCAACATTTTATCCAGTGAGCCAGTGGTTTCCAACTGATGGGGTGCGGTCCCAAAGTGGAGCAGAAGTCCATTTTATGTGGGTCATGATAAGACAAAACCATCTTTTTATTTTTAAATCTTATTTTTTATCTTCCCAGCTGAAATAGTTTTTGTGTAACATCTATTGCAATGCATTTAATGTTTTTACTGATTTTCTGCCATAATAATGTCCAATTTACTGCCTGAACCAAAACAGAACAGACAGATAAAAATAAACTCAGTGAATGCAAAAGTAATAGCTATCTGACCACAGATTAATCCTGACAATTAACTTGGGAGCACTACATTTTAAGATATGAAAAATAAAAAGCATAAATTTTAAATTTCAACAAGAGTTGACAGAGGCCAAACCCACCATATAAGTTCGATCGTCCAACAGGCTCGGCTGGGAATTCACGTGGTGTTGCACCAGTAGCAGCGTAGTGGTAGCTCCCAGCCAGATCCTCTTTACTGTGGCACTCTGTGTTGTAGGAAAGGCTGTAGCTGACACTCAGACTGTCACTGTTGAAGAAGGAGCTCCCCTTAGCCGTGACAAAGGTGGGATCTTCTGTGATGTTGCCAGTCACAGAAGATGCTACGATTAGACTGCCAGCATCTGTGTTGTCATCCTGCTGTGATACGAAGAACACATGTAAACAGTGAGACTGAGTTTTCACACAAGAAAAGACAACAGAAGGAGGAAATAAAGAGAAAAGAGAGTATTTAATCAAACAGACCTTAATGGCACCGTGTATGCTCTGAGTGACATCGAGGTGATCATCCTCACTCTCTGGCCCTGATGGATGTTGGATGGGGGTGCTGCTGTAGGGTGTTGCTTGGCCAGCCAGCTCAACCACATGATCACTACCACATTCTGGACAAATATTACTGTTTCCTGAAAAATAATAGATACGTACATATGCACAGGAGGGTGTTTTCAAAAACAGTTACAGTATTTACATGTAGGCGTTCATTTATGTTACTGTTAAGTTACAGTGTCTCTTCTTGTAATAATGGCCCCTAGTCTCAACATCTGTCAGTCATGTTTTTTTTTAAATAAAACTTGGCATGAGAGATATATTTTAAAAAATGGGGCTAATTTTATAAAGATTTATACAGTTTTTAATATAAGTTCTGTCCAGGAGATTCAGAGCTTATTGATTCTGACAACCAAATGGCCCGTAATGCACAGAAACATGACTGCTTTTATTCCAAACAGGTTTCATGTCAGCAAGACACCTTTTTTCGTTCTTTCCGAGGGTCATGTATTTCTGTAACCTACAGACAAACAGTGTCTAAGTTCAGACACGTGCTAATGAAAAAGGTATTTGTTGCCTGAAATTTCAGAAGAGCATCAGACTAAGCACACTAACAAAAAGAGCGTGGTTCCAAAAAACCCCTAAAACATCTGTTGAACAAAGCCTTGCACACTGCCAGTGCATGCTGGGGCAGGCCTTAATGTCAGGCTTGGACTGATTCCTGGGAGGTGGCTGCTGAAGCAAAGGGTATTATCTCTCTCCTGCTCATTTTAGAGATGGGAACTCAGAATGAGTATAGGCAGAATGGGCAGCTTGAGTAAAAGAGATAAAATAACTCCTGGGATGTTTCACTTGAGTCCATCCGAGAGAGAAAATGTTGTTTTGGGAACAAACGCCAGCCTGTGAACAAACTACCAATGGGAGCAGAATGTGAAACGTGCTCCGAAAGCTTTGACGTCAAATGATAAACATCTATCCTGAGAAATGCATGACCTTGTCCTCTGTATTTTCTGTCTTATCTTCAGATTTCAACCACAAAGCCATCTGCAGCTGATATAAAAAGAATTGTTTTAAGGTTTCATGATCAATTTATTAAAATTTTAAGGATGTGAAGCTGAGAATGACTCATCTGTGACTCAGATTAACATATGAGTCACAGAGGTTTTTCAGTCAAGACTGTGGTGCGTGTATGTGGGATGCTTTGACATCTAATGATGAAAGATACACATATAAACAAAACCAAACAAAACATTGTGCCTGTGTGTGTAATATGTAACATATTACTTTGTAAACTGTCATGACACCTTTCACTGCAGTTGTAAATTAGCCGAACATTTACAGCTTTTTAACCCATCAATAGGTTTTAACCTTTTATTGTTCTCACCTTTGCTGTCATCATCACATTCTGTCATTGTTGCCTCCTCCCCATCCTGTTCTTCTACGCCTTCTGGTATTATCGCAGCCCCCCTCCGTCTCGCTCCCCCTCCCATCGCCTCCTGGTGGCCACGTCCTTGAAGCGTAAACTCTGACTGGCAACGAAGACACTGCAGGTGGATGGAGGTGGGGCGGAGCTTGGAGTCACGCCGCTGTTTTTCCTCCGCCACAAGAGACAGCACATCTGTCAGAGCCTAGACAGTAAAAACATGCACACACATTTCTTACTGTCGACAGCTCATCACAGAAAACAGATGCCCTCTCGACTCACCTGCTGTCTGGCAAGTCTAAAATGAACAGACAGTTAGATGAGTGACACTACGGAAGCTAAAAAAAATGATAGATCAATAATAATTGGATAATTTGTTGCAATGGATCACAAATGCTAATGCAGAACACACTGTTTGAGTATGGGAGAGTTAACTGCGTTTACTTTACTTTTTTTTGCTCATCACTTCAGCTATGTGTGCGTTTTTCAGACTAAATTCATAAATCCTTTTGCTATGCACAAATCAGAATAAAAGAACATTCTGGCTTTCTGTGTTATCTGGCACAGGACTGACGTTGCACAATATGAAGAGACTAGAATCATAAAAGAGGTACAGTGGTAAACACGGTACAGCGTGTACTACTGAATGACGATGTCAAAACTCAGGGTTGTGGAGTGTAGAGGGGAGTAGTAGTGTCTACTTACAGGAATACTCATTGCTTCTGAAGTAATCTGAGGGCCTGTTCAGACCTGGTGTTACTATTAGTAGTATGAAAGCAATGGGTCCTGGGCCACATCGAAGGACTGGCTCCTTAGCAGTCAACGAGAGGCCATTGGCGACCCAAACACATTTTCAAATGCAGACAGTGTGTGCGTGTGTGTTATTTACCTGTAATGCCTGCTGTGGGTCATCATCCAGTAGAACATAGAGTTTTCTCCTCTTCTCCCTGCTGATATAGTCAAAATGAAGCTCCACTGCTGGAAGCATCTCTTCCTTACCCTAAGAAAAAGAAAAGATGATGTGAAACTCATTGGTAGACATCTCAGCGGTGTGAGATTTATTTTAATCTGGTTCAAATATATATCAAGAAAATATTGAAAAGGGTGTGAATGATGTGGCAAATGTTTATAACACATATAATTATAACTCTATCTGAGCTAAAATTAACTAGGACCACTCCGCCAAAAGAATACACTCAGGATGTTTTATCATTTCTATCCCTTCCATCGTCTTCTTACCAAACGGGTCCATGCTGCCTTTGTGGTCTCCACCCCAACAAGGCTGTCAAGCTCCAGGCGGCATCTCTCCTGGCCACGCTGCGTGCCAACCTCCAGGACAACGCCCTGCTTAATGCACAGAAATACTTCCTTCCTCCTTGTCTCCTCTTCCACTTCTTCATCTTCTTTGTCAGATATGACACCTACAAGCAGGGGGTGACAGAGGTCCACTAAAAAGAAAAAAAAGACTAAGTTAGATCGTAGACCAACAATGCTTTGGTGGACACAGATCTAGTTTAAGGTGTTGCAACTTTCACAGTGCGAAAGTTTAACACAGAGAAATGGAATCTTACCTCCTAAATCCTCCTCCTCTTCTTCCTCTTTTGTGCCTCTGCTATCTGTTCCAACCAACCTCTGAGATTCTGGACTTTGCCCTTGAGAGCATGTAACTCCCTGGTTCACCGCCTGACCTTCTATCGTACTGTCCTCCAAAGTGCTCTGACCAGGCCACTGAAGCGTGGATTCTGTTTCCTGGTCTCCATCCATGTCAGAGGCCTCCACCCTGGGCTCAGATGAGAGAAGTGGAGGGGGGAGGGCTTCTGATGGTGGAGATGGCTGCTTCATAGAGCTGTTAGTGCTGAAGCCATTGGTGAGAGTTGGATGAGAGGTTGGCTGATTTGTAGTGACAGAGGTGGTGATGGGAGAGGATGAAGCACCATCTAGATGGTGCTGGTACCTCAGCCAATCCTCCCCAAGCTGCTCTCTGAAGCTGGACATTCGCTCAATCTCCTGCTTGTGAGGAAGAACAATATCTAGTGGGGGAATAAAATATTATCATTAATGTGCCAGCAGTTAAAAATGAAAAACAGAAAGAAGAGTGATATACACTGATGTGTTAAAAAAAAACCTACTCTGTGTGGAGGGCATTTTTTGAGGCTCGTAATCTGTATCACTGGGCTCAGAAATGCTGGCTCTCCGCACTTTGACCTTACTCTGAAAAACAAATATGTTGGAAAAAAGAAAATCATGTTATGACAATGAGCCTGTCAAATTCATTGTAACACACTGCATAGCAGCTCTTTTACCCTGGATTTCTTTTTGCGAACTCGTGAGACTCCTACTTCTCCAACCGACAGGCTGTCACTAAGCTCCCCAGCACCACTGGATGCTTCCTGGTTACCCCGTTCTGGTGGCATGGCAGCTGGAGGCAAAGTCGGGACCTGAATGATCATTTGGCCTGGTTTAGGAAGAACCTGCAAAAGAGGCCTGTCTTTAATGGACTATATAAAACTCTGTTAGACAGTGGTCATAGTTAGATTTCTTTTGCTTTGGTTATAAAAACATTTGCTAAATCAGGTCAATCATGTGTAAATTGAGAAACTTACTGATATCTCATACGGGGAAAGAGGGGTGCCATCAAGTTTAAGCTGAAAATACAAAAAAAAACTGATTATGCAACAAAAACAAAAAATGACACCATGAATCAGTTCTTGCTATTGGGGCCTGCTGATAATAATAACAATAATAATAATAATAATACATTTTATTTATAGCCACCTTTCAAAACACCCAAGGACTCTGTACAAGTAAAACAGGGTTTAAAATACATAACAAACACAAAAGCATAAAAACTACAAGTAATATATGAATATCAAAGAGAAAAAGGATAAAAATTGGGAGAAAGTGACAGTCAGGTTGGGTGTGCTTGTCGGAACAGGTGGGTTTTGAGGCGAGATTTAAAAATAATCAATGTGTATGATTTGTATGTGTGTGAAGGGGGCTGTGCTTTCAACTCATTCAAGCTGTCATATATAATGTTGTACAGCAAGTGAGCATGCAGCATATTATGGAAATTCAACAGCCTCAATTCCCTTTTATATGTATTTATAGAGTAGGATATCGTGTGATCTTTTGCATAAACATTACTCACTCTCAGGTTGGCAGCCCTTGGAGAGAGATGCCGAACAGTGCATGTGCGGTGAGTCTTCTGGAAGTACAGCGGGTTGCCTTCCAGATTAAGCTGTAAGAAGACAACATGAAAAAAACAATGGCATTTGATGCAAATATTAACACTGAACAGAATAACTGTACCCACTTAATCGGTGGTAATAAAGGTGTGATAAAAGTTCTTCCTTGCAGGCTTACTGTGTTGAGGCAGTGCAGCAAAGAGAGAGGAGCTAGCTGAGAGTGCTCCAACAGGAGGTTATAGGCCAGGTCTAAGTGCTGGAGAGAAGACAACTGCTCCACACCTATTTAATCAGAGACACAGATTTATAGACAATAGACAGATGTACTGTATGTACATGCAATAAACAGAAAACCTGTTGCTCAAATCAGGGGCGCCATGGAGGAGGGGGTTAGGTTGACTGCCCAATTTGATTTGGGCTCAAAATTCCTGGCTGTGCCCCTGGCTCAAATGTCTGATTTGATTCTAATGCTTTTCTCTCTTCAGACACAGTAAAGATGGGCTAAAGATATTTAATGTCTGACTTTGTTGTTTGATTTGAGAGGTGTTGAAATTTGGACAGAAGACTCTCTATATCAGTCACCGTTTATCGTCTCCAGTTCATTGTTCCTGAGGATGAGCGTGAGGAGCTTGGCCCTAGCACTAAGACCTAGTGTTGGCGCCATCTGCAGGCAGTTGTAACCCAGGTTTAAGAATTCCAAATCACTCAAGGGCTGAGAGAAAGCAATGGGGAAATAAAAAAGACAGAAAAGAGGAAGTGGATCAACACAAGCATACATTTTTAAAAATTAAGTTGAATTATAATTACACAAACAGCAGTCCCTCACATACCTTTAGAAATTCAGCACATTCCTGAATCTTGTTATGGCTTAGATCAAGAGATTTCAGGACATTCAATAAACTCTATGACAGACAGAGTAGAGAATGGTGGATTACACCAGTGAATAAGTCAGTAATGGTGAATCTCTGTGCATGATGGACTCACAAGTGACTGATCAAGGCAGACGATGTAATTGTAGCTGAAGTTTAGCGTGTGCAGTTCCAGCCAAGGCAGTGCAGAGCTCAAGTCACCTCCACAAAGAGAGAGCAGCTCCTTAAAACAAACCAGATGCATGTTTATCTTTTGTTAGTCAATCTTCCAAATATAAATGTAACGACATGTGACGCAGCCAGCAGTACATTACAACACCTCCAGGGAGCTGAGGCTCTTTGAGCATGTGAAGACCTCCAGCTGGGAGTAAACGCCTCTTAGTCCCTCCAGACAGTGTGCAGGAATTCGCTTTAGCTGGTAAGGACAAGGGCAAAAAATAAATGAAAAACAATGTTAGCTTCACATGAGGATGATTACATGATGTCTGGAAAGGAATGGGATAGAAGAGACATTCATGAAGTTGTCAGAGTTCATACCTCCAAACACTTAAGTGACTTGAATGGGAAGATTTTCACCACAGAGTGAAGTCTCACCTCTGGTGGGTTGATGAGCTGCAAATAAAAATATATAGATACAGTCACCGGTGTTCATAACTGCTGACCTGTTTTAAAGGGAGTTTAAAATACCACCTTGAGTGAAATGGTCTTCTGCAGAACATCGAACAGGAATTGCAGCTGCAACAGGGAGGCTGTGTCGGCAGGGTGAGAGGGCAGAGCCAAAAAGCCATGTTGCTGGCTCCTGGACAGTAAATACTGTTCAAACAGCCTGGTCAGATGCTGCAAGCTGGCCACTGGCAAGGTCAGTGTGCTGCTGCCATCCAGCACCAGGTCACCTGAGGGGTGGATATCACAACTCAGTTAGATCTATGAGCTCTAGCAGATAGGAAAATTAAATCCTGTACAAAATTGTAAAATTGATTCAATTTATTTTTCCAATAAATAACAATATCGCGTTATTGTGTACAAAACTGTACAACAAATGAGCTCAGACTGCTATACAAATAGGTGCAAACCCCTCTTATTTTGACGTGTGGAGATATTAAAGCAGAGCAACACGACTTTTTCATTCTCACTCACAAATAAGTTAATGTAATATTACCGTAATTCCTCAGGAGTGCAGCCAAGCTGTGTACAAGGGGGGACTGACCAGTGTGACATACAGCCATCCTGAAACGTTCAAGATGAGGCTAAAAGTTAGCATGACTATAAAGGTTAGCACGACTACGCATCAATACGCATAACACGCATACTGTAGTATTTCCTTTGTAACTGCTTTATCGTTTATTTAAAATACCGTGTTGTGTTACATGACATTCAATGTCTCCACTTTAACTGCTGCAGCCAAATAAATGTCAGATAATGCTACGTTGAGGTAGCAAATCAACTTCCTGGTAGCAAAGCTAAGCTAAAACGGCTTACCTCTGAAGTGACATCTAATAAAACGATGGTTAACATCAAGTTCTTACTACGATAAATACAATGCTACAGCGAATGACATTTTACAAACGAGGGAAAATAACTTTTGTTGTAATTTGTTGGTCTGGTCATGTAGTAAACACTGATGTTGACATGTTCATATCACATGACAGGAAGCCTATAGGTCTACGGTGTCCCCGATGTATCAAAGTAGCTCAAAACGCGCAGCAACTGAAATTATCAAATTAGGTTGTTTGTTCATCATTGCATAAAATTAGAGCTTGATTTCTATAATACATAAAAAAAACTATAATACGCAAACAGTGAAACACTGAAAAATCAATTTGTATTTTTAAATTGACAAAATCACCTCAAAATCATTTTTGTGCTGCCCTTTCATTATAAGTTGATGGTACAAAAGATGGTCACTGGGTGGCGCACTTGAGCAAGGTGTTTAAAGTACACACACGCACACACACAGGCATGTAACTTGCTCCACTAGTCTACATACTGTATATGATTTTCAGATAAAGCAAACACAAGGTTCAAGATTCAGCCATAAAACCAGATACAGTAAGTTTCCATGTACGTCTGCCTATCTGCTGGCAGACGTTGGTCAAACCATATCCGGGTCATGGCACCAATTAAGTCCAGAGTTTGGCAGCTGGTTAAGTGTTTGTTATTTGTGTTTGCTACCCATGGCTGTAGCATATATACTAACTTATGAGCAGAATGCAAGCAAGACACAGCTATTAAATGTTATTACAATGGTAATGATGATCTCAGCATTGTTACTGGAAAAACAGTGAGGTCTACAGTGAAGGTGCATAGTGTAATGTTGACATCAGTTGCTATATAACCAGGCTTAGAGCTTCTGTGAGTCCTTATTTTTGCTTCACTGGGGGACACATTGCACTGTGGCTCCATAATAGATACTTTAAAATTTGCATGAGCAAATAAAGCAAGAACTTTCCTAATTTGCACATGCATCCTAGGTTGCTAGGCAGCGAACAAACACACACACACACACACACACACACACAAAAACAACGCATGCACACACATAAGCATTTTTCCATTTACGGTTGGGACTTGTGATGCGAACATTTCCATGTAAGGATTTATGTACCGTAATTTGGTAAACATTTCCATTCAGAGAGATGCTGCACATTTGACCATCTGAAGGGAGTCTCATGCAAGAAAGGTAGTTTTGATGTTTTTCTTCTTTAGCAGTATTACAGTCAAATAAAAGTAAAACCTAATAATGCTGTGTATCTGTTACTGCAACAACATCAGGTACTCAGGTTGCTCAAAACTATAAAACAAACACATTATGTAGTGTTTAGTTGCTCTGTGACCTGTATAACTTCATTTTACACAGGCCCAGTAATCACATGATAAATTACTTTTCCACCCCTCCACCTACTCAATGGCCCTACGAGTCCAATCAGACATCCAAGCAAAGGGAGCCATAATTAAGCATAATCAAAACTAAACCCTGAATAGTGCACACATTATCAAAGTCTATAAAAAAAAATCAAGAGATTGTTTCTGTACAACCTTTTCATTTCAAAAGAACAGTATGGAGCTACAGTATTATAATGTCACTTTACAATTATACATTTTGAATTTAGGGACAGTTGTTGAAGTATAACCTGAGATAAAAATGGGTTTTGTTGCAACAGGCCTGCTGTGACGCTGAGCAGCTCAAAATCAGCACAGCATTACAAACATTAATTGCCTAGTTAGTGGTTTACACCACTGCTACATCAATTTAAACTAAAATATTTGTCTCATTACGAAAACTTATTTTGGCCTGACATCTAGTCTTGTAGTGTTTCCATTATGCTCTGTAGGTGTTTTACCAGTTTATTGTTCTTCACTGACCGTTGGCAGAGCTAGTAAGTGTAAATTGTTGCGGTTGCTTCTAATTGCTTATTATGGTATTTTTAAGTAGAATACATAATGAGACGTGTCTTATTATGTCTCATAAATAATGAGACATGAATAATTATCTGAATTGAACACATGAATTGCATGAATTTATAGAGCAGGACTGTGTGATCGTGTGTTTCATTCTTACACTCAAATTATTCATACAAAGGCAGCAAATAATACTATATAAAAGGTTATTCTTATTGTTTAATTCAATATTAATGAGTCTAATCACAACCATTTATAATATTATGAGTTATTATATTTTTGATAAATACATTATATATGTGTTAAATTGAGAGATAAAATAAAGAGATATAAAATTGATATAGTTACATGAAGAGTCTTTTGGACTTAGTGTACTGTAATTAAAGAGATGGCCTCTAGCGTATAAAACTCTCTCTGTATACTCACTGAGTATACAGTGAGTATACATGTGCTGCATGTGTCCTCAGCCCATCAGTGATCCCATGCCGTCCTCTATCAATGTGGAGTTTATCCAGAGTTTGTGTTTGCTTAACAATTCCATGGGGTGGAATTTAAGTAACTGACCTTGGTGGGGATTACTTTGCACACATGGGCAGATACTGCGGCCTGTTAGGCTTATTAGCTGGTGGCCATCGCAGACACAAATCCTCGCCTCCAGGCTCGTATTTATAAAATGCCAGGCCATCTCCCTCGGTGCTTTTCCATCCATGGTTTCATAAAATGACATATGAGGTTCTATGTGCAAACACCCCCCGGGCATCCTTCTGACTCACACCCCTGAGACACAAGACAGCTTCAAATGTGCCCTTTCTCCCTCTCTCCACCCGTAAGGTGAGCCAGGAGGCCCAAATAGCATTAAATCATGAGCACCCACAAAAAAAAAACAATCTGCATTTATATCTGCGGAGTAAGGTTACACATGCCACTTCTATTTCCAGGCCATTGGATAAACACCGATTACTCCACCACACTGGACAGGTTAATAGGAGTTTGTTTGGTGGGCGAGCGTGACACCTCAGGGCTTGGCTTCACCGATCGATAGGAAACATTGCTGTATAGGTGCACAGTAGCATTACTGTACACAGGCACACAAGTGAGTAGCAGCTGGTGTCTTTTAATTGAGTGTCAATGGACATGCCGGCCACAGCGGGGAGGTCTTTCCACGTAAGGAACGCTCTGGACATAGTCCTTTTGTCTGTTTGTTTGTTTATTTATGAATTCTGGGAGTTGGGGCAGGCTGTGCTGATTGAAACAAACAGGCCACGGTATGTATAGTGTGATACAGAGTCTTCCAACCAGAGAACTAACCGTTCACTGTGCTGTTTTTAAGCCCACGTTCAAGTTTCCCGTCTGCTGCCTTTTTTTAACGCTGCGTTTCATATGAAAATGCAAAGTTAGATAAAGTCACCGTGTGAAAGTTCCCTAGATATCACCATGAAGAGGTCGGGGGTCAAAGGTGATCAGACCTCTACATTTCCCTTAAAGGGAAATGAAAAGATGATACTAACACTTATTAATAATATCATTATTAATAAGTGTTAATGATGACGACTGAGACGCTGATGTCGATGGGGGTTAAAGTTCAACAAACAAGCCATGAAAGAGCCTGTACAGCACCAAGCAAGCACCACAAGTCTCTTTAGGCCAATCAGGGACGTTTTTACATGATCAAAAGCTAGATTTTAATTCATTAAAAGTTTTTTTATATATAAAATGTGGTTTGATCTATCTCATTAAAGCAAACATAGACAGTAGAAACAGTTCATCTACAGTAAGTGGATTGGCTGGTGATGACAAAACCAAATCAGGGGAAGTTCAAATTAATTTAGTTTTTAAAACTTTAACTTTATTTCCATTTAAATCCATTGACAATAAGGATCTAAATCCCACGTCCACGTCCTATTTGTCCAAGATCACCCCACTGCATGACCAGAAGAGCAAACCTGGGAATTTGTAGGACCCAGCAGACCTCCCAGCCCCCGGCTTCACCTGTTCGCCTTCACATTTCTTCCCCTCTTTTGACTTGGGATCGCCTTCATCGCCCCGTGATAATGACCACAAACCTCATGCCTTCAACAATGCTGTCGTACGTGGGCTGCAGCCTCCTGATCCTCTCCGCGTCTCTCTCCGGCGCCTCCCTGGCCGAGATGGTGTTCCGCTGCCCGGGCTGCACCGCGGAGCGCCAGGCGCTGTGCGCGCAGCTCACCGAGACCTGCGCGGAGATCGTGCGCGAGCCGGGCTGCGGGTGCTGCCCCGTGTGTGCCCGGCAGGAGGGCGAGACGTGCGGCGTGTACACCCCGAGGTGCGCCACCGGTCTGCGCTGCTACCCGGCGCCCGACTCCGAGCTTCCACTGGAGCAACTGGTGCAGGGCCAGGGACAGTGCCGGCGCAAAGTGGACACCGAGACGAGCCCCTACAGCCAGGAGCACCGGGATCAAACCAGCGGTCAGTCACTCCACTGGAACCCTGGTTTCAGTCTTTCATGACACAGCCTGAATAGTGTTGTAAAGACAATGCATTGTCATGAGTCATGGGTGATCCGTGTTAAATAAACACTGGGAGTCAATCAGTAGTGAATTTCTACAGTGACCATATGCACTTAAGTGTAAAACATTCTCATGATGTTTCTATTATAGTCACCAGATTTGCTTTGACATGTGCAGACCTTCCATTACTGGCTGTTATTCCACAGCCATTTCTCATCAGGGTTTACTTCCATACTTGAAATAATCTAAATGTTTGTGCTGTCAGCACTTCTTAAAGTTGCATGCGTGTCTATTGCTGCCCTGTCAAACTCGGCTGCTGCACTGATCTGGTCAAAGTGTTGGGAGGCATCCAGGTCTGCACAGGGGTGCGTGTGCATGTGCGAGAGACAAAAGGAAAACGTTAACCTCAGACACGCTCCGAACACATCTGGCCCATCCAGTCTTTCTCAGTGCCCCGTCTCCCCCCTCAAAAAAAAAAGAAAAAAAAAGCAGCCTTTAAAACACTGTAACAGAGAGGAGAGGTAGTGGCCTGCAAAATTCCCAGAAGTTGGACTGGCTGGGATGGATACAGAAAACATCACAGTGTTGATGTTGACATTTCCACAGGGGGGAGGAGAGGAAGAAACACAGAGAGACAGCAGGAGGAATGCTGCATTGATTGGAAATGTGGACTTTAGGCTTTGACCATAAGTAACTATAATCGACTGTTGACAGTGACTGCATACATCCTATAAGGATGTATGCGGTTTGTTTTTGCGGTTTGTTTTTAAAACAGAAAGGTGACGGTGATGGCAAAAAGCACTCAGCCTCCTTTTTAGGGTTGCAAACACCCACTTGGTGAGGGTTGAGTGGAACCTGCCAGGGTGTGATCTCTTCTTATTTTCAAATCCATGCTTTGTCAGAGTTTACCTCCAGACTGATGCGCGTTTATTTTGGCACTGGCACCATGGAACAACAAGAGAGACTACCGGAGACGGCGTTCAGAGTGGCCCTGTTCACAGTGTGGACTCTGGAGCGTGCTGACAAAAATGCATGATATTACATTTAAGATTTAATAATCAGCCACAACAATAATTCTACTACTTCCGCTTTTTAACACTCACAGACAAATAATAAGAGATGAGCTGCAAAGTTACATAAGAGCAAAACAAGAACAAAATACATGAACTCATCATGTAAAGGCTTGCATGCAAGGAAGAAATTTGTTAGATGTCACTGTCTTTTTTTCTTTTTCTGTTTTCCCCCTCGGGTGTGGGTCAGGCCGTGCTTCGGCTTGCAAGCTTAAAAGTCTGAGACGCAGTTAGATGTGTCCAAAAAAACAGTAAAAGTGCCTCAGAAGGCTGGATGCGGAGTTGTGTTGGATAAAAGCCTCGCTGCTGCACATGGAAGAGTGACTGCTGACAGAGACGGCGGTTTGCAGTGAGTGGTCTAAGTGAAGCATACACAGCGTTCATGGTCCAAAGCCCCTCCCTGCAAAAAAACCCCAAATCATTTTCATCAAAGAGAAGATGCATAGATCTAGAACTTTGTTCAAAATTAAGTTTTATAGGCTGTTTATGCCCATCTCTTGTTGTACTCCATCAAGTTATACGGAGTACTGCTGTAGCAGATTGGCTCCTGTCAGTCTCCTGCTTTTATTTGACCCAGCTTGAGACTCCACCGACTTGATTTCCTGCAATAAATTCTTCCCAAGATACACGGCAAAAAAAAGAAATCAGCTTGCAGGCTCTTTTTTTTGGACAACCAAGAGCAAACGTTTTCAAACGTTCTGGCTACTGGCACGGCATCTCCTTTGTTCCAGGAATCAATCTGTAAATCAGAGAGGAAAAAAGGAAGATTAATGAAGAGGTTGTATTAAGTTAAACAAGAGGAACAGTGACCCTTAAACTGATTTGACGCCCGGGCTAAAGAATCAAAGGATGAAACACTGCAGCTGCTTTGTTTACAGAGCTCCACATCCTGTTTTTGTGGCTCTTTTTATTCCATTTAACCTGTAAATGTCTGAGAAGAAACGCCACTATAGCCTGTGAGAGGTGACATTTACTGTATATAAGATTTACATCATACCAATTGATCTGGATTATCTGGAGCTGCACTGAAAACAGTCTCTGATTTGATCTCCGAGAGGTCAAAGTTCAGAGCCAATATTCATCTGACCCCAGAACAATCATGTAAGAGACTTAGGGGGTATACAACTTTTTTCTTCCTTCATGTAGAAACAATTATACGAGAAATTCTAGAAGCTCTCTTAAATAGTGTTAAACAAAGCATACAGTGATGCCTTATTAGTAAGGGGTGAACTAATTGAGCATTTTTGTGCTTTAATGGAACGATGATAGGATTAAATGTACTGTAACTGCAGTTTCTTATTTTCTTTCCTGGTCAGGACCACAGGGAAATTTTGAGAGCAACAAATTACAGCATATTAGCAATTCAGTAATTACAGAAGTGATATTGCCTCACGACTCTACCCAGAGCGTGTGGGAATAATTCAAAATGTCTTGTTCAGCTCAGCAGGAGGTTTATTAGCCCTGGGCCACACAGAAAATTCACTCATGATGGGCTCACGTTTAAACCATTAATCAGACATGTGACACAAAGTGCAAGGAAATTAACTTTTATATGTGTAGTTTTAGTTAGTATAGCATCATACATTTCCTCCTGAATAGTTTGTGTGTATAAAATAGTGAGCTTCAGTCTGACCTGATGTCTTCAAATGTCCTGTTTTCCCAGACGCAGCTTAAGCACAGGTCCAAGCTGACATGTGGATCCACTAATATTTTATGTAATGATCTGACTGAGTGTATGATATTTGCACTTAGCTTAAGATGAACATGATCAAAACCAAACCCTGTGTGTTGTCCCATCAGCAAGCAACATGTGCATGTTACTCTGCAGGCAAGTGAGAACATACATGTGGTATGTATTCATTAATGCAACCCGAAGAAGTTATATATTTGTATTAACAGTAGAACCACTTGAAATAAACTGTGCAGGAAGAATCTCAAGTCATGTCAATAAGAAAAACAACTGAGATGTTATCAAAACAGCAGTCTTTGGTTCAGTATTTCAGCACCCAATGCTTTGTGCTTACCTTGTCTCTGTGATATTGGGAAAATTAGCTGATACTGTTGTGCTCAGAAATAAGATGGTAAGGAAAAACCACCCGTGCCGTTTGGATGCTGATACAACATTGGTAGCTAACAAGGGGCATTCCTGTGTACCTGCGCAGGCGTCCAGACAGAGCCCACAGGACTGAAATTGCTCTGAGATAATCCCCCACTCCCCACCCCAGGCTTTTCCAAAAAACAGAGGCATTTGTGCCATCTCCCCCACAGGCGTCAACTTCACGTGTACCCGTGCCAAGAATCTCCTCGTGCCTATCGGGATCCAGAACAACCTCCAACCCCCAACGCCCCTTTTTGGTCAAGGGTGATCTTAGACAATACAAACACTGTCTGTGATGCTACTGACACTGGAGGGGAAAGGGATAAAGCAAGAAGAAAGGATAGTTTCCCACAGTGAGATGAAAAAAATTAGAAACAATTCCCACACTTTATGTTCTAACTATTTTAGAAGATTTGTCCTGTAAAACAAATGCCTTTGTTTTGGTAGCAGAGTTAAAGGGGTTTTAGGGAAAAATTTTTATCAACACTAGAGGTGGGCGATGTATATCGTATACGGTAGTATTTACAATATCGAGTATTTACACTATCTGGAGAAGAAACCAAACGAAAGGTACATAGACGGGAGATGGGAGTCATTGATCGCATGGAGGAAACATACAGGAATCTCCGCTCACAGCATCGAGCCAAGCGAGTGGCGAGACGGGAGTCTACCGCACTCGCCTGGAAATGGTTCGGTCAGTTTGGCGGTCAAAATAACGTCACAGTGTTTCCCCCATATGCATTCTGAAGTGGCGCACTGCCACTGCTGGATTCTCAGCATTGCCACTTTAAGTAGCAGAAGTCTGGTGATTGTTTTGTCATACATTGATAAGTTTCAATTTAGAAAGCCCGTTTGGTGACATGGGTGGGAAAAAAATGTTCTGTGGCCATGGATTAATAACAAATGAGACCGAGATCATATTCCGTGGCCACGACTTGTTTAGCAGTGGGACTGCGAAGATTAATCCATGGCCACGGAATTTTTTTTTCCACCCATGTCACCAGACAGGCTCTATATCAATTTGTCCATTTCATTCCACAAAACTCACCAGAAGTCACCATTAACAGAGTTATTTTTCAAAGTTCTCTTCCGGGGAGCATTCCCCCCCGGCATTGCTAGGTTACCGACCCACATCGACCCTGCTGTGAGGTTTTCAAGGGGAAACACTATGTTTTCTGCTGGAAAACTGTCTCACTGAAAAGCAGCTCAACAACTGATCTGTGCCATTTATTAGTTCCTGCTTGTCTGAATCTTTACCAATTTAATGTCTCTGCACTGGAGTTGAACTGGGAGTCTCTTGAATGCTTAAATTTAAAGAATTATTATTATTGTTATTGAATCATTTGTTAAAATAATCAAGATATATATTTTTTTACCCATACTGCCCACCCCTAACACCATAAAATTTCTGTCCAAAATCCTACGATACTTCAACAGGTGCCCTTTATCAGGGATTGTAAGTCCAGTTGTTCCAATTTGTTTCAGCTCACATCCTAATTCAGGTCCTGTGTTCACCCAGTGGTGCCGGTACAGTGAATGAGTTCTGGTCTTGGATGCCACGCTGTGTGTGCATACGTGCCAGAGCCTGTCCAAACCCTGCTTGTAGATGACAGTTGTGGGCAAGAAAGCCTGGAAGGTAAACACATCTGCACTCTGCTGAGTTTGTGTTACTGGGAAAACAGTCCCACAAGGCCTTGTAACGGCTGATTTACTGCAGCTTCTCGGTGCACTCCCTTTTTAGAAACTTCTGTAGCAGCACATGACCTATTTCACATCTCTGAACTGTGTTCAACTGTGAGATTTATTGGAGAAATTAACTTATCTCACTAGCTTTGCGTTCAGTCATGAAACTGTATTGAGAAACTCAGCAAGTTGAGCTGGTCCACAAGTACACAAGTACCTTGTCATACTGTTGGACATAACGTGTCATGATAAAATGTTAATATAAGAAATAATAAAAACACAGAAATGAAAAAAATCTTAGATTGAAAAGCAAATTGACAAAATTAAATCTGTTCCCCTTCACATTTTCACTTTCAACTAAAAAATAATATAATAACCCTCTGGAGCTTATTGTGAACCACACGTCAAAGCATCAACATCCTTTAAGTCCCTCTCTATGAGACATGGAACTAAGGGACCCATGAAATTAGAGGGTTGCACTAAATGCAGGAAGCACAATGTGTTGAATGATTATTAAAAAAAAGGCAGATGAACATCAGAATACATTGGTGCATTCTGTGTAAGAGCAAGACACTGTGTTTCTGCTGCCAGGCCCTCAAAGCAATGGCTATTGGAGAAACTGTGGATGTCCACAAGTACTCAAGGACACCTTATCTAAAAGAAGAGTACTGGTGTGTATGTGTTTTATAGAAGACACGTGGTGTTCATTATGATGATAGATAGTGTGTACATGTTTTATACAAGACAGAGCTTTTTTATGATGATGTATAATGGCAGAAGCTGCAGATAAAACATACAAAGAGAATACTAAGAGTGCTAAATAAGATGAAAATTGTGCATACAAAACCTACGTATCACATATATATAACTTGACTGTTGAACACTCTGAAACGCAGTCGGATGGTCCGGAACAGGCTTGGGTTTATATCTTTCTTGAAAGAATAAACTCCACTACACTGAACTCTGACCATCTCCAGTGACTCCAAGTATTTTTGAGAAGACAGATTCTTATATGTTGTATTAAGAAGTCCACTGTCCCAAAGTCTGTGACCTGGCCAAGTCTCAGTTGACCAGCATCCAGACAATCAGACGTGACACTCCTGACCTTCATGCCAACTGGGAATTCGACATGGATCAGATATAGAAAGGAAGGCTCCCAGGCCATTGTGTGAGGATTAATTCAAGCAGTAGACTGGACAGTAGGCCTGCTGCTCTGTTGATACGGCTGATCCCCAGCCCACCACTGTGGGAGACTTGTACACCAGATGCCGAGTGACCCCTAAAAGCAGGCCCTGACCCTCTGTGTTTATTTCTGTGTGTTTGTGTACATTCGAGTGGGAGATTGGGGTTTTCTTGTTTACCGCTTGTCTTTTTGTGTGCGTGTTTATCTGCGCTGAGACGGAACGTCTCAGGTTTCCTGAGAGGAGAGGGCGCGCTTATGTTGCGCTTGGATACAGTGTGGATTATGTAAGACCGCAAAACAAAAGTCACCACAGCTGCCAAAAGTCCAGAGTGTGTTGTGTTTTTATCTCTGCAACTCGCGCTAACGCACATGCACGCACACCTGATTTCAGTTGACCTTTGCCCCTTCTTCAAAGGGAAGCCAGAGAGAACATGGTGCAGCGTCATAGGGGGAACTGAAGTCCAACAACACCAGATCTATCTGATGGCAAACGGCGCCAGCACCTTGTTATTGCTTCGTTTGGAATTTCCTTCTCCCGTTTGCTCCTAGGCCTTTTGTAATCATATTCGACAACCGGATGTCAAATTTACCTCTTGCAGAGCTCAGAGAATATGTCTCCAGTCCACCACCACCAGTAACACACACTCGAACTGTGTTCTGTGGCCTAAGGCTGCACGTTATAGCTTGACCACTGCACAACTATGATCTATCCACTTACTGGTCGACCTTCTCCACAGTCTGTGCTTATTTCCCTTCTTTCCTTCAGGTGTCAAATGAAGCCTTGCATAGGTGAAATACATGCTTTTCCTGCAAAAATTCAGTGAAAATAAACAGTCTTTCAGCAAGTATATTCCCCCACTTTAAACATTATTAGTAGCTGCTAAACTGACCTGAGATCTGATCGTGAGGAATTTTTCATAATTTAACAGTTTTTCTTTCACATTACATCTGCTGCTTTCGACCGGCACTCCTCTTCCACACCCTCAACATCAACCCAAAACCCTAAGACAGCCTCTGCCTAGGTTCTGTTGTCAGAAACAACAAAGAGACTGTCATTTTGGCACCCTAAGTCCACAAATCCAAATCATAACATATAATCAGTGAATCTGTAGCGCACTGGCAAATGTCATTTAGGTTAGATGTCCCGTGGATCCAAATTTTCCTGTTTAAACCATTGCACAGTTCACATTTACTGTTTTCGATTAAAAGATTATATTTACTTTAGTTTTAGATATGAGGCACCTTATAATCGGAACCGACAGGGTGAGCTAGTTTGAGTTCATTCAGGTATTGGATGTAATTATACACAGATGCTATTAGACTAAACATAGTTTGGACCGATAAACTCATCATGCAGTTCTCCAAATACAAGTTGTGGGGAAGAGTCAAACTTTGAGTATCGGAGGATATCATCAGTTGTGTTCATTTATCGCCACTTTTAACATCTGCTTATGAAACCAATTCACATAACTAGGGGAAAAAAGCGGCCATGGAAACCTGCCTGTGACTAAAGTACAGCGGCGGCCAACATTTCTCAGCCCACAAGCTTGTTAACAGAGCTGCATGTGGTTCCTCCGCTGTATGAGAAAATGACTCATTGATTGTGCTGATGCATTTCAGAGCACTTCAGCACTGGTTTGGACACATCGTAGCTTTACCCGCCCCCACCCCAAAATCTATCATCAGTGAAAGACGAGTTATACAAGCACAAAATGTGACCCGCAATCAAATAAACAAAAGGAGGCGTGCATGTTAGCAACAAAAGCAATACACGCAGAGTTGTGCTGCGGAAAAAGTTTGCCAGAATGAAAAGATGCAAGGTGGATGCCAGCTGAGAGAGTGCTGAGCTCAGGGCCAAGGTGTGGCTGACGAGCTTCCTCGGTTTAATCAGAACCGATCACCAGACACAGAGGGAGGTGCGTGAGGGAATAAAGAGTTATATCATCTATTTCCAAGCAGTCCAAACACTCTCTTATGTTTGCTTCTCCTTCCAGAATCGAATAAGTAAACAACTAAAATGGAAAAAGGTAATGGAAATACATAAAAGCATGCAACTGCCCAAAAATACATCATGACTGTTCTTGAATAATGCGGCCTCTAAAGGTATTCATCATTTGCAGCATGGGCTGTCAGCATGCTCAGAAGATAAAGTTTGCTTTAAAGGAAAAAGCAGAAATCGTTGTTTTGTTCTCCTTGCAGTGCAGGGTCAGTGTCACCTCTGCAGCTGCATGGTCAAGGTCCACCGCTCCACTTTCCACAAACTTTTTTAGCAGCACATCACACACTATTTGTCACTCTGAAAAATGATCTGTGCAATTTTGGGGCTTATCTCGCCCCACTTCCAACCTCTAAAAGGCCCAATCCATTACCAAAGTGAAGGCAGGAGGGCAGTGGAGTGGGTTAGTTAATGGAGAGGGCCATCAAAAGTTGCAGGTTAAGTGGTCTCAGTAACCAAAGTGTCCGTGAACTAGAACTAAAAGTCCTAACCTGCTCAAATTGCTTTCCACTCTGCACTCAATCTATTGAGACAGAATAAATTTGTTATCCTTGCATGTTAAATGAATGGATTTAAATGTGGTGTTTCCACACGCTGCAGGTGAGGCTGTGGAGCCGCTGCCTGAGCAGGGTGTGAGCGAGATCCCGGCCATCCGGAAGCCGAGTAAAGAGGCCACGTGGCTGGGACCCAAAGAGGGCGCCGTACGCCAGCATAGGCAGGAGATGAAGACCAAGATGAAGACCAACAAGGTGGAGGAGGTGAAGCCCACTCGGCCAAAGCAGGTGAAGCATGAGAAGGCTTATGACTGGGAAATATATGGATGTGTGCAACAAGCGTTTACCGTGTCGCTGCAATAATAATAGATTTTTTTGTAAGATTATTTGAGTTATTTGCCAATATGATGTGACAAAATTATTTATTTGTGACTATTTTGTTACTGTATAACTGACCCAAACTATGATGGTAAAATTCCTAATCCATAATCCAGGTGATGACAACCTCTCATTTTAAAACATTTTAAGTTGAGCCACTCTAGCAAACTAACTATGATAATACAAGAAAAGCATTTATCCTGCCAATGGCAATAAATAAAACAGTGTTTGGAAGCCGAGTAAAGAGGCCACGTGGCTGGGACCCAAAGAGGGCGCCGTACGCCAGCATAGGCAGGAGATGAAGACCAAGATGAAGACCAACAAGGTGGAGGAGGTGAAGCCCACTCGGCCAAAGCAGGTGAAGCATGAGAAGGCTTATGACTGGGAAATATATGGATGTGTGCAACAAGCGTTTACCGTGTCGCTGCAATAATAATAGATTTTTTTTGTAAGATTATTTTAGTTATTTGCCAATATGTTGTGACAAAATTATTTATTTGTTACTATTTTGTTACTGTATAACTGACCCAAACTATGATGGTAAAATTCCTAATCCATAATCCAGGTGATGACAACCTGTCATTTTAAAACATTTTATGTTGAGCCACTCTAGCAAACTAACTATGATAATACAAGAAAAGCATTTATCCTGCCAATGGCAATAAATAAAACAGTGTTTCCAAAAATTTCTAAGCAAGAACACAACTCAATTTTTACAGAAACACAAATATAAGGGTTCCTAAAGAGGGTTCTTTAAGAAAACTAAGTACAACATCAGAGACTGGAGACTGCTGTCAGAATGGAGGCAGGATTGTTTAAATGAGCAAACTGTATTGTCCCATTAAATTTGCTAATAAATGTGACAAAAAGGGACACTGCTACTAGAGAAATTATCCAACAGCCACAATAGTCCACAATAATCAACAACCGACATAATATTAAATAAAGATGGGTTTATGAGCATGCAAGTCCTAGCCAGCTAACTTACATTTATCCGAAGCTAACTGAGCTAGCTAGCAGGACAAATAAACAAACTGCTAAAAACTCGGCGTTACACCGTTAACTCTCACCCATCCACCCCTGATCACAAACAAACACCCTACCTTTATTCTTCCACTCTCTCTCTTCATCCGTTTTCTTCTGTTCTTTGTTACGCCCGACTAGGATCTATTCCGTTTGATGCTATCACGGTGTTGTTTACCTAACGGGAGTGATGGGCCCCTGTCAATCACTCCTATCGTACCTGTCGCCTGACGTCACTCACTACGTCAGTTCAACGATTTGGACTTAATTATGCCACAAAAACACTAGACACAGTTTATCGTTGTGGCCTATTTTGGTCTTATACCCTATATTTATTTTTAAGCATATAAGGGATAAAGACCTGTTATTTTAATTAGACATGTAATTCGGCTCCGGGGCCCCCTAGTGGCTGGTGGGGCTTTATGCATTTGCATTGTCCCTCTGGTGCAACATGTTTCCATATTTAAAGTTCATTTAAAGTTAAATTAATTCCCGAAACTGTTGACAACTTATAGCATTTTGAATTAATGTAGGCTCAGAGGGGAAAATACACTGACGGTGTAAATAGATTAAAACCACCACGAAACATTTTCCTTCCATTAAGCTCTCACACCAGCCGCTGCCCTTTAATCAACATGCAGAAACGTACTGACCTTAAATTCACCTGATGTGCTCCCTGCATCCTGCAGCTCTGTGCACTGAACCCCGACGGCTTCTCTCCAGCCTCCCGGTATTTTCCATCCACCATAAAAATCATTTAAAGGTTACTGCTCGACCAGAGACTTTATTTCTTTTGTGTCTCAACAGGACATTTGGCTTGACTGAATTGTGAGGTCACTGGCAAGAGTCCTGGCAAATGTTGTGATTCATATGCTCATTACACAAAGCTTTCTAGGTTTACTGTTTTGTTTGCCATTGTTTCTGTATGTGTGTATGTGTGTGTGTGAGTGCATGCTTGAGTGTTTATCGTTGTGCGCATTTTATGAGTTTTAATGTCCTGGATTTCTGTTGCGCAGATGGTTTTTGACAAAACTTTGGACCATGTTTTTGTTCAAATAAAAACAAAAAAAGTAATCGAAAAAGTAATCGAAAAGATCTAATTTCCTTCAAACATAACATTTTTGGCATTTTACCCTCGTGTCACATAAACCCAGTGGCCCCGACACACCCAGATGTGCCTGTAAACACAACCACTGTCCCTGTTTTTCTTGTTTTCAAGACACAGTGTCAGCAGGAGCTCGACCAGGTCCTGGAGAGGATATCGAAGATGCCCTTCAGGGATAACCGAGGTCCACTGGAAGACCTGTATGCCCTGCACATCCCAAACTGTGACAAGAGGGGGCAGTATAACCTCAAACAGGTGACTCCAGGTGTTTTGGGAAAGAGGGGGGTAAGATGAGAGGGTGTATCCACCTCATAATATGAAAGTATTTAAAAAGGTTCAAAGGTGGGTAAATGTTTTAACAGTAACAATTTTAATCACCTTTAAAAAAAAACCTAAACAACCTTGATAATGATATTTTCAGTATAGAAAATATATTTTTAAATGTTCCAAAACCCACAATTATTTATGTTTTCAGTGCAAGATGTCTCTGCATGGTCAGAGGGGGGAGTGCTGGTGCGTCAACCCCCACACAGGCAGACCAATCCCATCAGCACCCACCATGAGGGGCGACCCCAACTGCAGCCTGTACCTCACAGAGATCCCTGATATGGACCAGATATAGTGCAGCGTGGAACCAAATAAAAAGAACACACACAAAAAAAAAAAAACAGGAAAAAGGTACATCTGAGTAAGCTATGTATAATTTTTTGCGTGTATGTTTCTCTAGTTCATTTGATGACAGTGACATCTGAAATCTTCATCACTGACTAAAAGAATTAGAACTTAAGTAAGATGCAGGTTACTTAGTGGGAGCAACAAAGATGAAACTCCTTTTCTCCATAGATTTTCAGTAGACGTCAGCCGGAGTGCCAGTGTCTTTGCTTTACTCATTGTCACTTTGCTTAGATTATCAGTGTTATGTACTGTAAGTGTTGAAAGATGAAAAGCCGTCAACATATTTGGAAATTTTATGTGTGTTTTCTTGTCCTAGCTTGCAGACTACTGTTATGCCTTATGCTGCACTGTAGGCTTTAAGTACACCTGGCTTTGAATACACTTATAAAAATGAAATATAGAATATGTTGGCAGAAGTGTTAGTTATGCAGTAAATGTTCAAACTGGAGGATGTGATTTAAGGCTTCCTCGTGATAAACACATTAAAAACAATATTAAAATGGTAATATATTCACGTTGTGCTTGTGTTTTTATTTGAAGCCGACCGACCTGTGTTGCCGTGTGTTTAGGAATAAGGACAACTCATATTTCCAAAAATAAGTCCAATTAATTGTTTGTTTGGGGGTTTTTTTTGCATTGTCGAGTCAAGTGGAAACACCTGAGAACATGATGAGTGTTTTGACAGCAGATAACCGCCAGCATGGAGCATGAAGGTTGCAGTGATAGCATCTGTGCAAAGTTAACACATTTCAGAGAAAAGTGCAGATATGCAATTTTGTGAGTACAGGAACTTTATTTAAATAGTGATTTGATATTACAAAAAATAACGAGTACATCAATTACACGCCTGATAAATATTTTTTCACCATAATGTTCACATTAATTGTTTTAAAACTGAGATTGAATGTGTGCTTTACATGTGTGGTACAATCTACAGCATGAGAGGTGCTTTACTGGGAAGATTCGGCTGATGAGCCCCTGTCAGATACCACTCACTGCTGGTTATGATTATAAGAGCAAATTAATAAAAAAAAAAATTTAAATTTTATTTAACCGGGATGCCCTCTGTCCCATTAATCAACCAAAAAATTCTATATCTTAATATATTCGACGAAAAATATAAACTGCCTAAAATTGTTTTGCTCCACACGCAAATCCAAATTCAAAGTGGCATGGGGCTGAAGGCACTTGAATTTACATACAAACTTGGTGACCTTGCTCTTTGCAGGATCACAAGCGAGCGAGTCACTATTTGCCTGCATGGTGGCAGTGACGACCCCCACGCATGGAAAAATAAACAGCGCGGGGCCTTTGCATACGATTTGTGTGTGAGGTGTGGAGGGAAGTGCATGGCGCTATGTTTGCTGGTAGCTTGGGTAGAGCTGAGGACTTAAACCAGAGCTTTTTGAGACTGAGAACTACTACTAAGGGCATGGTACATAACACACACACACACACACACACACACACACACACACACACACACACACAGTAATTACATTTAAAAACAATGGACACAGTTGTCAGGATGTGAAAAAAAGCCTTTGAAATAACTAACCTGTCACAGTACAGTATATCTGGTTTCATCCAAATTGCTTGGTCAGGAAATGGCAGTAATCCAAAACAAGTTTCATTAACCTGCTTCACAAGTGAGCATCCAGTTTTGACAAGTCGAAGCTTAAAAAAAAAAAACCACACAACTCTCTTTTCCTGCTTGGTAAAGTAGAATAGTGCTCAATGACAGCGGGTGAAGGGCACGATTCAATGGCACGACATATAAAAATATTCCCCTTGTCGTTTATACAATGAAGAACTTGCAAAACAATTCCAATGAGAACTGACTAATTTCTTGTCCGACATCGAGTCGATCACCAAAACAAAAAAAATATTGATTTTAAGCCACATTCAAAATATGTCTTGTCTCATTAACTAGTGATATACGACTTGCCAGTCAGACTCAGTACACAGCACATTATTGATATCATACAAATATATATAGAATTCTCTATTATCTATGGATATAATGAGAAGAGGTGTTAGGGAACCTCAAACATAGAACATAGAACCTACATGTGCAGACACTGATCTAAGCTTTTAGTTTGACTCCCCATAGGAAAAAAACAAACCTAAATGACAGTAAAGCAGTCCATCACACCTGACCAAGAAGAAGCATTTGTGCCGTATTTCTCCTGACTGGCAGTCATTAAGTGTGCTATAGCTTGATTGGCAGGTTCTTAGCAGAACAGGGCTCAGCGAGCGCGACTGGTTCGACTCTCACTCGTTGCTGTTGCCGTTGCTGCTGCTGTCGAGATCTTTGCACTGCAGGTCCCCTCCTGTGTAGTTGATGCCGGGGATTTTCACCCCAAAGCGGTCGACGCACCAGCAGATCCCCCTCTTCCGACCACGGGACGGCTTACACTGCAAGTGCATGGTTGGAGAAGGACGATAAGTTTATTTTTTTTTTTTATGTATTTTTGCATAATAGCAGAGTTTAAGTCTGAAAACCAAAATGCAACATCATGGAAGGATGCGTCCGTACCTGCTTGCGCTTGAAGAAGCCCTTCTTGTCACAGTTGGGGATGTACAGGGAGAGAGCCAAGACCCGGGAAGTATCTTTCATGCTCTGAATGAGATTATCCAATCTTCTTCTGCAGGGCCCCTGCACACACAGACACAAGTGTGAGTGTTTGTGTGATCGCGACCTGTTTGTGTGCAGCAGAGTGAAGCTTTATTATTGGAAAGACCCTTCAGAGCTGGTGAAAAGGCCCAGAAATGCAGAATAAGGCAGGCTCCACTAATGAGAAGGTTACTAATTTGGCATTTCACTCTGTTCACACCATGTTGCCACGTGTGAAAGAGGCTTTGAGGGGCGTCCTGGCAGCTGATTTGTCGGAACTAGTCTCTTAGCAGTGTGCGAGATAAATAAAGCCCGAGGCAGGGAGACGCAATATGTGGGATTTTTTCTGCTCATCCAGATCAAATCTGGTTCAAAAAGTTTGAATCTAAAAACAAAAATCACTCTCTGTTTCACTTACAAACTCAGGGTCCAGTTTATCCAGGCTTAGCGGGGAGAGGTCCAGGTTGCTGGCAGGCCCCAGCCTGGCCAGCTGCTTCTTGCGGTCCTTGGCCTGCCTCATAGCCTGGGCCTTCCGACTGCTGATGTGGTCCCTTCCGTATATTGGCACCTTGGTTTGTGGCAGCATTGACTCGGTGAGCATGGTGCCATCGTGACCTTCGTCTGAGAGGGTGGGGGGGGTCAAGCAGAGAGAGAGAGAGAGAGAGCGATATGGTGAGTTTTATGCAGATATTTTTGTTTTTGATGTGTTTTTATGACAACTAATTACAAACCCTGCTGAAATAGTTTGATCCCAAAACTCATTCAACATTTTGTATGACTTTTTCTCAAATGATATGAAATGCAGGTATGACAGATGACAGTGTACGATAAATCTTACACCATAATATTTTCGTCTTGCTTTCAGGAGACTATTCGAAGACGAGTCGAAATCAGACGCACCATGATGGCTCCCACCTGGGAATGCACCTAACGGAGTGGCTAAAATTAAAACGCGCGGCTGAACCAGCGAGAGCACAGGGCGCGAGTGTCTGATTTGGAAACGTCACGGCACAACGCGATTATTTCACTCGACCAGCTAAATGTGTGTTTAGCACACTTGGTGGCTTCTCGCCAGCGTTGAATTGAATGTGTTGACATACAGCCTAACAGAGCCTACATTTACGGCAAGCTGGGTTGCCAGTTTGGGGTATATGTAACCCAGGGGTTTTAAAACTTTTATAGCCAGTGACCTAAATGAGATATTTAGCCTCACCCCGGCACCCAGACCCATGAAAACATGCTATTACACTTGTCATGTGGCGAGCCACCAGAAACAGCCGCAGCCCATTTTGGGTCCCAACCAGCCCCCCCCCAACACACACACACACACACACACTCACACACACACAAACACACAGAAGCTCTCATATACATGCACATTTCATCTGTTCAAAAATACAGCTCTTTGCTAAAACCTGGGAGAGTCGCACGCACTTATGCAAACCTCGGCCCTCCCTCTCTTCATGCGACCATGCAGAAGGCACATATGAGCGCTGCGGCTTTCTCTACACTCATATTTTGCTTCATTTATAGCTTTAAACATGCATCAGCCTTGTATGTGTCCCGAGCCACAGTTGGCCCATTTCCACTGCTTTGGCACTCATTCCTGTGTCATTTTGGCAGCGTTGACCACCCCCCCTGCCCTGCTTCCTACATGATCACTAAGCTACTGAGCAGACTCAGCGGTGTCACTGCCTTGTGGCAAATGATGCTTAAACCCCCTCCCACGGCAATGGTGATGAAGATCATTATGATGTCACCGCTCCCCATGATGACAGGTTCTTGGAAAAACCCCTCCAGTTTCCCGCTGACGCAGTTTTTTTTTCTTTCCACCCAGTATAAGTCTAATCAAGTCTTCACTTGCTAATCCTCCATCTTGTCTAATCTGACGTGTGCTGACAGATCACATCTTTCGCTTCTTTTTCTTTCTTCCTCTCCCTCCTGGCCTCACACACCTCCTGGAAAGCTGCAGGAAAGAAATTCCTGTTCAGTCTCCCTTCCCTTGCTTCTTCCCTCTACGCTCTGAGCTATGTGATGTGGAGGATGCATGCATGACAAAAAGGCAACAAATTGCTGCACAGTGCTGCACGTACAGTAAATGTGGTGGTGCATAAATCCTGCTTCTCTTTGGAAATGTACACTTCACCTTAGCGATTGTGCAGCATGCACACGTGCACATTTTATTTTCACTGCATAAAATGCACTGTTTCTATGAAACGTGTGTGTGTGTGTGTGTGTGTGGAGTGAGCACCCAGTAGGAGATGTGGAGTTAATGGAGAAGCTTGCGGGGGAGGAGAAGTAGGGAGGGAGGGTGCGATCAGTAACCCACACTCAGCCTGTATTCTGCTGAATCACTGAGCCTGCCTGCAGCAGGGAGACGGGGAGAGGGAGGGGAGGAGGTGGGAGAGGAGCGCCGGGGACCGATGAAGAGACCAGGGTGGGACTAACAAAGAGAGGAGGGGGGGAGCAGAGGGGCAGTGTGGGAATGGGAGGAAACTGGACGGAGAGATGAATAGGGTTTTTTTTTTGGGTTATACAATAATTCTCAGATGCTGAGCTGCTCTCAAGGTTGCCTCGCTCTCGCTCAGGTTGAACGAGACAAAGACATTTTTTAGTGCAAACTAATAAAAACATAAAAAGGGAAAACGATGATGAAGAAACAGACTATAACTGTCTGACCGATTGCTCTGGAAGAGGCTTATCTTTAATTGAGCTCATTTGCACGTAACACTGATAAATACACCCTGATTTCTTATCTTCCATTCTTTGTTACTGGAATCCATGCTCATGTTACTGAATAGCAGAGAAAATGCGATTCAATGGCTCAGCCAAGTGAGGTTTAACGCAGCCGGCGTGATTATTTATGTTTCCAGAGGAGCTCTGCTTCAACACTAAAACACCAATCTGCAGGGAAATAAAGCACAACCAGGAATGGAAAGGGTGAAACGAGGGATGGCGTGGGGGTGGCGGAGAAGAATAGGGTGGAAAAGATGAGGAGGGGCAGCAGCCATGTGGGGAAAGAGGAGAAGAAGCAGTGTGGTGGGAGAGAATAGAGACAAAAAGGTGGGTTAGGTGTGGGAAAACGGGTGCAGGTGGTGGACGAGTAAAAGGTGGATGTGTGCTGTGGATGTGACAAAAGACTGGGAGGCACACACAAAAAAAGAAAAGACAAGAAACTGTAGACGAAGGGAAGATTAGAAAGGATGATTTCACACCTTGAAGAGAGTGAGGTCAAGGGCCACAAGCCAAGATTCCCCACAAAGCTCCCCTCAGTGCTCACACACACAGTGACTGTCCCTGACGTGCCATTCACAGCAGCCAACGAGGAGCCTCTCAGAGCACCACCTGTAATCTTCCACCCTGTTTAATGTCAGCTGGGGCCCCGGGGCAATGGGCCACTCACACGAAACCTACTGATTTACAGCCCGCGGCCCCGAAATTGCCTTTCAAGGTGAGATGACAGGTTGATCGGCACTCAGCACCAATTGTTGACAGAGTTCACGGGGTCAAGGCTCATGGGGGCTTTGGAGTCGTGTGCCCGGGTAATGACAGGTGTCAGCTTGTGTCTTAAAGACGTCAGCCTCGCTGGCTTCAGGAGACACGAGGAGCGAGAGGAGATCATCCAAACTCCCCCTTCAGCGTCACGGCGCCTGGAAGCCCACCTGATGCAGGGCGCCTCACCACTGGGTGTCAAACCCTCAAACCCTTTCTTTTCTTTTGCGCTGAAGCTGTCAATTATGGGCTCCATTAAAATTCCTGCTCTAACAGAGGGGGCAACATCTCCTTTAGACCTGAGGCTGACTCACTGTCTCTGCAATGCAAATGCAATAAAATACTGCTGACTGTGCTGAAAAACCACATGCACTGACTCTGAAGTCGCGTGACGGTAACAGAACAGAAATGATGCAGGAGATGATGTGGGAGTCCTACCTTTCGATGGATGCAGCAGTTTATACAACTTCTCGTTCCTGCACACTCCTCGGCCGTGCAGGAGCGCGTGCAGCGGTTTCTCCTCGCCGTTCTTGGGCAGGCAGCGGAGCCCGCGCGTGCACGGCCCGGTGTACACGCCGCACGGCTGGCCATCCTCGAGCGCGCACGTCAGGCAGCAGCCGCAGCCGGGCTCCTTCACCAGCTGGCAGCCCACCGGCACCGGCGGACACATGGACAGGGCCTTCTGGTCGCACGGCTCGCACGGCACGTACGACGCGCCGCCGCCGCTGATGCTCAGCAGGGGCAGCACCAGGATGGAGACGCTCAGCAGCATGGCGCGCTTCTCTCCTCCTCTTCCTCCTCCTCAGAGAACTGTTTGACCGCGGCGCTTATCAACTCACTCTCGTGCTGAATGCTTCCTTTTCCAGGGGTTCGGCTCCAACCCTCAGCGGGGTGTCGCATCCACAGGTGCGTTGCGCGCACCAGTCCCAAAGATCACGCGATGCTCGCAGTCCACAGCCAGACACCGTTACCCCCACTGTGCAGTCCTCCAACACGAGCACTCTATTACAGTAATAATAATAAAAAGGACAATAAATAGTATCCAGACACCACCTATCGCTCCCGTCGGGGATGCCCGGTGCCGTTTACGCGCGAGCTGCTGCTCTCCAAACGAGAGGGGGGAAAAAGAGATGCCCACTGGCTGTGGCTCTGGAGGTTGTTTTACCCGCACGGTGTGTGAGCAGAATGTGTAATCTGTGGCTTTGAGCTTGCCTTTAAAAAAAAAAAAAAAAAAGGAACTGCCAGAGGCGAAGCCTATAACGATGGGTATGTCAAACACGGTTTGGAGGGGGAGGCGCACTTGTCAACTCGGCGCGCTGAGATGCTGATTCCACAGGGCGGGTGCTGGCATGTCTCCAGATCCGCCAGATAGGAGACGATGCTCCTGAGGAAGAGCCGCTCACTCAGGCTGCTGCGAGGCCGTGTGGGTAAAGCCAGCATCACACACACACACACACATACACACGCACGCACACGCAGACACACTACCACGATCACGTCTTCAGGATGACTGCCTTTAAACGTTTAATGAGCCCTTTGGGAAGTGGTGCCATTACTACAGCTCTGCAGGGGGAAAGAAAAACCACGTGACTCAGTTCAGCAGAATTCCTGGCTCATGATTATCATCGAGTGGAAAATGTGGGTTATCTCAGGGTCCACGGTGACTTATTAAGATGGATATTTTATGGAGCAAACTAAAGTGGGTGGATTATGACCATCTTATTACTGGTCCCTGAATGTCATTTCCTTTATTTCTTTCAAGAAGTGGTGATTTTATTTTTTTGCCTGTTCCCTTAGTCACGGAAACCACAAAAACAAACACAGACTCACTACACTTCCTGCTTTAACTCCCGGTTGTCTTGCTCATCTGTATTTTAATGACCCTTATCATCATATCTGTCACTGCATATAAGCAGAATTACTGATTCTCCACTTTTATTGCACACCAGCAAACAATACTTCTTCAGAATTCCATTTCTTGACTCCAGAAATATTGGTTTTCAGGTTTGGCCTTGGTATCGATCCTGACTAATTTGACTGGGTAAAGTACAAAACCTCTAATTTTGACATCCACCAAAATCTAAAGACTTGCTTAGATGTAATTAGAGTCTCCACATACTTTTGTTGACCACAAACATAGTTTACATTGTTCCCCAGCGGCGCTGCAAATGGATCCAGTGGATTGAAGCTGCTGTGCCCAAAACCCTAATGGTGAAATTTGTAATGGCACCAAATATGCTTATTTTACAAAAAAAAAAGAAAAACCCTTCCAAGACTCATCCAAAGTTCATGCATGGACCAAGAAAACTTTATAATTCCCCTCAGATATCTTCAGATTTCTCCCGTTTGCCAAAGTTCTTTAGCGTTAAATATTTGTGTGATGTTGTCTTAACCATAACAAATGTATTCTCCAAAGACACAGGGACGGTCCAGATCAGGGCAAACTGCACTCAGAGTGACCCGAGCTTATGACTCAGAGGGGTCAGTGTCCAGTGAGATTAATGGCCAACTCTCTTGGTGTGTGCGTGTGTGTGTGTGTGCGTGTGAGTACAAAATGTTCATAATTCACTTGAAGTCTTGGCACATAGCAATATATGTCTGATGATAGTTGATGATCAGCATGTTTTTATTTTGAGTAAACAGAACGACAGCGGCGTCCAAGAAAAGTCCATTTAATGTTTTTGACCCTGGTCATGTTCATTCTCATGGAGACACTTTTTTTTTTGTTTGCTTTGTCTTTGTTCACATCCTGTTGTTCTTTGTTGTGAGTTTGCCAACTGGATTACAGATGTCCAGGCGTCAGTCAGTGCTGAGACTGACCTTTACAAACATGCACCGGTCAAAGCTTTGATTCCTTCACGTTATCGAGTTTCACTTCTGTTTCCCTCCTTCCCTCTGTGAAACGCCATTGGCGTTGCCTGTTCACATCACCTGATACCCGTCTGACGTTGCCCCCTGACCTTTTCGTGGTGTCAGGTGTCCTGCCACGTCACACGTGTTGAAAAGGTCGGCTCCATGTCACCCGCTCACCCCTTTCATTTCCCTCGTCCGCCAGTGCAGACTGGAAGAAAGAGCCATTCAGATTGAAACCCGCCTGACACATCTGTCTGTCGCAAAGCAAAGATCTTCCTCAGACTCCCTTGAACATTTATGATGCATAAATTGATGATTTATGAGCCAGAGGCATATTGGCAACGCTAATGTGTCTAAACTTGTTTTGATCTCACCAGATGTGAGACAGAGGAGCTGTGGTGCAAGTTCTGCTCGGGTTCATTAACCCCGACATTGGGCCTGTCGAGGTCGGTCATGTCTAGTTTGGGCGTGAGCCCTTCAATGTATACAGTCCATATGATGCACAGATGATGGATGGAGCTGCAACGGGTTCAGATGCAAGGTCTGGGATTTCTTTGATGGCGGTTAAGCGTGGGATCATATATATATATATTTATGTATATAAATATAAATATAAATATGTGTGTATATATATATATATATATATATCACCACTTATTGAAAAAAATAAAGGAAATGACATTAAGGGACCAGTAATAATCCACCCACGACTATACACACACACACACACACACACACACACACACACACACTGTATATGCTGATGCGGCGACTCACTTGAATCCCAGCCAGGAACAGAAAGGTGGTGTGACTTAAACCCCATGTCTACCAGCCAAATGATGTCATGCGGCACATGCTTGGACACTTCACACCCTGCAGTGCTGGTATGGCTCCAATTTCTATACAGCACCTGTATAAGAAAGACAGAGAGAGAAAAAAACGTATGTGTGGGAGGAGGAAGGAGACGTGTGTATGCATTTGATGGCTACCTATTAATGTCAGGAGGCTCGTGACACAATACCACCCACTGAAACCTGGGCCCTCAGGCTGAAGAGGACCAGTGAAGGCAGAGACAGACACAGACAGACAAATCTTATCAGCACTCATCTCCCTCTCTAGTTCACTGATTTCTTAACTCTGCTGTCTTTTTTTTGTTTGTTTTGTTTTTGGAGCCGGAGCCTGAATAGCAGGCCAAGCCTAAAGAAAAAGACAACGACAAACCATTTGCTTTGGATCAGAAATTAATTTCCTTTTCAATTAAATAACATTTTGGAAATTTAAAAAAAAAATGTAACTTTACATAATTTTGCGGTTGAGATTTTATTTAGGTTGGAAATTGTGAAAAGATTAAATGATAAATTGGAAGTCTGGATTTGTAGGACCGACCATCTCGACTGAAATACAATAACATCTAACTGATCTATCTTTCCATTGTTCTCCTGCCTCCACGTGCAGCTTGGCTTTGGTGTCCTGACCTACTTTTTCTCTCTTTCGAAAGACACCTCCGCTGCTGCCGCACTTCTTCTTCGGGGAGATACTGAAGCCAGTCTGAGCGAAAACGTCTCAGCGGAAGAAACGATCAAAAAGCCGAGAGAAGCTGCAGCTTCAGCACAAAACAAACGGTACAACCGACGGGAAACGGTGCTCTGGTGTTTGTGGTGTTGTGTTTCTCACCAGCCTCAGGACCACAGACTGACAGGACAATGAATGAGGGACAGTGAAGTCATCCCTGTGAAAGTGATACCTTCAAAGCCATTGACCCTGTCTAGAAATCGATATGTAAATTAGCACATTGATGATATTCATTCATTCATCCATTAAATCTTAGAAAAGGTATGAATATAACAGCTTTAATTTGTACCATTTTCCCATGTGGTGTCTCACTTTAAGTGAAGTGATTATAAACGGACACTTCTGTGGGTGGATTTAATGTTTTCAACCTTCAGATCCACAAATTTGCCAGTGTGTGCCATAGGAAACAGTATGAACTTACTGTAAGCGACAAAGCTGAGTAAACTTCCGGAAATGTGCTGAGGCAGCACGAGCCCTCGATTCCCAGAATACAGTAAGATTTAATGAAAGGAACAGAGAGATGACTGCATGTGGGACAAACCGGGCCTGATTCACCGGGCAGTGTGTGTAATAAGCTTTGTGCACTTCCCACGATGCAGGTTAGAGACAAGAACCCTATGAACAGGAGTGAGTGTATTTCTCCTCGAATGGTTGCTTCAGTGTAACAAAGCGACATTTTCATGGGAATCCTGTCAGATTATCTGCTGCTGCACTGGAAGTGCTGTATTTCATGTTGCTGGCATCAGCAGTGTTTGGAATAAATGGATTTGGGGACTGGATTGAGCGCCACCTAGAGCACCGTATCAAGGGAAAACCTCGGAAAAAAAAAATTATGTATATTTTGGCGACTAACGCTGAACTGCAACAATACCACATGCGTGAAGCTACAGAAAGTGGAATAAACAACAACAACAAGATAATGTGGTGTTGACGGGCTGCGGTAAAGATGGAAAACAAATCAATATATAATTTCAGCCAGAAAAGGCCTTTTCCTGTAAACCGTCTGGCTCGGCGGTCGCTCTGATTCACAAACTTGTTAAGATGACAGCGTGCTTTGATTTCCATGACACAGCAGCTGCAGCTGCGGCCACCGACACCGAATTACACACCACCATCAGTGGTGCACGTTTGGGAAATGTAGACCGCAGAACGGCAGGGTGCCGTGATCTGCATGCAGGATGTTAGCGCGAGGTAAGGGGAGGAAAAGACAAATAGAAGCACAGGAGTCTGAAGAGCAGTGCCGGCTGCAGGGTTCGGTGAGGCAGGAGGATTATAGGAGGCAGTACGTGAGATGGCAGGTCGGCTAAAACCCTGTCTGCACATCTGTGTGGCCCTGGCAAATGCAGACTGGACAAAGGCAGCTCATTGGATCCAGATGTTGGAAAAGCCTCGGTGAGCCTGCGCCTTGCCGATTCAATTCAAAGCGAAAGTAGTTTTTGTCTCTGACTGTAATTTCCGAATTTGGGATCAATAAAGTAAATCTATCTATCTATCTATCTATCTATCTATCTATCTATCTATCTATCTATCTATCTATCTATCTATCTATCTATCTATCTATCTATGTTGTGTCACTTGCATGTTAAGATCTGGTGGAAACATGCTTCTCAAAGAGCCAAACTCATAAGAGAAAAAAAAGTGTCAGGTGGCGGTTCTCTCAGAAGGAGCTAACACAAATTTGATCCATTACAAGTTAGCGGACTCGTAGTGAGGGATTTCTTGTGTTTCCAACATCCCACTGACACAAACGCACCACTGACATGCCTCTATTTAAAGTTTAATTGCACATGGCTGCGAGACTTCAAGCACCGGAGCACCTGCAAAGCGTAAAAATTGAAAACGTTTCGAAGCAAAACACTTCTTGGAAAAAAGCTATTTGTCGCCCTCCATTGTGCCGTCACTAACAGGAAAACAACTTCTTTCTTTCTTGGAATATATGGCTCCTCCTCGTCCACAGCGTGTTATGACGAAGATCTTTCAAGAAAATATGGATGAATTTGGCAAGAGGCGGCTCTCTGAGGTATCGTTCTGATTTACGGCCGTGGCCTCACCCCTTGTTGTGGGCCCAGACGGCCTGAAGCTGCGGTCATGCTGTCCTCTGCTGCTTTTATCACTGTTCTGCGCAAAACGCAATAAGTGATGTTGGGTTTTCGTCAAACGGTCTTTCCTAGAATCAGTCCCGCTGTGGTTTTTGGGGGTCAACGTGGCCTGGAGAGGCTAAACTATTGTCATCTGGCCTTGTTTACTTTTCTCCTAGATCATCAGTGACGGTGGGTCCACACGCCAACCGCCAGAGAAGTGTTTCCTCCAGTCAATGTCCTCGTTTGACGACGAGCAGCGAAAAAAAAAATGTCACAGATAGGAATCAAAAGGCACTACGTGACTTGGCTGCTGTGGTCTTTGTGGTCTGGGCTTAATCAAGACTTTTGCTGGAATTGATTTATATTTGGGTTTAATTGGATGAAGGATTGAGCACAAACAGAAGATGAATAGTTTAAACTGAATTGAAAACTCACCTCACCACTTTCACCTCACTTCACAGTGTCATGCGTTTCTTCTGAGCAACACAAGTGTCTTCTTTTATGGTGATTGAACAATGGCGTCCAGGTGTGTAGGGGAGGTGCTAACCAGCAGTGAATGGCAGACAGATGGCCCAGTATTCAGTAAGACACTGAAACCCCATCTGTAACCCAACCTAACATACTGTATGTAACCCCAAGGCTTTGTCAGTCTGCTGCAGTAGACACCTTTGTGTGTTAACTTGGTCACTGTGTCAGATTCGGTGATTTATGGGGTCACAGATTCTTGCCAGAGATATGGCGGACCACCTGTTTGCTCCAATCATTTGCTTCGCACTTTGATTAGACCAATCAAAATTGGCGCTTAATCCTGATGAAAGCCGAATTTAGTCTGTAGACCATACACATTGCTTTGATATGTGTACGGTGATATTAGATATCAAAAGTCCTCCCTCCGCACGCATAACTTAGCTGTTTTCACGAGGCAGCAAAGTGAGCGTGTAATCAGGTCGATCAAGTTGGTTCCTGTCGCCATTAAGCCCGAGTGGTTTGCTCCGAAACGGCTGAATCGCCCAGTGAAGTGTGCTGACAAGGAAACAATCGCACACCTCGGTGCAAACCTTCAATCACGCAGTAAATATGTCAGGTCTGAGCGCTCATAAAGCAGCACCCCTCATTTACCATTGTTTCAGTAAAGCGTGGTATTATGAAGGAGGCAACTCGACTCGGTGAAAAGAATGTGCGTCAAACAGAAAGGCCTGATCTGCCCTGGCGTACCCTCGTCAACGCTAGCCTTCCACACAACCGCACAGACGACGTCAACTAGTCTCTCATTAGAAAAAAAACTTTTCCTTTTTTCAGCAAATGCATTCAAAAAGTTTGGTTGGTCGTTTTATTGGTTAAAAATAATCTTTTGGATGATTTTTTTTAATGCTCTAAACTTAGAAATGTCAAATCAACTCCCTTGTGAAAGCACAGGCTTGTATAAACACTGTGGTTAAAAACACCCTCCGAGGAAAATTGTCTTTGCCAATTATGCCCTGTTTATAATAAGGTGTCGATATGTGGAGACTTTGTGGTGGGAGCACAATGCCGGGGTTTGTTTTTACGATGCTGGCACAGCACACAGGATAAGTTGTTTCACTGATTCAAGAAGTCCCGCATTGTGCTCGTGTCCTTGGGGATCTTGCACATCATGGCAACGTGAGAAGCCAAGGAAATGATAAGGGACGGGGGGAAAAAGAGAAAAAGAAAAATTTCCATGAGCGTTGCAGATTCCTATCAGAGGTGCTGAGCTCGCCGGTTCCGCATTCTGAGATTCTGGACGTCGATCGAGCCAAAGCAAAACTAAACAAACAACGACAACAAAAACAACACAAACACGTCTCCTCTGTTTCTTCCTCTACGTCCATTATGGTTCGGTGGATCGGGTACGTGCAGCTCGGCAGCATCCAAAAATCAGCTGTACCGACTGTAGTGGCCGTTCTCATGTGATGAGGGTGATACTGTAACATGAGGACACAGCCACAGTGAAACGCAGACAGAAACTACTGCAGGAGAAAATGGTGACGAACGGGCCTGGACATAACGAAGCTTTTAGATAACACAACCGCAACCTTCTCCAAAGAAAAGTGGCAAAAAAATGTCAACAAGATCACTTGTTAGAAGATCAGCACATCAGTTGTTTGTTTGTTTTTTTCATTGAACACATGCTGACAGGAAGCAGCAGCTTATTATTATTACTGTGATGTTCTGGTTCCTGTGCTCCTCAGTACTAACCTTTGTTTTTGTTTGTTGTATGATCCTTGTTTGATGGTAAAGAGTCTGGTAGGGATTTAGCTTCTGCCAAAAATGTTGCCTAAATGTAAATGTTTTAAATAGCCTCGAGGGCCGGACTTCTCCGGTCGCCTCCTTCCGCGTCATCGACCCGTCCAGAGCTGAGCAGCAACAGTGTGCGCTCATTTGAAAAGAACAACAACGCAAAACAAACCTTTCACTGAGCCGTCACTGACACGTCTTAATACCCGCTGCAGTCGTGGTTTTAATGACACGTCGTAAGTGCGGCCTGACTCAGTCGTCTTGGCACAGACGAGCGTCTTACAATCACACTCAGGAGTTGATGGAAATCTGTCAGAGCGATGCACCTCCGTCCCACACATACACACATTTACTCAGACACACTTTTTTTTTCCTGTCAGAATGTTCATATTGACGCAAAAGGGCATTTTGAAGCACGGCCGAGTTTTTTTGTTTCCACGAGTTAAATACTGGAGTTCCAGCGAGAGACGAAGTGACGCGGAGACAAAACAACAAATCCCACATCTTTACCTGGATCCCAGGGCTCTGCGTGAGACGTCTGCATTTAGAGCTCAGCTCGTATCATGGGAGCGTTTTGTTGTCGTGCATTTGCAGGATGAGAGTCTTAAAGCCTTGCAGGATTACAGCTTTTAGACAGTGGCATTTCACCGGGATTACGCTGCGTGTACGGCCTGTTCGCTTCTTGCCAATTCACAAAGGGCTCAAACCGCTGACATGAACCCGCTGACATTACATAAGGCAACAGGCTTGAACACAAGAGGCAGTTTCATCCTCACACCTATAGGGCTTTTATGATTGATTTATTACAATCATCCAGTGAAGCGTTTGTCCTGAAAACCATGGCTTTTTACAGATTTTGTATAAAGTGTAGGAAACTCTGCATCAGTTTGGTGTAAAATTCATTTCCTTTTCACTTTTTCCCCTCTCCACAGGTAAGTGAGATCAGTCCTCTGCACAGTCCTCGCTCCTTCCATCCAGCTGATCCAACTCAGCCAGGGCCGGCGAGGAAGTAAAAGTTTCCGTCTCTCCGCGTTTTCAAACCAACCTCCTTCCCGAGCCAAAAGAACGAACAGGCTGTTATTAATTACAAAGAAATATTATCCTCTTGCAGGAGGTTCGCAACAACAGCAGTATCCAAAGCAAACAGATACGGTGTGCTTGGAAGCTTGGTGCCTTGTACTGCTGCCATGCCAAACGCAGGCCTAGATCCTCTTACAGCAGATCAGAGGCCGGGAGCAGGGGAGGTTTGTTATCATGCGTGGGGCAGCATCATAATTCCCATTTCAGCCGAAAGCAGCACGCAAAAGTGATTTCCTTGTATTCCCTAATTGCGACTTCATAACACGAGACAAGGCATCTGACAAAACGTCTTTGGGATCAGAGGAAGCTGATGATGATGAACGATGATAAACACTTTCCACCATGCAGCGTAATAGCAGATGGTTGTGTGGGAGGCTTGTGCCTTTTTTAGTATGCATAACTCCATATCAGCCGTGTAACACAGTGCAGGAGGGAGGGGGATAGTCGCCTTCGCTACACTCACAACTTGCATAACATAAAAAAAAGTTCAAAGTTTCGTGCTGATGAAGTCTTTTCATTTCCTGTTGACATCTTAAATCTCTGCAACGACACTGCCGTTAATGTGATCGGTAGCGCTACAAAGTAGAGCCCACGTTTTTGTGATTCAAATCAAAAAATTATTACATAATTGTAATTTTTATTGCTTTTCTGGTATGAACATCCTGTTGGGATGTTCTACTGCTGCGTTTCCATTTCATAAATTTCATTCAATGTCTAGAAAGTCTTTTTCTCAAGGCAGCTAAGCTGAACAGACGTAAATCTGAGCACTCAGGTCACAAAATCAGAAGAATAAACTTCATAAAAGCGCAAGTATTTTCTTGTCGGGTCCAAGTGGATCTTTGTCAGGCATTTCAGGAGATGGAGAGTTTCCCTTTGTAAAATAACAACTGTTTTCAAAAAAGTCAGCCATTGCTGCCCAGTCGCCCGACTGATTTGGACAGATGATATGAACATCTACCACGTTCGCATGTAAAGGTCATGTGACGCCATCAGGTAATTCGACATACACTATACACACAATATGGAAAGGTGTTAAATGCACCATGGTGCAACTCTATATACTGTATATTAAATGACCTTTTATATTGAAACATGCCAGAAAAAACGTGCTGCTTTTAAAACATAGTGCAGCATCAGTTAAATCCTGGGGAGAAACATAAAAACAGATGATCGTCATCTGTGCTAATTTATTGAAACATTCAATAATGTGGATAAAACCCAATATAATTTCACATCTAGGAGAGAAAAAAGAACGCGGCAGATTTAAATGAGCTCTTTCAAACAGAGGCCCTCCAAGATGTTGGTGTATTTGCGTGTGTGTGTGAGCTGTAACACAGTGATCAAAGTTTCAGTCATCAGCCACATCGCGCTCATGTCAACGGGGAGCTGCTGTACTGAGGCCTGTGATTTGCTGCCTCCCTTCACCGCACACAACGCTCGCCGGACTTGGAGACATTCCTCTGGCAGGTTTCTTAAATACTTTGAAAAAGGCTGATAATAACAGCCAGGCTAAAAATAGGTCAGACCACACTAATTGTCATACCTCCAACAACTGAACACATTGAATTCCTCACTTTACCGGAAACCGGAACTATTTTGTGTACATGTAAACATCCATGCATGTGTATGGGGATGTCGAGGAGCATGTAGTTCTAACAAAGCCAGAGATGTGTGTGGGTCCGTGGTCTGTGCTGATTGGTTCCTGATGATGTAGAACCAGAATCAGAACTTAGCCTCAGGCTAAAAACAAGGATGCTGACGGACACTTTGGCAGGACCTCCAGACACTGCTGCTAGTCTCCTTTGTCTCTGTGCAGGTGAGGTGAGAAAACTGAGTTTCAGTTGCCTCCAGGCAAACATGCTAAGTTCAGACGGTTCAGCTCCAGTGGCTTCGAAACAAAAGAGGCGAGACCGTCTCCAAGTTGTGAAAACGTCTTGTTGCACCTGAGGAGATGTTTCCCCGTGACTCATGTTTCTTATTCTCACCTTTGTTTATCCAGTCTTGCTGAGTGGGCATTCTCTCTCCTCACTGCATCGCCGTGCAAATAAAGTCTCCCGACATCACAGCTGGGAGCCACTTAAGAAAACCACAGGCTCCTGCTCCCGAGCCACTGCAACAGTGTTTTGTTCAAGTCTCCCTCTCACACCTCTCACTAATGAGAGAGGTGTGCTTTATATCTTTCTTCACCCGGAATTTTCCAGGCAGACTTGGGAGTCGGACCTCGCAGACGCAAACCTGTGCACGTGTATCTGTGTGTGCATATTTCCTGGCAGAAGTGGGAGTTTGTATTATGTATCGGCGGGAGATTGACGTGGGGTGATGATCCGAGCCAGATAACACATCGATCACTTCGCCAGGCGATGGGATGACTGGCTCACAAAAGCCGTGCACGGGGCAATGACTGCTCTCCTCCCAAAAAAGTTTGCATCAAGAAATATGAGTTCTTCATTGTGTGTCTCTGCTGTTCACTCGAGTCAAGATTATTTTGAAATGTGCATGGACAACTATCAGTCTGCTTACATGTGTTGCTAATACTGTATATCTCGTATAGCGTATAAACATGCTATGTTTGGTTACTTAATCTTTCCTCCCCACAAGACCTAGTATGACTCTCTGTTGTGAAAATGTGATGTTATTGGTATCAATAGTAGGTTTCTGCCAACTTCTTGCAATAAGAATGTGTGCATGCGTAAGAAAGGACTGTAAATAAGTCTCTGTAACCAAGACTGTTGTCAGCATGTTGATCTTGGAAAGCAACCAGCTCTTTTACACATGCAGACATGTAATAAGATCTCAAATGTCCTTCCTTACAAGGTTCTTCATTTCATCTTGTGCCTTCATCCAAGAAGTTCAACCAAAATACTGAATCTGAGCTCGGATCAGCCCGGACAAGTTTTAAAGATTAAAAAAATAGATAGTGCCATAATGAACGTATGCAGGAACATATGTCAAATATCTCGCTAATGCACAACTCCTACTGCTCTGGAAGAATCCTCGCTATGTTGCACTCTGACAGATTTACAAGGTGGTGGACATTTGCAGTTCACAGACGATGGAATTTACAGCACATGCAGCGCGCAGGGTGTGTGACGGCACATACTTGTCTCCCACTCCTCAAACAAATTTATCTGGGATGGTAGAAAAAAGCGAAATGTGATGTTTTAAGACTGAGGCAGAGACACTTTTTGCAGGTTTCTGGCAGTTTCATCTCTCAATGAATGTTTCGAGGGGTGTAGGTTCCACCGTGGAGGAGATCGTCTCGATTTTTATTGCCGTTGGCAGAACTCATAGACTAAATAATGGTTGTGCAATGGAATTGGTGCTGCTTTAAACACAGGAAATAAATGGTGGTGGTCACGTTCATTCATGCTGGTAATTATCACTGCCTCGTCGAGAGAAAAAAAATAGGCAAAACCCCCTCAAAGCAAAGAAATTATTAACTTTGGAAAGACACTGACTGGGCAGTGTTGGTCCAAAATTTAAAACCACTCTTGTGCGCCTGTCTGGTACATTCAGCATTTTGATACTGGGCAACCACTGAAGAGAAATCACTGCTGTTCTGGGAGCAAGCGTCCACCTCGAACGCCAGTTTCCAGCCAGAGGAGTCTCCAAGTTAAAGGTTTCTTTTCCTTCTGTGCTTGAGAACGACTCTCCGAAACGCGATCTCAGAGAAGGATGCAAAGACAAGACGGCGCCTTGAATATACATGCCGCATGTATAATGTGACTTCAGAGGAGTTTTAGGAAACGGATCGGAAACAAATCAAGCCTCTGCCATGTGGATTCTCTGGAAGATCCTTTCCCAAACGCTCTGAAGCTTCCCATTGGCCAGGCACAAAGAAACGCTTGTGCCCGGCCATGATTCAAGTTTGCGACTATTCCCATTTATAAATGATACTTTGTTTTTTCACACAAACGTAATGCACTGTAACTTGTTTAGAGCAGGTGATCCCTTCACCCGCTTCCCCCCACTTTGGCCTGTGTCGGGACCATCTGGTTTGAAATCCTTCACGTTGTTGTGTTAACCTGTGTTATTAGTTTCTTTTATGATGCAACAATATCGTAGGGTTCATTTCGAGTTTACAGGGGTGACCCTCAAAACAGCGAACCACTTTACAACTTTGATGTAAAAGGCTTTGACTCCTACACTGAAATTAGGACAAATCCTCACACTAAGTCTGATACAACTGAAATACAGGGGGTCCTCGAGTTACGACGGTCGCGAATTACGTTGTTTTCGTGGTTACGACACATCTACCGTGAACTTCCTTGTTTCAGCTTAAGCGGTTTGCCCCATAAATATGTACAGACTTCGCACGGGAACTAGTTGGTGAGCGCTCTCTCTGTCTCTCAGCGTGCCTGCCGGCTCTCCAGCACCTCCACAGCACAGCTAGGCTACTCTGCCTTGTGTTTACTTATGTGAAATGGCCGGCTGGCGGTGGGGGGGGAGGGCTGCGGCAGCCGGTAAGGAGATGCACACGGACACAGATGCGTTCGGGATCGTGGCGATACCGTAGGTTTATTCACAACACAGGGTCTACACGGTTGAT